>JACEFZ010026947.1:0-21533 GCA_014155875.1 Cepaea nemoralis | reverse complement strand
TTTTTTTATAAAAAAGGTGAAATATTACAATGAAGTCAATTAACATACTATCAACTACATAATAATTACAATACTAAAGTAACAATTAATATATTGCTATCTTCATCTTTAATTCTCCATATCACACAATCTTCATACAATGTACCCTTTCTATGAGCATTAAGCGTATCCCCATTCAATAGGCTCTGTCTACATGATATTATTCTCCAATGGCCATCTTTCTTTGTAGCATTGCAGCATATCGCAAAACCACCATACACACTTTTTTGTTTAACTTATTTTATTTACTACATTTCCATCACTGTTCGCTCATGGATGTGTATTCCATACTGTTTCATTGATTGACATGTCCATCAATTCACCAATGTTCATCAGCAAATTCCCTCAACTCTCTTATAATTATTGTCTAGGCGCATTTTCTTTTTAAAATTCTCCGAGCTGAGGTTTTATTGTTCGTATCAATACTTTCGCGTTTCACATCGTCAATAACATCAACAATCTCTTTCCACACTTGCTTCAATTCAATCACTTAAACGTCTGCTATACATATTCTGTACTTTGACTACCGACGCAACAAGAACAAATAAAAGACTTTTGGCGTGTCCAGTGTGTGCTGCGTGGTTACTCACCCGATTCACACGCGTGATCCGGGGCTTGTTTCCGGATCCGGTCAGGGATATGCACTACTGACGAGCTCAAACGAGGGCGAAACTCGAGTATAGTGCTTCCATGACGTGGATAGGCCTTAGGTTCGTGCCGGAATGCGATCGGCGTTGCCAGTAGTGGGTTGTGCTCAATATTTAAATTTCAAATCCCGAAACAACCAAATAATCAAATAAAAGACTGACACAACTTGTCGAATTGCCCTCACGACTTGCTCACTTGATCTTATAACTTGCCCACTTACTCACCTGCTCTACAACTTGACTACTTACTCTCACAAATGTGTCCACTGGTGCAATTCATATCTTCCTCACCTCAAACAGAAGTGGCCCTAAGTGAACACGTTTTTCTCATTGAATACATAAGTGTCCCTAACGTCATACAGAAGTGTCCCCAAGGTCATACATATGTACCGCTCTTTGGTATGTGCATGTCTTCGTCGTCAGTATTTATAGTTTCATTTATGGCTTTGTCAGTCTGTACAATCATGTCTTCGTAATTTAGCGTTTTGGCGCATTTATGTCTTGACCATATTTGGTAAGGTAAGTCTTCATCAGATTTGCTTAATTACTACCTGGCATGATGTGTCATCGAAGTGCTCTCTAATGCCATCCTCTTCGTGGTAATTATGTCACATTGTATTGCACATATCTTCAGCTCTACTAATTATATTCACCATCTGTCACCAGCGCCAAATTCTTCAACCAAACCTTCCATACTGTCTTCAATTCATGCACTTAAATGTCTGTTATGTATCTTCTGTATTTATGTCCAGATTCCATTGGATTTTCTCTGAAAAGACCTTTCAAGTATATAATTATCAACGTCTGTAATTTCTCCATTTTACATTATCAAAAGCTTCAACTTACCATTCCAGAGTATCTGCTAACTACGAGAGTAAGTTAATAAGTAAGCCACAAATGGCTGTAGAAAAATAACTAAATATGATAACAACTTGAAACCAGTTTATGTTTATACATACATTGTCCCGTTTATTTCTCAACATAATTTCCACCAACAGTGATGCACTTATCCCATCGTTTTATCAGTTTCCCCAAACCCGCTGCATAGAAAAGCGTGCTCTGTTCTAATTTACCTGCCATCTCACAGAACTGTGTGTCTTGCTTATTGACTCTCCCTCGTAACGTTATCTATCCAACTATGCACCGCTTTTACCGGACAAATATTTGTCAGCATAAACACTGAAAACCCACCTTGGCGGGAAATATTTCGCGAATGACGCCCAAGTTGAATGTGAAGTGAAAACGTGGTTTAGACAATAAAGGGACAATGTATGTATTTCTAAAAATAAACTGGTTTCAAGTTGTTATCTTATTTAGTTATTTTTCTACAGCCATTTGTGGCTTCCTTATTGACTTCCCTTTCGTAAATACTTCAACAGATTACTCGGTCATCTCTCTATACTATTGGTTTATTGCTGCCACAAAGTGTCTCTGTCCTTCATAAGTATCTTCACGACTTTTCACGTCACATAGCCAAGGTCTTAAACTCTCCATTGTACATGATCTCCAATGACACATTCATTCCAGTTCACAACAATTATGTCAATGCAATCTAATTTGTAATGAGAATTATGCGAATAATAAGAAATAAAATAACACTAGCAATCGGAGATCAGCAGTGTGGCTTTATGGAAGGTAAATGCGCAAAAAATGCCATATATATATCTTTATAACATTAACAGAACGAATGATTGCATTGAACTTAGAGTCATATTTTTGCTTTATTGAGTAGACTAATACTGTTGATAAAGTGAAACAAGAAGAAATAATGCTGGAAATGTTAAACATTGATGGTAAAGATCTGAGAATAATAAAGTGTTACAGCGACTCCATATCAATTAGAAATCAGGATAAACGTGTGTTACAGCGACCATATACCATGCAATGTTTCTTTAATTTGGCATACATCTGTCTCAAGTATGTCTAATTTCATTTTAGTTGTGTTAATTATTTTTCTTAATTTGGCCTATCGTTTTCTTATTTTTTCTAATATTTTTCTTCATTTGGCAAATATGTTTCTTAATTAAGTCTATCTGTTACTTACTTTGGCGAATTTGATTCTTATGTTGGTTAATATTTTTCTTACTTAGGCTATTATTTTTCAAAGTTTGGTTTATACTTTTCTGAATATTGCTAGTTTGTTTCTTAATATGGTGTATAGTTGTCTTACTTTGGCTAATATTTGTTTAATGTGGATTAATATTGTTTTTAATTTGGATAATTTTATTTTCTTGATTTGGTCCACCTCTGTGTTACTTTTGGATAATATTTTCCTTAATGTGGCCTGTCCTTATTCTTACCGTGCTAATATTTTTTCTAAATTTGGCTAATATTTTTCTCAATTTGGTCTACAGTGTATTCTTACTGTGGCTTATATTTTTCTTAATTTGTTCTATCTTGTTCTTATTTTAGCTAATAGTTTTCTTAATAAGGCCTTTCTTTATCTTACTTTGGTTAATATGTTACTTAATTTGGCCTTTTGTTTTCTTAATTTGGCTAATATATTATTCTGATTTGTGTTAAAATTTGTTTTCTGTTTTTTTTTTTTTAAATTGGCTAATAGTTTTCTTAATTTGGCAAATACTTTTCCTAGTTTGGTCTACCTATTTCTTACTTAATATTTTTTATTAATTTGACTTATCATTTTCTTACTTCAGCTAATATTTTTCTTTATTTGGTGGATATTTTCATTACGTTGGTTAAATGTTTTCTTAATTTGGTTAAAATGATTCTTAGTTTGGTTAATCATTTCTTACTTTGGCTAATATTAAATTAAACACCTGGACCTGTCTACACACCCACATAATAGACTATCACTACGACGATAATAAACATTGATGAGGATCACATAACTATTCATATAACAACATAAGTAAGGACACACACACCAAAAGAGTCACTAAACTGTTTTGATTTATCTTATCACAAAATGGGTCCTATTCTGATGTGACGCTTGTACTTGAAACAACATGACCAAACGGGCACACTACCCTCTCCTCTAATGTTTCTGACTGCTTCATCATACCAACTTCACGTACTGCAGACACTGTACCCATAGTGATAATGATGACACTAAGGGTTTCATCATTCCCACCTCGCACATTATTCAACCGTTAGTAATTCTAAACTTAAATTAAATCAATTATCTCCATTATATCGGTTGGAGTATATATATATATATATATATATATATATATATATATATATATATATATATATATATATATATATATATATATATATATATATATATATATATATATATATATACATATATATATACTATATATATATATATATATATATAAAAGATATAGATATATATATATATATATATATATATATATATATATATATATATATATATATATATATATATATATATATATATATATATATATATATATATATATATATATATATATATATATATATATATATATATATATATATATACTCCAACCGATATAATGGAGATAATTGATTTAATTTAAGTTTAGAATTACTAACGGTTGAATAATGTGCGAGGTGGGAATGATGAAACCCTTAGTGTCATCATTATCACTATGGGTACAGTGTCTGCAGTACGTGAAGTTGGTATGATGAAGCAGTCAGAAACATTAGAGGAGAGGGTAGTGTGCCCGTTTGGTCATGTTGTTTCAAGTACAAGCGTCACATCAGAATAGGACCCATTTTGTGATAAGATAAATCAAAACAGTTTAGTGACTCTTTTGGTGTGTGTGTCCTTACTTATGTTGTTATATGAATAGTTATGTGATCCTCATCAATGTTTATTATCGTCGTAGTGATAGTCTATTATGTGGGTGTGTAGACAGGTCCAGGTGTTTAATTTAATATTAGCCAAAGTAAGAAATGATTAACCAAGACTAAGAATCATTTTAACCAAATTAAGAAAACATTTAACCAACGTAATGAAAATATCCACCAAATAAAGAAAAAT
This sequence comes from Cepaea nemoralis, assembly GCA_014155875.1. Classification (NCBI taxonomy): domain Eukaryota; kingdom Metazoa; phylum Mollusca; class Gastropoda; order Stylommatophora; family Helicidae; genus Cepaea; species Cepaea nemoralis. The sequence goes on along the minus strand of JACEFZ010026947.1, from coordinate 16,886 downwards.
ATTAGCTGAAGTAAGAAAATGATAAGTCAAATTAATAAAAATATTAAGTAAGAAATAGGTAGACCAAACTAGGAAAAGTATTTGCCAAATTAAGAAAACTATTAGCCAATTTAAAAAAAAAAAAACAGAAAACAAATTTTAACACAAATCAGAATAATATATTAGCCAAATTAAGAAAACAAAAGGCCAAATTAAGTAACATATTAACCAAAGTAAGATAAAGAAAGGCCTTATTAAGAAAACTATTAGCTAAAATAAGAACAAGATAGAACAAATTAAGAAAAATATAAGCCACAGTAAGAATACACGTAGACCAAATTGAGAAAAATATTAGCCAAATTTAGAAAAAATATTAGCACGGTAAGAATAAGGACAGGCCACATTAAGGAAAATATTATCCAAAAGTAACAAAGAGGTGGACCAAAATCAAGAAAATAAAATTATCCAAATTAAAAACAATATTAATCACATTAAACAAATATTAGCCAAAGTAAGACAACTATACACCATATTAAGAAACAAACTAGCAATATTCAGAAAAGTATAAACCAAACTTTGAAAAATAATAGCCTAAGTAAGAAAAATATTAACCAACATAAGAATCAAATTCGCCAAAGTAAGTAACAGATAGACTTAATTAAGAAACATATTTGCCAAATGAAGAAAAATATTAGAAAAAAAATAAGAAAACGATAGGCCAAATTAAGAAAAATAATTAACACAACTAAAATGAAATTAGACATACTTGAGACAGATGTATGCCAAATTAAAGAAACATTGCATGGTATATGGTCGCTGTAACACACGTTTATCCTGATTTCTAATTGATATGGAGTCGCTGTAACACTTTATTATTCTCAGATCTTTACCATCAATGTTTAACATTTCCAGCATTATTTCTTCTTGTTTCACTTTATCAACAGTATTAGTCTACTCAATAAAGCAAAAATATGACTCTAAGTTCATGCAATCATTCGTTCTGTTAATGTTATAAAGATATATATATGGCATTTTTGCGCATTTACCTTCCATAAAGCCACACTGCTGATCTCCGATTGCTAGTGTTATTTTATTCTTATTATTCGCATAATTCTCATTACAAATTAGATTGCATTGACATAATTGTTGTGAACTGGAATGAATGTGTCATTGGAGATCATGTACAATGGAGAGTTTAAGACCTTGGCTATGTGACGTGAAAAGTCGTGAAGATACTTATGAAGGACAGAGACACTTTGTGGCAGCAATAAACCAATAGTATAGAGAGATGACCGAGTAATCTGTTGAAGTATTTACGAAAGGGAAGTCAATAAGGAAGCCACAAATGGCTGTAGAAAAATAACTAAATAAGATAACAACTTGAAACCAGTTTATTTTTAGAAATACATACATTGTCCCTTTATTGTCTAAACCACGTTTTCACTTCACATTCAACTTGGGCGTCATTCGCGAAATATTTCCCGCCAAGGTGGGTTTTCAGTGTTTATGCTGACAAATATTTGTCCGGTAAAGCGGTGCATAGTTGGATAGATAACGTTACGAGGGAGAGTCAATAAGCAAGACACACAGTTCTGTGAGATGGCAGGTAAATTAGAACAGAGCACGCTTTTCTATGCAGCGGGTTTGGGGAAACTGATAAAACGATGGGATAAGTGCATCACTGTTGGTGGAAATTATGTTGAGAAATAAAGGGGCAATGTATGTATAAAAATAAACTGGTTTCAAGTTGTTATCATATTTAGTTATTTTTCTAGCCATTTGTGGCTTACTTATTAACTTACTCTCGTAGTTAGCAGATACTCTGGAATGGTAAGTTGAAGCTTTTGATAATGTAAAATGGAGAAATTACAGACGTTGATAATTATATACTTGAAAGGTCTTTTCAGAGAAAATCCAATGGAATCTGGACATAAATACAGAAGATACATAACAGACATTTAAGTGCATGAATTGAAGAAAGTATGGAAGGTTTGGTTGAAGAATTTGGCGCTGGTGACAGATGGTGAAATATAATTAGTAGAGCTGAAGATATGTGCAATACAATGTGACATAATTACCACGAAGAGGATGGCATTAGAGAGCACTTCGATGACACATCATGCCAGGTAGTAATTAAGCAAATCTGATGAAGACTTACCTTACCAAATATGGTCAAGACATAAATGCGCCAAAACGCTAAATTACGAAGACATGATTGTACAGACTGACAAAGCCATAAATGAAACTATAAATACTGACGACGAAGACATGCACATACCAAAGAGCGGTACATATGTATGACCTTGGGGACACTTCTGTATGACGTTAGGGACACTTATGTATTCAATGAGAAAAACGTGTTCACTTAGGGCCACTTCTGTTTGAGGTGAGGAAGATATGAATGCACCAGTGGACACATTTGTGAGAGTAAGTAGTCAAGTTGTAGAGCAGGTGAGTAAGTGGGCAAGTTATAAGATCAAGTGAGCAAGTCGTGAGGGCAATTCGACAAGTTGTGTCAGTCTTTTATTTGATTATTTGGTTGTTTCGGGATTTGAAATTTAAATATTGAGCACAACCCACTACTGGCAACGCCGATCGCATTCCGGCACGAACCTAAGGCCTATCCACGTCATGGAAGCACTATACTCGAGTTTCGCCCTCGTTTGAGCTCGTCAGTAGTGCATATCCCTGACCGGATCCGGAAACAAGCCCCGGATCACGCGTGTGAATCGGGTGAGTAACCACGCAGCACACACTGGACACGCCAAAAGTCTTTTATTTGTTCTTGTTGCGTCGGTAGTCAAAGTACAGAATATGTATAGCAGACGTTTAAGTGATTGAATTGAAGCAAGTGTGGAAAGAGATTGTTGATGTTATTTGACGATGTGAAACGCGAAAGTATTGATACGAACAATAAAACCTCAGCTCGGAGAATTTTAAAAAGAAAATGCGCCTAGACAATAATTATAAGAGAGTTGAGGAATTTGATGATGAACATTGGTGAATTGATGACAGGTAAATCAATGAAACATTATGGAATACACATCCATGAGAACAGTGATGGAAATGTAGTAAATAAAATAAGTTAAACAAAAAAGTGTGTATGGTGGTTTTGCGATATGCTGCAATGCTACAAAGAAAGATGGCCATTGGAGAATAATATCATGTAGACAGAAGCCTATTGAATGGGGATACGCTTAATGCTCATAGAAAGGGTACATTGTATGAAGATTGTGTGATATGGAGAATTAAAGATGAAGATAGCAATATATTTAATTGTTACTTTAGTATTGTAATTATTATGTAGTTGATAGTATGTTAATTGACTTCATTGTAATATTTCACCTTTTATATCATAAGAAAGGAAATAATAAAAGTTTACGTAATGTGTGTAACTATTGATTCGTGGCAATGTAATTATTGCGTAATCGATACTTTAATCATGTATATATTTTAATTTTAACTCTTGTATTCACCTCTAACCATGCACATCGTAATCACTTTATTTATGTAAAGCGTTATATGTATACGACAATGTAACTATTGTGTAATTGTAGCCTTTCATACTTTAATAATATTTTGTCCTAAGAGATAACATGTAGACTATTTTTTTAAATGTCACCAACCACTATTGGCGAAGGAGTTACGGACGCAGTTCGTAATCACGCATGCTGTGTACGAAACAAAGCTGTGGGTGATTTTGCAGCAGATCGCCTTACGTTGGTTTCTTATGGCTGGTATGGATGTCTGTCGTTCATAAAGCAATGGCAAACTACTGAACGTAAACTTGTCCAAGAATCACGAAAAGCCGTAAATTGCAGGGATTGATTGCTATGTCATGTAAAAGATATGCAACTAATTAACAAACCACTATGGATGCTTTAATGTTGTATTGGCAGGATACATTAATATTGAATTTTCACATTAAGTCGTAAACAGAGACCACGTCAATACATAAATACGAAGAGTTGGCAGGAATGATATGTATCAGCTTGGCACACTGCACAGACTATAAACACCGCAATCACTAACACGACATTACAAACAGTAACACTTACCCACACAATCCCGTCTATTTCCTTCTTTAATTAAAGCCTTTGCGCCTTCAGCGTGCCTTTAACATACATACCCACGTAACATGTAAATGTGATTATACAAGATGTTCAAATTATGAGTGGTTCGTGTATCTAAACTATTAATGAAAATTATTATAAAAATAAGAAATAAAATAATACCAGCATTCGGCGATGAGCAGTGTGGATTTGTATAAGGTAAAAGCACAAACAATTTCACGTAATTTCGAAAACATTAAGAGATAGAATTATTGCATTGGACTTAGTTTTATATTTGTCCTTTATTGAATAGACTAATGCTTTTGATAAGGTGAAACAAGAAGAATGATTATGATGGTGGAAATGTCACACAAAAATTGTAATGATCTGCAAATATTAAAGTGTTAGAGACATTCTATATCAATTATCTATCAGGATAAACACGTGTTGTAGTGAATCTCTGGCATGCAATTTTTCTTAATTTCTTCATCTTTCTTAATTTCTTCTACCTTTTTCTTAGTTTGACTACTATTTTTTCTTCATTTGGCCTATCTTTTTTTTTTTAACTTTGGCTAATATGTTTCTTAATACGGTTTTAGATCATATTTACAGAACATCGCTGTCAATAAGACAATTTTACTGCTGTTTTTTATGTCTTGGCAGGTATAACGTTCAGTAGTTCACCATTGCTTCCTTAACAGCCGGCTCCCATACTAATGCGTTAAGACTTAGCGCGACGCTGCCATATAGGTTGCAGTTGTGTTTCGAAAGCAGGTAAGCGGGCTCACGATTAGCGCCTGCAAGCTCTTTAGCAACAGAGACCGGCATCTTATTCTTAGTTAGGTTAATATTGTTCTTAGTTAATATTTTTCTTCATTTGGCAAATACTTTTCTTAGCTTAGCCTGTCATTTCCTTACTTTGGCTAATATTTGTCTTAATTTACCTATATTTTTCTTACTTTGAGTAATATGTTTCTTAATTTAGCTAATGTTTCTTAATTTGGATAATATGTTTTTCTTAATTTAGCTAATACTTTTTTCTTAATTTGCCTCATATTTTTCTCTATTTCGTCTACCCCTTTCTTACTTTGGCTACTATTTCTCTTAATTTCGCCTTTTTTTTTTTTTTTTTGGTTAATATATAGTTTTGGTTAATATATAGAGAGATAATATACATACAGACCTACAAGCACTTGGAATCAACGACTGGCAAGAGAAGGTCCACCAGAGAGACGAATGGAGACAGATTGTATTTGCAGCAAAGAACCTCAATGGCTCGGAATGCTGAAGAAGAAGAATATATAGTTGGTTACTATTGTTCTTAATTTGGCTAATATATTTCTTACTTTTACTGAAGCTTTTCTTTATTTGATCTATCATTTACTTACTTTGGATGATATTTTTCTTAAGTTGACCGGTCCGTTTTCTCTCTTTGGCTAATATATTTTCTTCTTTTGTTTAATATTTTTCTTAATTTGACTATTGTTTGCTTTCTTTGGCTTATATTATTTTTCTTTGGCTACTATTCTTCTTAATTTGGTTAATATTATTCCTAATGCGGGTTATCGTTTTCTTACATTGGCTTATATTTTTCTTAATTTGATTAATAATTTTCTTAATTTGGCCAATCTAATTTTCATTTTGGCTTATATTTTTTTAATGGCCTATTTAAGTTTTACATTTGTTAATATTGTTCTTACTGTGGCTAAAATTTTTCCTATTTTGGTTAATATCTTTTCTTAAATTGGCTAATTCCTTTCCTAATATGGCTTATATGTTGTTGTTGTTTTTTTAAGTGGGTATTCCTGTTACTTACTTAGGTTAAATTTTTCTTAATGTGGCCTATATGTCTTTTTTTTTTACCTTGGCTAATTTTTTTTCTTAATGTGGGTGATAGTTTTCTTACCTTGGGTAAATTTTTCTTCACTTGGTTAATTTTTGTCTTAAATTGATTGATTTTTTTCTTACTTTGGCTAAATTATTCATTCAGAAGCACGTCCCTTGCAGAATCCCACTCCCATTAAAACCGTACGGTAATATTTTCGATCATAAAGAAGATTTCCCTCTCCCATTCATGTGGAGATCATCCGCCACATCCTTCACCCACCTACTTTTTTGCTTTCCGCTTCCTCTTCTCCAGGGCTTTTACCGCTACATGATTGTTCTCTCAAACTTGTATGACGTTTCAAGTGACCAACATATTTCCATTTTCTTTGTCGTGTCGTCTTTACCAGGTCTCACAGACGTATGGTGCATAAGAAAGATGCGTGCTCTTAAAAATCTTAATTTTTGTACTTCTGTCTTCTACAGTCAACAATTTATTCTGTTGCTTTAGATTTTAAATAACACTAAACATTTAAATGTCCTTCATTGCTTCACTATTGTTGGTAATTAATGACCCAAGTTATTCGAAATTGTCCACCACCCCGAATGTGTCCTCATTGGCATATATTTCTTTGTCCATAATAGTTTTATTTGTATTGACATAACCCAACCTGGGGTTGTGGGCATGTCATTAGTAGGAGTGTTATTGGTTTACATAACCCCGTTTAATGGGCCATCGCTATTAGCCGGGTCCCATACGGGGGAGCAAAGAATAGTAACACTGTTGCCTACCATGCACGTCGTAAGAGGCGACTAAGTAGGATATGGTTCCGTCGCCCTACTACTGAGTGAGTGCGTGGCGCGACACTGTGAGCTGTGAGTTTCGCGTGGAATGCTTTTACATCTGTCCGTGATTGTTTGTAACGTGAACTGCATGTTCGGAACTATGGCGACCGGCTGTTTCTGGATTGACTGGTTTGCCTTTTCGGCTCACGAGTGCATTTTCAGGAGACTCCTGGGAGTCGCCGCTGGAGCTACGGAGTTCGCTCTTTGTGCGACGCTTTCGGCGGGTCGTCCTGTGGAAAGCGACCGAGCCATATGGGATAAAACCCCAGTCAATGAAGTCTTTCTGGTGACTGACATTTCCATCGACGATGAACTGTATTTTTTGTGGAGGACTATTGTTTTGGCATCCTGGCGGCAGCATTTGCACAATGTACCTGTGCAGGCTGTTGGCTTGCCGATACTCTTGTCTATTCCATTGTTCACATTGGACAGGGAGAAGCATTTTGTGTGATATTCACTGGCACAGAAACGGAGAAATATGGGGACGACCCGTTGCCGTGAAGTTGGAACCACGACTAACTAACTAACTAACTAACTATCGCTATATCACATTGAGTCCAATTTGGCCCGAATACTTTGGCACAGTATTCTCATGCTGGCGGGTTCCTTTATTATGATGTTATCAGCCAGTACCCGGCCGGTTACGTTAGGACATGCGTCCTCAAGTGGTTGACTATACTAGTGTTGTACTTTCGATCAATTAAGTATTTTGACAGTTCACTATTAATGTGAAACGTTCACTTCCTCCACTTTTATACCAAAAGTCACAGATTAAGACAACCAACACGATAAACGATTTCATACCAAATACTGTCACAGCAATACTGCATTACACATGTAACGTTTACATAATCACCGCATCATGCTTTCAATCATAACCACTGATATAACTAACAGTTTAAATGTATAACTAAAACCTATACCATAACGAACCAGTGACTGATGCCATTTTGACCACTAGTCTGACCAGGCCTACCCTCGACAACGGAAAAACACAGAGTGACGCTTCGAGGAGACGCTGTCCCCTGCCCAGCGACTGCCAGCGTATTTCATGCCGAGTGATCAGCGACCACAACCAAGTCCCTCTTCACGCTATAGTGCGTGAATATCCTTTAACTCTTAATCTATGCCGTGACTGCTAACTTGAGTCATAGCATGTATGCATTATATTTGTTTTTGCTATGTAAAGATATTTCAATCAAAAATGTGAAGAAGCAGTCACTAAGAAGAAGAATGCCAGACATGTATGGTTAAATGACATCAATAACATCCAAAAGGAAGAGCATTATAGAAATGAATGTAAAGAGGCTACAAAAATAGTCAGACAGCAGAAGCGAGAATATATGAGTAATATAATCAAAGATATGGAAACTAATCACCAGAAAAATGAATCCAGAAAGTTTTTTAAAGTACTGAAGTCAATGAAACGAGGGCACCAACAAAACACATATGGTTTAAAAGACAAAAATGGGAATATGATAAATACCAATGAAGAAATGTGCAACACATGGAAAGAATATTTTATTGAATTACTAAATTGTGAAGCTCCAAGTAACATTTTCCCACAGGAAGAGGTTCTAACATGCGAACCACAAATTGAAGAACCTACATTTGAAGAAATCCTATATGTAATCACACGACTTAAAAACAATAAGGCAACTGGGACTGATGGAATTGCTGCTGAATTTATAAAGGCAGGTGGCCATGCATTACATCTAAAGCTATACGAACTAATAATAAAAATCTGGAGGACAGAAGAATTACCCCATGACTGGAAAGAGTCATTATTGATACCTATCTTTAAGAAAGGAGACAAGTTCCAATGTGGAAATTATAGAGGAATATCACTACTGTCCACAAGCTATAAGATACTATCCGCAGTATTACTAAATAGACTAAAACCATATTCAGAAGACATATTAGGTGACTACCAGGCGGGTTTTAGACAAAACAGATCAACAATAGATCAGATATTTATCTTACGACAAATAGCCGAGAAACATTGGGAATATAAAAGAGATCTCCATAACATTTTTGTGGATTTTAAAAAGGCTTATGATAGTGTCCATAGGAATAGTCTATGGAATGTTATGCAGGAATTTGGAATACCAAGGAAGTTAATTAACATGACCAAACTATGCATGGAAGATACTTATAATATAGTAACATATAAAGGCAGGAAATCAGACCCCTTCCAAATAACATCTGGCTTGAAACAGGGTGATGCACTATCGCCGCTACTCTTCAATCTGGCTCTAGAGAAAGTTGTAAGGAAGGTAAAGGAGGAATGTGATATTGGAGGAACATCCAAGCTGCTTGGTTATGCAGATGATATAGATATTATAGGGCAAAGTGAACAAAAGACATTAGAAATATTGACTCACTTAAAGGAAAAAGCCCAACAGATGGGGCTGGTTATCAACCAAGATAAGACAGAATATATGGTAATTTCAAGAGACGGAATGGCTAAAAACTCTGGCCACATACAAATAGATAATATGACCATTAAAAGAACGGAAACATACAAATACCTGGGTACAATCTTCAACTGCTCCAACATCATAAGGGAAGAAATACAAACTAGAATCAACTCTGGAAATAAGATATACTATGCACTACAACATCTACTAAAATCAAAGGCGCTATCTCGTAACACCAAAATCACAATATACAAAACACTGATCAGACCAGTTGTGCTGTATGGCTCTGAAACCTGGAGTACAACGAAAGGAGACGAAGCCTTGTTACAAACCTTTGAGAACAAAATTTTAAGACGCATCTTTGGACCCATTAGGGATACACAAAGTGGAGAGTGGAAAAGAAGAAGTAACAAAGACATTTATGATTTGTTTAAGTCCCCGCTAATCACTGGTATCATGAAGGCTAATAGACTACAATGGCTGGGGCATATAGAAAGAATGGAAGATAATAGGGAAACAAAACTCGCTTACACTCAGGAAATAAATGACCGTAGACCCCGAGGTAGACCAAGAAGGCGGTGGAGAGATAATATACATACAGACCTACAAGCACTTGGAATCAACGACTGGCAAGAGAAGGTCCACCAGAGAGACGAATGGAGACAGATTGTATTTGCAGCAAAGAACCTCAATGGCTCGGAATGCTGAAGAAGAAGAAGAATGTAAAGATATAGGTTGTGATTTTCGCTATTTTATTTTGGGCTGAGGTTATTGGTTGTTATATACAATTCTGTGATGTTGATAGTAATACAGTATTATCAGTATATCGAATCTTTGGTATTTCATGGCCACCGATATTTAGCTCGTCATGCTGCTCCTTGTTTATATATTCTCTGACAATACACTTTACCCACACCACAGCACCAAAGTTACACACTACTGATAACCTACCCCTCGATTACCACATATTTCTCCACACAGTTGTATCACCACACAGTACTCAAAACAACACTACCACCCACAGTATTCGCCTATTCTCCCCCACTCGGCACAACATAACTCGAACACAACCTTTTATACAGTCCTAAAACCCGACCCCCCCCCCCCCCCATCTTATACCCACGCCACTCCTCCGCACAGCATGACCACCTTATCCCTATTATAATTATAGTAACGAAAAACCGGTCTCCCTGGCGTGTGTGTTAACGTCTTTCTCCGTAATACCGTATATTCTCGTTAGTAACACAGCTGCGCGAGAATCTACAGTGGTTCGCGCCGCGCAGGTAAATTTTAGCGGTATGTAAGCCGGTCGTTCAGAAAGCAATGGCAAACTACTGTACATCAACAGCAGCTGGAAAATGCTTTTGTTGACTGCACCGTCCTGTACGAGATATGCAACATAAAAATATACAAACTTACTTTATTATGTTTTAATTTGAAGATCTGCAACCCTTAACCCGTGAATGTTGAAATTGTTTAAGCCCCACTCATTGCAACCAATAATAACCGACATCTTTAATTTTTTATTGTTTATTTTTTTTTTATGAAATAAAACCGTAGGTAGTTACAAAATACCGGAAGTGAGTATATGTCCTTTGCCCGCGAGATATAAATCTTTTGTATCCTACACGTGGTCAGCACTTGACCTTTACAGCCTGACGTCACATATCGCAAAGAAGAAAGAACAATGTGGATCGAATCTACAATTACTAGAGCAAATGCGCCTGGTATACTACTACTGCCTCCAGCGAGTGAGGTCGATGCATTGAAACTTTCATCCCGGCCTTCCCTCATCTTCCCATCTTCATTTTCTCAAGCCCTGTGCAAGCTACAAAGGGGTAGTCGAGCGTAACATTGGTACAATTCAGTCGTAGTACTGCACACAGATGGCTCATGACATGCGGGTGTTTGCCCCTGACAGGAGCAGTAGTGGACATCGGCAGCTACGAGAAACATAGCAGCTTTCTACAGGAAAGCAATGCTCATCTCCAAGTCATGAGGAAATGTATAGAAAAAGTGCCGTAAACATTGATTGCTCCATCAAGTCCCGACCAGCATACCGAAACATATCACTTATATTTGTTGCAGATGTTATGATAAAACCGAAGAAAGTGATACAAAAGGCGTAACCTATACGATTTGATGTAAACGATATACACCTGAATATTACACTAACGTCAAAATAAATTCGAGGTGATGATGGCAGTACAAGACGACATGCCAGCTGATAAGCTGGCCACACAAATGAGAGACATTCTCATCTCATCGCCACAAAATATGACTCCGGGGAGGGAAAACAACACAGGTATGCGAAGCAGAAATTCATCCTTGAAGAAATGCTCGGTTAAAAGAAGAACGGAGAAAATTACAACAAACCAACATACAATTATATAGCGCAAACTACACAGACTAAACAAGAAACCCGACAGACACGTATTGAATTAACTTATTTACTGCAGTTGTTATTATTGATATATTGAACGCATTGTATATTAAGGGATAATTGCCTACAAGTTTATATTATGACGCAACACGTAAAGTAAGTATGGGTAGGAATATAAATTTAAATTATCAGCTGCAATAAAGTTAATAACACGGTATATTCAGCCAGGCTTCAGTCCCGTTTATTTTTTTTAATAAAAATGGTTGCCAGAGTCGTTAGCATGTCTATGTTCGTTTTTATAATGCTGACAGCTGGAGTTTCAAGTCACTTGACTGACAGATTCATGGTAAGTTGCTTCCATCGTTTGGTGTGTTCGACTTCCGCTGCTTCCTGATAATCACCTGTTTCCTATAGGCAAAGCAATTCACTTCCTCGCCGTCTCTCACACACACATAATTTCATAAAAAAGATCTTAATGTTAAATTATATCGATATTATTAGATGACCCCAATGTCGTACTAGTCGGAAACATGACTCATTCCTGAGGACCGAACTCGGCTATTTATCTTTATAAGCAAGCTAACTAAGCGCTACGGAACATTTGCTACAATGGCTGTCTACAATGTCAATGAATACAGAATGTGAACGTAGAATATAAGACAACACTAATAGAAGAGATCTAGATCAGATAATTCAGACACTTAGATCATATACTGAGACACAGTTCCTTGTTAGAATAAATATCATAAAACTACTAAAGGACCATTTTACACAGGCTGAAGACTATTGGATATATGGTGTTAGGTTCATAATGCCGTAGACCTGAATGCGCTTGATGGGTCAATATTACAATGGCTGCTTTACTTCCAGAACATTTCTGGAACCAATTTTAGGCATTTTCCCCAGGAGCCAAGATCGGTTTACATATATATTACGCACTATTGATTTAGCCAGACGTCTTTAGCCACTTTGCATTTGTTTACAATTTTGTTCTGTATTGTTTTATTTTATTTTTTATCTATCTGTTTCTATCTTCTTTCACCCATCATCTGCAAAAATGCATCTGTCTTCTGGCAGCGTCTTACAAATAGGGATAGAAAGACTCGGGTTCAGACAGGCAGTGGAGTGTGATCACAGATCTGATAGAACTCTAAGTTCGGATATCGTCATTCTACTTTATTACAATATCGATCTGGTGAACAGTCGTCTCGCACTTATTACATAGCATATTACATACACATTAGACAAAGCATCAACAAGTTACACATTACAGCATCTGTCTATCGTAAACAATCTCCGGATTCTAAACTAAGTCTCTCTATGTGTCTCCCCTGAGAAGCTAGACCCTCTCCAGTCCAAGTCCAGTGGCCGTCTGCCCTCTCGACTCTCGTCGGGTGGACACGGAGTGCTGGCTATCGCGTGCATCCCGTGGGTGTCACTCTTTCACGCTTCCGGCTGGTTCCGCCTGGACCTATTGCGTAGTTGGAGATTCGACCCCTCTTTTCTCGAATGTTCGGGTCGCTGTTCTTATCTCCCTTCTTTGTGTGCTGCTTCTTGCACTGTGTTGTGCCCCTTATCTCATATTGTGAGACCTTGACAGGGTCCCCATTCCCCCTTCCTATGGGTTACATATATCTTAATTAGTTTGAACTAATTCTGTCAAAGGGGTCACAGGAATAAACCTCTGATTTGGGGTAGTAATGTAGTAGATGGGAACTCAGTTATCTGTATTATTGCACTAGCAACTCATGTACATTGAGTACTGCGATTCAGGGTGGTTGGTGAAGAGTAACTCTCTTCGTATTCTTAAATTACAGCTACCCAGACCGAAGTTTCCTGATGTCTCATGTTGTGAACTTGTGTTACACAACTGCGCCCTTCTCAAGCATCCTATATGATGCCCAGGATAATGAACTCTTTAAGAATATTTGCAAATCCTTGCCCCTTCATGTGTACTTGTATACACTTTTACTTCCGTATGTTGATCGTGCATAATATCTCAATACTTTGTTTTCATCTAATAATTGCTTATGTCCCTGTTATCTTGTTAGTGTGTACTAGTCTCCCTTTTGGTGTTCTATAAATGTGTATGTACGTTAGCTGTTTTTGTAGAGTATTAAGAATGTGTGTTTAAACTGATGTGTTTAATGTGTGAGATACCTGTGTTGTCTATGGTGTTTAAGATTTCTCTAAGTGTCACGAGCTTGAATTTCCGTGGTCCTGATTTACTTAATATGTGTAATTCGTGACCTGGATTTTCGAGCAGTGATTCTTAGATCAATCAATCATGTGCCATGCCGGAAAGCGTGGGCGGTCATGACTCGCCATTTCACTCGATCACCAGTGTCGTGGATCAGCTCAGTGTTCCTGTCTCGTCCATGCCATGTGGCCAAGCCATCCAGGTATTTTCCTCTCGGTCTTCCTCTTGGTCTGTTCCCCTCGATCTTGCCAGTTGTCACTAAGTTCTCCAACCCATTTCTTCTCATAACATGTCCAAAAAATTTTGACTGTCTACGTCTAATTTCTCTAATCAGTCTACGATGTTCATTTGTCTCCTGTAGTACTTGGTCATTGGTTTTTCTGTCTGTCCATGGTATTCTTTGCATTTTCCTCAGAAACCACATTTCTGCAGCCATCAGATGCTTTTCAGCTTGACTGCTCATTGTCCAAGTTTCACATCCATACAAAAGAACAGGCTCTATGTATCCCCTCAACACTCTTTTTCTCGTTTCAATTGACATATTTTTATTGGTCAGAATGTTTTTCATCTTGCTAAAGGCTACTTTCGCCATGGCGATTCTTGTTCTAATCTCTTCAAGGCATCTCCCATCAGATGTTATAACTGTTCCAAGATAATTGTACCGATTCACTTGTTGAAGAATATTTCCATTTACTCGTATATTACATTGTGGCACTTCTTCCTTCCTACTGGCGACCATAACCTGAGTCTTTTTACAATTTAATTCTAACCCCAGTTGCTCACTGTGTACAACAATCGCATCTACTAATTGTTGCAGGTCCTGCGCATTGTCTGCAATTAATACTGTATCATCTGCATATCTAATGTTATTGATGTTTCGTCCTCCAATGCTGATTCCATTTATATCCTCTACATTTCTGAAAATATTTTCACTGTACAGGGAAAAAAGATCTGGAGACATCACACATTCCTGCCTAACACCTCTCTTAATTGGCTGATACTGTCCCACTTCATTATCAATCCTTATTGCAGCTTGTTGTTTCCAATATATGTTTTTTATAAGTCTAATGTCTTTCCCATCAATTTGTAGATCTGCAAGCATATCCACCATGCTGACATGTCTAACGCTATCAAAAGCCTTTGTATAGTCAATAAAGCAAAGATGTATATCCTTGTTTACTTCTATAGCACGTTCAATAACTGTTCGCAGCATATACACAGCATTTACTGTACCCTTTCCTTCTACAAACCCGCATTGTTCTTCCTCTATTTCAGGTTGTATCTTCTTCCTCATTCTTTGCATGATAATTCTTAGCAAAATCTTTGTGATGTGACTCATTATACTAATTGTTCTATTGTTGATCACATTCCAAGGTTCCTGATTTCTTTGGGATTGCAATAAATATAGAGTTACATAATTCAGGAGGTATATCTCCAGTATCATATAATGTGTTCAGCAGTCTGGTGACTTGATCTATTCCAAATTCTTCTAAAGCTTTAATCATTTCTGTTATGATGTTATCTGCACCGGGGGCCTTGCCAGCTTTCATATGCTTAAGAACATTTCGAACCTCCATCTCCAAAATTGGCGGTCCTTCATTATTAAATCTAATATCATACTGTTCGTCTCTGTTATCATCATAAAGGTGTTTCACATAATCTGTCCATACCTGCAGAATCTGATCTTTTTCTATTATGATTTTGCCATCTTCAGTGTTTAGACACCCTGTTGATGTACTTGTTCTTTTATTAGTAAGTTCCTGAGTTCGTTTGTGCACTAATTTGGTATTTTGACTGTTGTGTTGGCTTTCAATTTCTAAGCACTTTTCCTCAAGCCATGCTTCTTTTGCCTCCTTACATAATGTTCTGACTTGTCTGTGAATTTCTTCATATTTGACAGAATTATTTTTGTTGAGTCTTCTTGTTTCCATGAGGTGTAAAATTTCTTCAGTCATCCATTTCTTACGACCCACCTACTTTAATTTTGGAATAGTTGTTTCTGCAGCCACATTGATTGAATTCTTCAACGTTTCCCATTGATCACCCACATCCTGGAATAGGATCTCTAGATCAGACAAAATTTCGAATCTGTTCTGTACTTCTATGTTGAATTTGTTTTGTATTTCCTTGTCATTACTCAATGTACACAAATCATATTTAGTGTTTCCAGTTATATACTTGACTTTCTTCAACTTTATCCTCAATGTTCCTGTGAGTAATCTGTGGTCACTATAACAATCATCACTGGGAACTGTTTTTGCTATTGTTAATGCGTTTCTAAATCTTCTGCTAATGAGAATGTAGTCAATCTGGTTTCTAATCCTGCTATCAGGACTCCTCCATGTCCATAATCTTCTAGGGTGTTGTGTGAACCAGGTGTTTCCTACAATCATTTCCTGTTCTTTTGCCCACTGTACGAGTCTGTATCCTCTTTCATTTCTCTCTCCTAAACCATAGTTTCCTACTGTGTATCTATCTCCTTGATTTCCTACTTTTGCATTGAAGTCCCCTATTATGATGGTTATTTCTGAATTTTTACATTTCTTTAAGGCAGACTCTATGTCATTATAAAATTCTTCTACACTATCTTCACTGGATTCTCCTGTTGGGGCATATACTTGAATAATATTTATGCTAAAAGGTCTGCCACTTAATTTAACTAGTAGAACTCTGTCCGACACGGCCCAATATCCTTGAATAGATTTTGATGTTTTCCTGTCCAGAATAATTGCCACTCCCCTATGACGAACTTCACCTCCAGAATAAATAATCTTGAAATCTTCTTCTATCTTGATGCCTGCTCCTGTCCATCTCGTTTCGCACATACCTAAGATATAAATTTTTTCCCTTTCAATTTCTTGTTTTATGTTCTCTAATGTTCCGTCGTTGTTTAACGTCCTAACGTTCCAAGTTGCTAATTTTAACGTCTCTGTCCTTGTCTTGCGATGATCGGTCTTTAAGCGGATCATGATATACTAGGCACTTTTAAAGAGGTAGTTTGCCGTTGCTTTCCTCTATGGCAGTGACCTTACTGGTCGGAGACCGCAACCATTGACTCAATACGAGTTCTTCTGCCTGCCGTCGTGTAACTCAAGGCCATGACCCACAAATATCTGTCGGCTGCCCTCAAAATTACATCCACCACCTGCCTTCCGTGGCTTCTTTAGATGGCTTTCTTTAAA
>JACEFZ010026946.1:0-58950 GCA_014155875.1 Cepaea nemoralis | reverse complement strand
GATCTTCCATTAGGGCATCTGCTGGGTTTTCTGCCCGTTTCATTTAGTCTTTCCTTGTCTTACCATGACTCAGACCGAAGTGATGAGCTCCTCGGCCTTATGACAGAGTTTGGTTCTCTGTTATTTTTCTGAGTGCGGCCGGTGGCCTTCACTCACCTAATAAATGTCAGAATCGAGTTGCTCTCACCAGGTGTGTTCTCTATTCAGCAGGTTCCACTCAATTGTTTCACGTTATTCTACCAAGAAGCTAGCAGCAAAGACATAGAAAGTGATGGCTCGAGGATTGAAGGCAGAGTTTACTGAGAGGTTTTTGCACTGGGCCCATAACCCAGATGGTCTGCAGGGATCTGGCCTCTGCTGAGCAGGACATGATGATTATACGTGTGTTTTCTTAAGTGATAGTTACATCACAGAAAATTCAGGACACTGTAAATAACACCTGTACCAGGAACACTAATAGATATAACTACCTGGAACAGTAACATTGTGTGTTAATATTGGGAAAATCTTACAACAAGTGACATACGAACATTTAGGTTTTCCAAAGTGACATTAACGATATTTGTAGGATTCTCTGATCACAGAACATTTAATGAAAAGATTAGTTACACTGTGTGTGCTAGATCGATGATCAATATTGGACTGTTTCCACTATTGAAGACCAAGCATCCTGATTGTTCACGAGCTGTCTGAAGAAGTCTACACGTGGCCTGAGAGACACATCACTTGGGTGAGGGTTTCTGTCTCTGATATGGTGTTGTGGTGTGGCCAGTACGATGATGAAGCAGACTGTGCTCCTTGGCTGTTCGATCTGATTCTGCATACACACTAGATTATACGACAGACATTCTACTCATACACTTTGCACATACACGACACTTTTCTCTATTAAACTAAATTGTTGTTTTGTTAGAGCGAGTGTTGTTTAGTGTGTTTTGGTAAAAGAATGAGAGGGGGCTTGATACAGTATTGAGAGAGAGAGAGAGAGAGAGAGAGAGAGAGAGAGAGAGAGAGAGAGAGAGAGAGAGAGAGAGAGAGGGGGGGGGGGTCCAGGGACCGACAGGTTTTTGTGGACATAAATCAAGAAGATCCTCAAGATAGTGAAATGGGGTTAAAGGGATGTCGATGTTGATTCCCCTCACCCCAGGGACGACATATATTATAAAATAAAATACGACAAACATCCTGTGGTATTTCACGTTTACCTACCTGCTAAGATGTGCATTTATTGTTATATCAAATATGGGTCTTTCCCATAAAGTTTCCCAATCTCAGTACATTTCTCATTAAGCTAAATTTATTTAACCAATTTGCATTTGTTTACGATTCTTGGTTGATTACGTTATATTAATCTTCACTTTGCATATTTTTCGTCGTCATCCATTATCTTAAGAATTGTATGTGTCATTTATATCTTATATGTTATTCTATATATATTTACATAGAGTAAGAATGATTTCTTTAGATGTCTGTTATATTGACTCACGGAACATATCCCCCATTGCTCGTCAATATCCGGAATTACCTCGATGGTATTGTATCTGTTTGGTACAGCAACAGTGTAGTTTTTTTTTTAAATTTCATCATCTGTTTTATCTTGCTCAGCCTTCTCTCAATCAGGTAAAGGTATGTGCTGACCAGGAAAAAGTTTATTCAGAGATCACGGGTAGCATCAGACACTCCCTTTATAGGAATAGAACTGATAGTCTATGTTCTGCTTTCCATGGAGTTCATTCTGAAATAGTTTTCTGGGGGATATCAACTATGGGCGATTGATGATTTCTCTGCAGAGTCATTTGGCCTGGAAGATAAAACTGCTTTTCTTTTCAAACACCCCATAGCTCCGATTATAAACCCCCAAGTTTAAGGTGGAACGACGTGCCGAGGACTGAATGGCCACGAGTGAGCTGGTCTTGAACGTGGAACGTCTGGTATGCGGGCTGGGCGGCGCCAGGCGTATGGACTCCTGAAGGACATCCCCTGCCCCTTCCCTAGCAGACAGGCTCTACTAGGGGGACCGATTATTTCCTGCAATATCCAAACTTTGTTTATGAAATCAATAAAATACGGGAATTGTCGCCGGAACTACGGAGCACGTGCTATGCGCTTGACACATCCTTCAGAGGCTAGCGAAGAGAGAGTGAGGAGGAGAAGACGAGGAAATGGTGTGAGAAGAAGGCATAGAAATAGGAGGGTAGGCGCCAGGAGAACAAGGCGAAAAGTGGAGAAACTAGATCTCAACCATGTAAGAGTGGGATACTGGAATTGTCGTAGTGCCAGGCAGAGAGATCCTTATTGGAGTGGCTAATATATTATTTTGATGTCATCATGCTCCAGGAGCTAAATACAGACAAAAACCATTGCCCTGGGTACGCCACTTATATAAACCCTACTGGACAGAAGAGACATGGGCAAGGTCTGCTGGTGAAGGAAGGAGTGAAGCATGTGGTACTTGACTTGAGCCAGTGGAATAACAGTGCAAGAGAGGTCCAGGGTATTCAAATGGAGATTGATAGCTTAAGTTGGAACATCATAAATGTATATGTCACAGTGGACTGTTTTGTCAGAAAGGAACACTGGAACTGGCTTAAAGAATTGGAGGAATTACCGGGTGATAGACTACTCATATGTGAAGACTTCAATGCGAGGAACAGAGATTGGGACAGTAGTGGAGAAAACCAACAGGGAATTGCCCTTGCGGAGGCCATGGTGGACTCCGATGATGATGGTAGGCCGACTAGAATGGCAATGAGGCCTGGCGATGCAGAAACAGCTATAGACTTGGCACTTGTCTCCCAGTCATCAGTCCTTGATGTAAAGTGGACTGTTTTGAATGACCATGGGAGTGATCACATGCCATGCGCAGTCTTGATCTCTAAATCCAGGAAAGTTAAGGCTGGGAGAGCGCGCAAGATCTTCCGGTATGAGTGGACCGACAGCTTTCTTGGTCGGGTCAGACAGGGGGGATGTAACATGACTGTTAAAACACTTCCTTGTAGCCCCCATGGTGGACCCCAGATGTAGACCATGCTTGGAAAGCAAAGAGAGCTGCAGTGAAGCAGCTAAAGAAAGTGCGACAGACACCTCGAAGCTCACGAGAGGAAGTGGACACAGCGGAAAATGTCAAGAAAGACAAGACGGAGGTGATAAAACACTGCGAAAATTCTGGAAACTGCACAGACAAATACAAAGAAAAGATTGGCCTATGACAGTGGGAACAATTTATAGAGATGATGGTGTGCGCGTGACATCAGACAAAGAGAAAGGGGAGGCGTTTCTCCAGAGATTTTTAGAGCAGACCAATCATGATGATGCGGACACCAGGGATGAAGTTAGAGAGGAGGTATCTGACACCATAATGCATTATGAAGAAATCATACGGATTTAAGATGTTAAAAAGGCATAAGACACGGCACCAGGGCCTGATGGGGTCAGGTATGGCCACATGAGGGCTTTGAGCGATGTAGACCTGAAGGAGATGACATCCTGCTTTAACCAGAGCATTAGAACAGCATCAGTACTTCAGGATTGGGTACACAGCTATCTCATCCCTCTCCCAAAACCATTCAATGAACATTCAAAGCTTAGCGGCTCATCACCCTTCAAAATACATATTTTGGAAAAGGGGAAGCTTCTTCCAAGAGGCATGGGGAGTTAAAGGCCTGGAAAAGATACCTGGTCAAATGCAGCCACTTTTACCTTTGACTTTTATGAGGGGTTCCAGGGTAGACAGGAAACGACGGCGGCAGCGCTTGATCTCGAAGGTGCGTACAATAGAGTTCGATATGATATTTTGATGACCGCACTAATGGAGAAAGGGGTCAATCCCTGGTTGGTGAACTGGATAGCAGCCGTCCTGCACTCTCGTCGGGTTGCTCTCCGTCTGGATGCATGGACCTCAGAGCCACATATTTTAACCCCGGGACTGCCACAGGAATCCTCAATCTCATCGGTGCTCTTTAACGTGTATACAAGCAAGATTGCAAACCTAGAAGCACCAGGGGTTGGAAGGATACTAACGTTTGCAGATGATATTCTTGCATATAGGCAGGGGAGAGATAGGGAGCAAACAGCCCAGGAGCTTACAGGCGACAGTAGACAAAGTGATTGACTGTTGCACTGAAATGAGTGCTGTCATCCACCCGGAAAAGGCAGCTGTTTTGTGGTGCTCTCTGGACAACAGGATTGTGAGAACTGATGTCCCAAGCCTCACGATAGATGGTAGAAGCGTCAACAGAGAGAACAAACTGAAGTATCTGGGAATCACATTTGACAGGAGCCTGTCCTTCAAGGACCATGTGGAGACGGTTGTGACAAGATCTCAAAAGGGACTCAATGCACTTAAAACTATGGCTGCAATGGACACAGAGCAGAGAATGCTTTTCACACTATACCAGCACTTGATCCTCTCAGTGATTGATTATGGACTAGGACTGCTCACTGTCTCAAAGAGTCAGTTGGTGAAATTAGAGCGCATACAGAACGAAGCTATGCGGGTCATTCTGGGATGCACCAGAGACACCCCAGTAGTGTGTATGCGTTACATCCTTGGTTTGCCGACTGTTGCTGGTAGGCACAAGGTGATGCAGGCGAAGGCATACATCAGAGTAGTTGCTGACACAGATCACCCGCTGCATGAGGCGCTGGACGCAGTTAAGGGTCAGCGACTGATAGGGGGGAAATCATGGATGGCTCAGGCGGAGGATACGATCAGACAGGTGTGCATCTTGGAGAACATTAGGCGAGGAGAGGAGTGGGTCAGAGTGCCAGCGGAGCAGTCAGACTTGTGCAGAGTTATAATCACATTGAGCCGGGAGTGCAGGGAGTGGCCAGCAGGGGCCACGGAAGTGGAAATCCAGCAACTAATTCAGGATAATGCTCGCCCGGGTGATGTGATTATATACACAGATGGTTCGGTGTTGAGAGGCAGGAGAAGTGCCTAGGAGTTCTTAGCAAAAGCTAATGGTCGACGTTTGGTGCAGGAGAGCCTGGCATATGATACCACAACATCTAGCTTGAGAATGGAGGTAGAGGCGGTCAGTGCAGCTTTCCGCTAGATGGATAATACGATATACACACACACACAAACACACACACACACACACACACACACACACACATCGTGATTGTAACTGACTCAGAAAACATGATGAGTAGAGTGAGCACAGGCAAGCTTCGTGCAGAGTGGCTTGCTTCGCTTCGGAGTTCACGGGTGACAAGCATCGTCTGGATCTTTTCTCCGGGGCATGCTGGTGTGCTGGGGAATGAACAGGCGGACAGATTGGCTGGCTCTGCAAAACTTGGTGGAGTATTGATGCATGATAAGGCAGACGTGGTTGCGGCCTTGTGGGAGCACGTGTACACCTCGGAGGAGCAAATGGATCACCATGGTCTGGCAAGAATGCGACAGCGAGGGGTGACGAGGGGATCTGGCCGACGATCGACGCTCAGAGGAAAGGCGAGACGGACATATAATCAGATTGCTACTGGTACTATTAGTGTTGGAACTCTTCGCTGGCTGCTGAGGATGGGGACGGAGCGCTTATGGGAATGCCCCGAATGCTGTGATGTCGGTTCCTAAATCAATCAATCAATCAATTAATCAGGAATAGAGCTAACACCAAAGAAGCAAGCCTCAAGGGAGGGACGTCATGGACGGTATAGCAGAGAGAACACACATTTGTATTGTGTGGGGGTCTTCTTTATTGTCTGCAGTTTTAATCGCATCTTTCCAATAACTGGAATATAATCGCTATTGGAGTCTGTTCCTGGTTTACTACTAGCTCCTACTAAACTCCGTCTGAGTCTCTTTGGGCCATCGTGTAGTTAATTTTATGATGAATGTTAATCCACGGGTATCCCAAGTAAATAATCGTTGAAGATGGTTTTTGAACCAGTTGTAACCTATGATACAGGTACCTATGATACAATGATACAGTATTGACTGCAGACAATGAGCAGGATTTGCATCATTTAGTACATGCGGTTGTTGCACACAGTGAACAATAGGATTAGAATTGAATTTAAGAAGACACATTTTATGGTCGTCACTAGGAAGAAGGAAATACCACAATGTAATATACACGACCTGTCTCTGTGGCTAAGGGCTTGCGAACGCGGCTTGTGAGCCCGTATACCCTGGTTTGAAACACAGCGGTGCTGGTTTTTTCGAAAAAGGTATAGGAACCGGTCGTTCAGAAAGCAATGGCAAACTACTGAACGTAAAATTCTCCCGGGAATCACGAACAGCGAATATGCTGGGGTTGACGGCTACGTCCTATGAAGGACTTAATTTTATTTGAAATATACAAGTAAATGGGAATATTCTTAGACAAGTGAATCGGTACAATTATATCCGAACAGTCATAACATCTGATTGGAGATGCCTTGAAGAGATTAGAAGAAGAATCGCCATGTCGAAGGTGAAATTTTGCAAGATGAAAAACATACTGACCAATAAAAGATGTCAACTGCAACGAAAAAAAAGAGAGTGATGAGGTGCTACATAGAGCCTGTACTTTTGTATGGATTCGAAGCGTGGACAATGAGCAAACAAGCTGAAAAACATCTCATGGCTGTGGAAATGTGGTTTCTGAGAAGAATGCAAAGTATGCCATGGACAGACAGAATATACGATGACCAAGTCCTACAAGAAACAAATGAAACTCTTAACTGATTAGAGAAATTAGACGTAGACAGTCACAATTTTTTTGGACATGTTATGAGAAGAAATAAATTGGAGAACTTGCTGACAACTGGCAAGATCAAGAGGAAGAGAACAAGGGGAAGACAGAGAAGTAAATACGTGGATAGTTTGGCCACGTGATATGGTCGAGACAAATCAACTTTATTTATTTTATCAAGACAGGAACATTGAGCTGATCCACGACTCTGGTGATCTAGTGAAATGGCAAATCAGACCGCCACACTATTAATCTATCATTCCCTTGATGTCGGCAATAGTCTCACCCTCCACATTCTCTTTGCGTAAAATTTTACTGAAGCCACCCTTATCACTGTAAATTCCCCCACAAAATTGTTTTGATCGTCAGCATTATACGAGGGGAAGTCAATAAGTAAGTCACAAATCGCTATAGAAAAAATAACTAAATATCATAACAACTTGAAACCAGTTTATTTGTATACATACATTGGCCCTTTATTTGTCAACATGATTTCCACCAACATTGATGTTCTTATCCCATCGTTTTATCAGTCCTCCCAAACCCGCTGCATAGAATTGCGTGCTCTGTTTTCTAAACCACGTTTTCGCTTCACATGCAAGTTCGGCGTCATTCGCGAAATGTCTCCCGCCAAGGTGGGTTTTCAGTGGATCAAAAAGGTGGAAATCGCTAGGGGCTAAGTCAGGGCTGTAAGGTGGATGTTCCAGAACTTTCCACCTTAGTTAGTTAATGTTCTCCTGAGTTAATCGAGCCGTATATGGTATGGCACTGTCACGAAGAAGCAACCCTCCTCTTGTCAGCATTCCTGTACGTTTTCTTCGAATTGCACCAAGAAGCACCGATAGAACTTCACAGTACGATTCAGAATTCACATTGTCACCTTTCTTCTTTAAATTGGTTAAAAGGACCCCCTTGACAATCCCAGAACACTGTCAGCATAATCTTCCCTGTTGATGGCGTAACCTTGAATTTTTTGATACAAGGCTAAGAAGGATGTTTCCATTGCTTTGAAGCACGCATTGATTCGGGCTGGTAGTGACGCACTCATGATTCGACCCCAGTAACAATCCTGTTCAGCATGTCTTCCCCTTCATCTTCGTATCGGCATAGATGATGCAAGGATAAGCCAGATCGGTTCATTTTGTGTTCCTTCTTCAAATGTCTGGGTACCCACCTTGAGCACACTTTCTGTAATTTCAATCGATTATGCATTATGCTGTATGCTGAACCATGTGAGCACCCTATTGCAGATACTACAGAGTCTATCGTTACTCACCTGTCACCTCTAATCATCTTCTCCACCTGCTGCACGGGTGCTTTTGTTGCAATGTCAACAGGACGACCAGATCGGATTTCATCAACAATTTGAGAGCGTCCTTGAGAAATTTTTTCTACCCAGCTATGAATTGCTTTACGGGACAAACATTTGTCAGCATAAACATTAAGCGTTTCCTTATGAATGTCCTTTGCAAGCAGCCCTTTTGCCCACAAACAACGCACAACAGCAAGTTGCTCTGGAAGTATAGTCGCAATTTTGTTTAGTCTCTGCTCATGCGCATGAGACACCTAGCGCCACCTGACGAACGGGAATATAAAGTTTGATGTTGCTGTCACATAATGACACCTGTAGAAAACACCAACAACATTTACCTGCCATCCCAATGAACTGTGTGACTTACTTATTGACTTGCCCTCGTAAAATGAATTTATACGTGGCACGATGCTATCTGCTGGCAGTGTATATACTAGTAGTATGCTGATATCAAGAATCGTGCCGTTGAATTTCTATAATTCCACTTTATCCGATACTGTCCAAAATCCTTTAACTCTTTTGCACTCTGGTTATACAAAATTATGTCAGCTCCAGTGTATTATTTTATCTCTTTCCTGCAGAATAAATAATTATATGTTTATCTAAATGTTTTTTCCCTTCACCTGCCCATCGCATGTCGTTAATTCCTAATATATTGGCGTTAATTCTATCAATTTCATGCTCGATGTTTTCCAGCTGTCATTTCGTGTAAGCGTTCTCACACGATACGTGTTCTCTCACGCTACTTGTTAATGTTAAACCGCTCTGTGATGAGCACTTATTGAACACCACGTATCCATGTTTATTATTTAACACCCTTCTGTTCCAGTTAGTTATTATGTTAACTCTTCAATGTCCAGAAAGTTGTTTCGGGAAATAAATTTACCAGAGGAGAAATAACCACTATGATTTAATAACTTCCAAACATACAGTGAAAGTGGCCACTTGAGGATCTAGATTTATTTAGAATGTTGAGACTAAACGTAAAAAGGTTAGGTAATACAGTGCGCGAAGGCTTGGATTCACATAGAAAAGGTGTTCGATGACACATCGCACATTGCTGGTGAATTAAATTGGTAACTCTTGAGCCAGGCAAATGTCTTCTTCTCTTCCTCCTCTTCCTCCCCATCCTCTAGCTTCGTCTTTTTTTTTTCTTCTTTTTTCTTCTTCTTCTTCTTCTTCTTCTTCTTCTTCTTCTTCTTCTTCCTTCTTCCTTCTTCTTCTTCTTCTTCTTTTTCTTCTTCTTCTTCTTCTTCTTCTTCTTCTTCTTCTTCTTCTTCTTCTTCTTCTTCTTCTTTTTCTTCTTCTTCTTCTTCTTCTTCTTCTTCTTCTTCTTCTTCTTCTTCTTCTTCTTCTTCTTCTTCTTCTTCTTCTTCTTCTTCTTCTTCTTCTTTTCTACGTGCGTGCGTGGGTGGGGGATGTGTATGGGTGGTGTATGTGTGGGTTGGTGGCGGATATGTGTGAAGGTGGGGGATATGTGCTTGAGGGATGAGTGGATGGGGGATGAGTGATTGGGAGTGTGTAGGTGGACGGGTGGAGGGTGTGTAGAGGATGTGTGGGTGGGTGAGTGTGTGTGGGATGGGGACTTTGTGTGGCGTGTGTATGGGTGGGGAGATTGTGTGGGTGGGGATGTGTGTGGGTTAGGAATGTGTGTAGGAATGGGTGCGGGATGTGTGTGGGTGGGGGATAATGTGTGGTGGGTGAAGTGTGGGGGTGTGGTAGGGAGCATGATGTGTGGGTTGGCAGGGGATGTTTGTGTGGGTGGGAGAATTTGTGGTTGAGGATGTGCGTTTGGTTGAGTGGTTGGGGGTGTGTGGGTCTGTTGGTGGAGGATGTGTGGGTGGGTGAGTGTTGGGGTGGGGGATGTGTGTGGGGGGGTAGGGGAGAGGTGTGTATGTGGGGGATGTGTGGGTGGGGATGGGTGGGTGGGTTGGGACATATATTATGGGGTGATGTGACTATCTACACAGATGGGTCGGTGTTGAGAGGTAGAAGAAGTGCCTCGGGGTTCATAGCAAAAGCTAATGGTCGACGTTTGGTGCAGAAGAGCCTGGCATATGATACCACAACATCTAGCTTAAGAATGGAGGTGGAGGCGGTCAGTGCAACTTTCCACTGGATGGAGAATACGATACACACACATCGTGATTGTAACTGACTCAGAAAGCATGCTGAGGAAGGTGAGCACAGGCAAGCTTCGGGCAGAGGGGCTTGCTTCGCTTCGGAGGTCACGGTTGGCAAGAATCGCCTGGATCCTTTCTCCGGACAGGCGGACAGATTGGCTGGCTCTGCAAAATTTGGTGGAGTATTGATGCATGACAAGACAGACGTGGTTGCGGCCTTGTGGGAGCACGTTTATATAACAGAATGAGTACCATCTCTGTTAATAGGTCCGATGTGCAAACTTAGGGCACGGTTGAGCATCCTATAAGAACGTCACTAGGGATGCTCAAGCCGTGACGTAGGGTTTTTGGGAAGGTTAGTTACAGCTAAGGTCTAGAGAAGTAAACATCGTACCATGTAGGCTGTGAACGATTCTACAGCTAATTGTGTTCAATAACACCTTTTTATAAACAACATCGGGACTCATGTTATAATCGTCCCTGTACCTGTACTGTTACATTTACACCTCGGAGGAGCAAATGGATCACCATGGTCTGGCAAGAATGAGACAGCGAGGAGTGACGAGGAGATCTGGCCGACGCTCGACGCTCAGAGGAAAGGCGAGACGGACATATAATCAGATTGCTACTGGTACTATTGGTGTTGGAACTCTTCGCTAGCTGCTGAGGATGGGGACGGAGCGCTTATAGGAATGCCCCGAATGCTGTGATGTCAGTACCTCAATCAATCAATCAATCAATCAATCAATTTTCTTCTTCTTCTTCTTCTTCTTCTTCTTCTTCTTCTTCTTCTTCTTCTTCTTCTTCTTTTGCTTCTCTTCCTCCTTCTCCTTTTCGTTCTCCTCTTCCTCCTCCTTCTCCTTCTCCTCTTCCTCCTTCTTCTTCTTCTTCTTCTTCTTCTTCTTCTTCTTCTTCTTCTTCTTCTTCTTCTTCTTCTTCTTCTTCTTCTTCTTCTTCTTCTACTCCTCCTCCTCTTTCTCCTCTTCCTCCTCCTCCTCCTGCCCCTCTTCATTTTCTTCTTCTTCTTCTTCTTCTTTTTCTTCTTCTTCTTCTTCTTCTTTTTCTTCTTCTTCTTCTTCTTCTACTTCTTCTTCTTCTTCTTCTTCTTCTTCTTCTTCTTCTTCTTCTTCTTCTTCTTCTTCTTCTTCTTCTTCTTCTTCTTCTTCTTCTTCTTCTTATTTTTCTGCTTTTCCTTCTCCTCCTCCTCCTCCTCCTCCTCCTCCGTCTCCTCCTCCTCCTCCTCCTCATCCTCCTCCGTCTCCTTCTAATTTTCCTCTTCACCCTCTTTCTCCTCTTCCTCATCCTCCTTCTCCTTCTTCTTCTTCTCCTTCCTCCTCCACTTCCTCCTCTTTCTCCTCCTCCTCCTCCTCCTTCTTAATCGTCTTCTTCTTCTTCTTATTCTTCTTCTTCCTTGTCTGGAGAAACCATTGACGATTATGACACTCAATTAATCTCTATTAGATGATATTTTAATGAAGATGGTGTCGTTTATATTAATATTTCTTGTCCAGTTGTTTAAGCTTTCTACGTACGCCTTCCTGTGTCTTCCTTCGCCTCCTCATATATATTTCCCCACATAACACTGCTTTGTCCACTTGTCTGTCGATTAAGTTAAAGTTATATGCCCGTCTTTCACTGGATGTTGCAATCAAAGCCAGTATGTATTGGCTGTTTGATTTACTAAACAGTTTTACGTTCAGTAGTTTGTCATTGCTTTCTGAAAAGCCGACATCTTATACCATCATAATAATAGCAACTCTGTTTGCTTCCAATCACTCGCTGCTAATTTTGAATCCACGACTCTGTATGTCGGGAAACTGTGAAACAATGTTTCAGTAACCTCTGGGGCACAGCGTCGAGTTTCTATCGATATGGCGCACGCATTCCAATTGTAAATGTGAAATTGTCTTACAGTAACCCCTACAGCGCCGCGTCGACTTTCTGTTGATATGGCTCACGCATTCTAATTGTAAGTGTGAAACTGTGTTACAGTAACCCTATAGTGCACATCGTCGACTTTCTATCGATATGGCTCACGCATTCTAATTGTAAATGTGAAACTGTGTTACAGTAACCCTATAGGGCACATCGTCGACTTTCTATCGATATGGCTCATACATTCCAATTATCTTCTTTCTTTATGCTTTTACTATGTGATCTGGTATCACCTGCAGTTGTCAATATTGGCTTTTGTGTGATATACACAAATCGGAAACTTTGTCACACAACCTCATGCATGTGAACTGATTTCTGTTATAGTTCCCTATGATGTAATATAGCAATACCACTGTCGTAATAAGTGTCGTCCCTGGGGTGAGGGGAATCAACACCCACATTCTTTTAACTCCATATCATTATCTTGAGGATCTCCTGGATCTCTGTCCACAAAACCCTATCAATCTTTGGATCTCTTTCTCTCTCTCTCTCTCTCTCTCTCTCTCTCTCTCTCTCTCTCTCTCTCTCTCTCTCTCTCTCTCTCTCTCTCTCTTCTTCTTCTTCTTCTTCTTCTTCTTCTTTTTCTTCTTCTTCTTCTTCTTCTTCTTCTACTTCTTCTTCTTCTTCTTCTTCTTCTTCTTACCACTGGACCATGCCCCCTCTCATTCCTTTCCAAAACATACTACACAACTCTAGCTTCTAACAAAATGACAAATTAATTTATTAAAGAAAAGTGTCAGGTATGTGCAAAGTGTGTGTGCAGAATGTCTGTCGTATAATCTAGTGTGTATGCAGAATCAGACTGAACAGTTCAGGATCAAAGTCTGTTTTCATCACAGTACCGGCCACACAACAGCACCATAGATCAAGTACAGAAGGACCTCACCAAATGATGCGTCTCTCCGGCCAGGTGTCGACTTCTTCCAGTGGCTCTTGGATATTCCGGATGACTGGTCATCAATGGTGGATGTAGTCCAATACTTATCATGAATCCGACACACACAGTGTGACTAATATGTCACTACACTTTCTGTGATCTGATAATCCTTGTACAGTAAAAATTAATGTTTACTATCACTTTGAAATAAAATGTTAATTGTTAATTTCTCACAGGAATTCACCATTTGGAAATCACAATGTTAATTGTTAATTTCTCACAGGAATTCACCATTTGGAAAACGCAATGTTAATTGTTAATTTCTCTATATACATACTAATGTCCCTGTTACTGGTGGTATTGTAAGTATCTTCACTCTAATATGATGAGAACTACCACGGAGGAATCACTCTTAGATGATCGTCGGTTCCTGCTCAGCAGAGGCCAGGTTCTTGCAGTCCCTCTGGGTTATGGGCCCAGTGCAAAGGCCGCGGAGTAAAAACTGACTTCAACGATCGAGCCATAATCTTCTTCTATGACTTGTCTGCTAGCTTTTTTTGGAAAACATAGTGGAACCATATATTTATTCCCGTCTGAAATCGAGACCACTAAATCACACAATGGACAAATGTCCGCCGATGTAAATCAACATAAGACACCGTGGTCTCTTTCCATAATCAGAACAGGAACAGCAAACACGTCCTTGTTGCCTCACAACATTTGGTCGACTCCCGCCAAAGGTGTTTGTCCAGACTGTTTTAAAACTGTGTCTGAATGACGTCACAAATCTGACTAGATACTAGGCGTCGAGAAACTATTTTTTTCTCTCCTTTTCCGACTCGATGTAAACAACCGGCCGGCTGTTCCGCTTTGATCTGGGGAATTGTTCCCGGTACTCCAAAAAGTCTTGCCGGCTTGTGATCTGGAGAAATCTTTTCCCCACAACAAAAGATCTTGCTGACTCTCATCAGGACAGTCTGTCCCCAACATCAAAGAGTGGCGGCTGCCTGTAGACGAATGGCGCGACAGTCTTTCATCGATCGACAACTCCAAGAATTCCGCGATAACCACTCAAACATTACAGTCTCCATGATGTATTGTGGCAATACCATTCACACATTACAGTCCCCATGATGTACCGTGGCGATACCATTTAAATATTACAGTCTCCGTGTTGTTCCGTGGGGATACCATTCAAATAATACGGCCTCCATGGTATGCCTTGACAATACCATTCACACATTACAGTCCTCATAGTATACCGTGGCGATACCATTCAAACATTACAGTCCCCCTGGTATACCGTGGCGATACCATTCAAACATTACAGTCCCCATAATGTACCGTGGCGATACCATTCAAACATTACAGTCCCCATGATGTACCGTGGCGATACCATTCAAACATTACAGTCCCCATAATGTAACGTGGCGATACCATTAAAACATTACAGTCCCCATGATGTACCGTGGCGATACCATTCAAATATTACAGTCCCCATGGTATGCCGAGGCGATACCATTCAAACATTACAGTCCCCATGGTATGCCGTGGCGATACCATTCAAACATTACAGTCCCCATAATGTACCGTGGCGATACCATTAAAACATTACAGTCCCCGTGGTATGCCGAGGCGATACCATTCAAACATTACAGTCCCCATGGTATGCCGAGGCGATACCATTCAAACATTACAGTCTCCATGATGTACAGTGGCGATACCATTCAAACATTACAGTCCCCATAATGTACCGTGGCGATACCATAAAAACATTACATTCCCCATGATGTACCGAGGCGATACCATTCAAACATTACAGTCTCCATGATGTACAGTGGCGATACCATTCAAACATTACAGTCTCCATGATGTACAGTGGCGATACCATTCAAACATTACAGTCTCCATGATGTACCGTGGCGATACCATTCAAACATTACAGTCTCCATGATGTACAGTGGCGATACCATTCAAACATTACAGTCTCCAGGATGTACCGTGGCGATACAATTCAAATATTACAGTCTCCATGATGTACAGTGGCGATACCATTCAAACATTACAGTCTCCATGATGTACCGTGGCGATACAATTCAAATATTACAGTCTCCATGATGTACCGTGGCGATACAATTCAAATATTACAGTCTCCATGATGCACCGTGGCGATACAATTCAAATATTACAGTCTCCATGATGTACCGTGGCGATACAATTCAAATATTACAGTCTCCATGATGTACCGTGGCGATACAATTCAAATATTACAGTCTCCATGATGTACCGTGGCGATACAATTCAAATATTACAGTCTCCATCATGTACCGTGGCGATACAATTCAAATATTAGTCTCCATGATGTACCGTGGCGATACAATTCAAATATTACAGTCTCCATGATGTACCGTGGCGATACAATTCAAATATTACAGTCTCCATGATGTAACGTGGCGATACAATTCAAATATTACAGTCTCCATGATGTACCGTGGCGATACAATTCAAATATTACAGTCTCCATGATGTACCGTGGCGATACAATTCAAATATTACAGTCTCCATGATGTACCGTGGCGATACAATTCAAATATTACAGTCTCCATGATGTACCGTGGCGATACAATTCAAATATTACAGTCTCCATCATGTACCGTGGCGATACAATTCAAATATTAGTCTCCATGATGTACCGTGGCGATACAATTCAAATATTACAGTCTCCATGATGTACCGTGGCGATACAATTCAAATATTACAGTCTCCATGATGTAACGTGGCGATACAATTCAAATATTACAGTCTCCATGATGTACCGTGGCGATACAATTCAAATATTACAGTCTCCATGATGTACCGTGGCGATACAATTCAAATATTACAGTCTCCATGATGTACCGTGGCGATACCATTCAAATATTACTGCACCCGTGAAGTACAGTGGCTTAAAGTCGCCTAAAAGTCGACAGGGTCGACTTCATTGCACCGGGTTTTATCCCATATGGCTCGCGTCTAGGCCACGAAATATGAGATGAAGTTGTCAGTTCCATTCCTCGTATCCTCTACTTTTCAGATATTTCCTGACAACTGTCTGGTACAAACATTGGGAGCTACGGTAGCTTAGCGGCTGGACTTTCGCCTGGGGTGCTACTGGTCTTGGTTTCGATCTGCAAAAAGATGGTTTCAATATATTTTTTTAATTTACCTGGGTCTACCCAGCTTAAACTGGGTAAAAGGAAATGTCATGGGAAGTTAAGGCAGCCTGCGTGATACCGACCACAATACCCACTCTGTGCCGTTTCATTCATTCATATATTCAGTAGTATGTCCTCTGCAGAACCTCGCTCCCATAACAACCTTCCGGAAAACTTCTCGATCACATGCAAGATGTTCCGCGTCCGATACACCCATATTCCGCGGCACGGAAAGCGTCGCACAAAGCACGAACTCCGTAGCTTTAGCGACGACCCACAGGAGTCTCCGAAACATTTAACTCGCAAACCGAAGGACGCGACCCGGAATCGAACCCACAGCCTTCGGAGCACGAGTCAAACGGCTTGACCACTTCGTCACAGAGACTCCCTTTAGACTCCCACTTTAGACGGCAGGCATGGCCGTGGGGATACATCGTTACTTTATGAAATGCTTCACACAACGGAATGTTGTGCGAACTTATGTATAAGTACAGTGGCGATACTATTAAACCATTACAGCTCCCATGGTATACCATGACAATACCATTCAAATATTACAGTCTCCATGATGTATCATGACAATACCATTCATATATTACAGTCTCCATGATATCCGGTCTCCCTGTCGTAGGATTTATGCGTCTTTCTCCGTAATCCCGTATATTCTCGTGAGTAATGCAGCTGCGCGAGAATCTGCAGCAGTTCACGCCGCGCTGGTAATTTATGGGGTATGTGAGCCTGCCACTCAGAAAGCAATGGCAAACTACTGAGCGTAATCTTTCTAGTATATTAACAGCAGCTGAAAAATGATAGTGTTGACTGCAACGTCATGTAAGGGATATGCATCATTTAAAAAGAAAACCGCGGCAATACCATTAAATAAATTACAGTCTCTGTAAAGTATAGTGGCGACGCCATTCAAACCAATAGTCCCCAGGATGGAAGTAAGTAAAGAAAGTAACAGACCCCTTTCCATATTTTGAGACGTATTGAGCACAGGATGCTAGATGCATAACAGAAATTTTGGCACCCAGTGGGTGATGTGCTCAAGATAACGTCGTTAGTGACCAAAAGTATTTCTTGATGCCCACTTTAACCTGCCTGAGTCTACATGGAATCCGCATAAATTGTTAACAAAATCCCTATCTCGTTATGTTATCGAACACATGACCACTGAGTCGACACGCAGGCTTGCTAGCCACCGGGCTAGAGTGTCTCCCTATGATGTGCCGCTGCGGTAATACCCCAGCATAAAATAATCGTAACGTACAGTGACAGTAGCATCCCAACACGAACTGTCCGCTAATGTGCCGCGATTATAACATTCCAACATCAAAACTGAAGTGATCTTTCAGCGAGGCCACGGCCACCGAATGCTGATTGGTTTATAAACGTATGGGTTCGGCATCATATGTCCAATGCGCCTAAGAATTGTAAAAGGGTCTCATAATTATTTTTTTTTCAGTTACTTACATTTGCCCAAGCGATCAGCATGCCCAAAATATTTAAAGACACTTAAAATCTCTCTCCATGAATGTAGGGGGTTGGTAATTACACACACCGGTCAGTTAGCCTTTCACTTTGACCCTCGCAAAGAAAGAAAGCAATGGCTAACTAGTAAGAAAAACACGGTAAAATTCTCTAGAAATTAAACCTGGAGTTAATCGCAACCTCCTGCAAAGTGCATTCAACAACATGTGCCCAGAATTTGAGTTCAGTAACATTCAGCAAGATGTGCCCAAGATTTCAGTTCAAGAACATGCAACAAAATATGTCCAGAATATGAGTTCAATGACATTCAACAAGATATGCCCAGAATGTGAGTTTAAGGGCATTCAACAAGATATCCCCAGAATGTGAGTTTAAGGACATTCAACAAGATATGCCCAGAATGTGAGTTTAAGGACATTCAACAAGATATGCCCAGAATGTGAGTTTAAGGACATTCAACAAGATATGCCCAGAATGTGAGTTTAAGGACATTCAACAAGATATGCCCAGAATGTGAGTTTAAGGACGTTCAACAAGATATGCCTATAATGTAAGTTCACGATTATTCAACAAGCCGGCTGCTTTCATCAGAGCATTAGGACAGCATGAGTATCGCAGGATTGGTTGCATAGCTATCTCATCCCTCTCCCAAAACCATTCAAGGATCATTCAAAGCTTAGCGGCTTTAGGATCATCACCCTTCAAAATACATTTGGGAAGGTCTTAGAAAAGATAGTCGCTGTTAAGCTGCAGGACTTTTTGGAAAGTGGGAAGCCTCTTCCAAGAGTCCTGGGGAGCTACAGGCCAGGAAAAGATGCCTGGTCAAATGCAGCCACCTTTGCCTTTGACGTTTATGAGGGGTTCCAGAGTAGACAGGAAACGATGGCAGCAATGCTTGATCTCGAGGATGCGTACAATAGAGTTCGCTATGATATTTTGATGACCACACTTATGGAGAAGGAGGGGGGGGGGGGTCAATCCCTGGTTGGTGAACTGGATAGCAGCCGTCCTACATTCTCGTCGGGTTGCTCTCCGTCTGGGTGCGTGGACCTCAGAGCCACATATTTTACCCCGGGACTGCCACAGGGATCTGCAATCTCACCGGTGCTCTTTAATGTGTATACGAGCAAGATTGCATACCTAGAAGCACCAGGGGTTGGAAGGATTCTAACATTTGCAGATGATATTCTTGCATACGGGCAGGGGAGAAACAGGGATTGTGAGAGATGATGCCCCAAGCCTCACGATAGATGGCAGAAGCGTCAACAGAGAACAAACTGAAATATCTGGGAATCACATTTGATAGGAGTCTGTCCTTCAAGGACCATGTGGAAACGGTTGTGACAAGATCTCAAAAGGGACTCAATGCACTTAAAACTATGGCTGCAATGGACACAGAGCAGAGAATGCTCTTCACACTATACCAGCATTTGATCCTCTCAGTGATTGATTATTGACTAGGACTGCTCACTGTCTCAAAGAGCCAGCTGGTGAAATTAGAGCGCATACAGAACGAAGCTATGCGGGTCATTCTGGGATGCACCAGAGATACTCCAGTAGTGTGTATGCGTTACATCCTTGGTCTGCCTACTGTTGCTGGTAGGCACAAGGTGATGCAGGCGAAGGCATACCTCAGAGTAGCTGCAGACACAAATCACCAGTTGCGTGAGGAGCTGGACGTAGTTAAGGATCAGAGACTGATAAGAGGGAAATCATGGATGGCTCAGGCGGAGGATACGATCAGACAGGTGTGCCCCTTGGAGAACATCAGGCGAGGAGAGGAGTGGGTCAGAGTGCCAGCCGAGCAGTCAGACTTGTGCAGAGTTATAATCACATTGAGCTGGGAGTACAGGGAGAGGCCAGCAGGGGCCACAGAAGTGGAAATTCAGCAACTAATTCAGGATAATTCTCGCCCGGGTGATGTGATTATCTACACGGATGGGTCGGTGTTGAGAGGTAGGAGAAGTGCCTGGGGGTTCTTGGCAAAAGCTAATGGTCGGCATTTGGTGCAGGAGAGCCTGGCGTATGATAACATAACATCTAGCTTAAGAATAGAGGTGGAGGCGGTCAGTGCAGCTTTCCGCTGGATGGAGAACACGATACATACACACATTGTGATTGTAACTGACTCAAAATGCATGCTGAGGAGGGTGAGAACAGGCAAGCTTCGTCCAGAGTGGCTTGCTTCGCTTCGGATGTCACGGGTAGCAAGCATCACCTGGATATTTCTCCTGGGCATGCCGGTGTGCTGGGGAATGAACAGGTGGACAGATTGGCTGGCTTGGCAAAACTTGGTGGAGTATTGATGCATGACAAAACAGACGTGGTTGCGGCCTTATGGGAGCACGTGTACACCTCGGAGGAGCAAATATCACTATAGTCTGGTAAGAATGAGGCAGCGAGGTGTGACAAGGGGATCTAGCCGACGACTGATGCTCAGAGGAAAGGCGAGACGGACATATAATCGGATTGCTACTGGAATTAATAGTGTTGGAACTCTTCGCTGGCTGCTGAGGATGGGGACGGAGCACTTATGGGAATGTCCCGAATGCTGTGATGTCGGTTCCTAAATCAATCAATCAATCAATCAACAAGCTGTGCCCAGGATTTGAGTTCAAGGACATTCAACAAGATATGCCCAGAATGTGAGTTCAAGGACATTCAACAAGATATGCCCAGGATTTGAGTTTAAGGACATTCAACAAGATATGCCCATAATGTAAGTTCAAGGACATTCTACACATTTCTTGTGTTTAGTATTCCGTTTCCTTGTACATCGCTTAGCATGCCTCCCTGTCGTCCTTCGGGTGTTAATTATACAATGTGTCATTCAACGAAAACGAAAACTAGAATCGGTAAGCTTCACTAGAACACAATCATAGGTGGCAAAATAGGCGTTGCGGTTAAAGCCTTCAGCAGAACACACAAAACATAGGTACACTGATACGAATTGGCTAAACAAATATTTATGAAAATATATACAAAGGTTACTCATCTGTCGTAAGGAGCTGCCTTGCTATGAACTCGTCACTTTTGTAGCATGTGATACAATTCAAACATTAAAGTTCTCATTACATACTGACGTATGTAGAAGAAAGAAACATGGTGAAATTCCATTTTAAGTGTTAACATTGTTATACATTTATTAACATAATCTAGGGTTGCCAGACGTACCGGTTTTCCGGGACAGTCTCGGTTTTAAGCAAAATCATTAGTGAATTTTAATAACGAAGACACACACAATAGACTGCACGATTTATTACCCGGTATATTTTGCTGCATCTCGTCAGGTACATACTGTAGAAATCACATAACATAACTTCTTTTTTTTTTAAACTTGATAAATCCTTGAAATTGAAATATACACATGTTCCCAGAGTAAGTTCAATTGACTACCACTGTAATTTTAAACTGACAATCAAGTCTTTCTGTTTGCATAAAAGTGGCCTATGTAGTTTAATCATGATGGTTTCTTCAAACTTTAACAAGCGACTATGTTTTGTTTTAAACAACACGCAAAACGTATTGTCTCTATCAATCACATGACCAGTTTCCAAAACGTGCTGTGAAATCGATGACACGGGAGGTTTGTGGTGTGTCGGCTTGGCCACGTTCCATCACATGTGTGTAGTATCTTGTCAATCCAATTGGGTAAGTATTCGACCACCCTGTTGTTTAACTGCCTCTCTATTCAGCCGATGTATGTAGACTGGCAACTGCATGTGAATTCGCAAAATGTAATTGGATTTAACATACAGAGGAACACATTCTTTACTGCTCGTGTGGGAATAGGTGTGGTTCTGTACCTAATAACTTGAGTTCCAGCACAGAATATTCGGTCGACTGCTCTAATCAACCGGTCTTGTATACGTAGCATTACGTCATCCCCTCGAAAGGTTCGCTGTGTAAATACGAGTTAGGTTTCGTCGGTTTTCGGTTTCGGGTATTGCATGTGGCGCTTTATAAATCATGTTGTCACAGAATGCCGCGTTACCATCCCATAATACTTTCTCGGGCTACACATCTGATGGCGAATTAGAAAATCTAGAGAAATAAAATCATGCGTCACAACCTCTTCCGAGCCTTGACGTAAGATTGCTCACGAAGAAGGTAAGGAAACAAAGCGACCACGGTCTGCTGGCTACATGAAACCGACTCGTGATTGGGAACTCTCAACAAACACAATGTGTGGAATGCCAAGCTGTTAATTAAACCACAATGGCGGGCAGACTAAA
This sequence comes from Cepaea nemoralis, assembly GCA_014155875.1. Taxonomy (NCBI): domain Eukaryota; kingdom Metazoa; phylum Mollusca; class Gastropoda; order Stylommatophora; family Helicidae; genus Cepaea; species Cepaea nemoralis. The sequence continues at coordinate 37,100 of JACEFZ010026946.1, read as the reverse complement.
TGGAATGTGAAACTAACCCGCAGCTGGCAATTAACACCACCCAGGCTTGAAACTAATGCAGGTAGAAGTTGAAAAGACCCAGAGTCAACACAGTCGGGAGCCTTTGCGATGATAATGATCCGGGACATGGTCAACAGTATGAACTGAAACTAATTGAATTAATTAATTAATTGAATTAATAGAGGCAATTAAATACCATTAGAAAGGAAGGGGTGGGCTGGATAAGAAACGCCAGTGGCCTAAGGGCGGTTGAAACTAAGCGAAGGTGGAAAGTGTCAGGCAGTGTAACGGCTGAAAAAAAACACATGGTTACTCCCGCAGCCAGCACAGATAAATTGAGGTTCATTTATTCAGTAGCATGCCCTTCGCAAAACCTCGCTCCCATAACATCCTTCCGGAAAACCTCTAGATCATAAGCAAGATGCCCCGCGTCCGAAACACCCATCTGGAGATCATCCGCCACATTCTGCGCCCATCATCTCTTTGGCCTTCCTCTTCCTCTCTTCCCAGGCATATACCCCTCCATTATTTTTCTCTCTAACCTTTCGTGGTTTTTCAAGTGACCAAAATGGAGATTAGAAACTGTATATATGCTAGGACGTAATGACACTCAGATAAGATACGAACAATTTTGAAACAGGTATGGAGAGTAAATGATTATTTCTCTAGTAACTATTCAGTAAAGCTGCGGATTTTCATCTATCTGTCTGATCAATGTTATTTCATTGAGACAATCAGTTACTGATCTGCGAACTAGTATTCTTCAGTTTACTGTCTGTATTATATTGCTGTAAGTGTTATTTTTAATATACAATTAGAAACCTTTTGTTAGGCAGACTTAGGCCATGTTCTGGATATACTGTTGACTTTCATTTGTCCTGTCAGATGCTTGTTACTCCTATGAAAACTAGCCTGGTCGCCATTTGTTGTGTGCATTTGTTGTACAGAATATAGTCAACTGATTATATTTATTTTAATTCTTACTACGGCAGTGGCTAAGTAGTGACTGAATCGGGCAGACCAACAATGCGCTGTTCTGTGTGGTTACTCCAATGAGACATGTTTATAGTGTCTCACGTCGATGTATATAATAGCAGGACTATCTAGTCCATCATGCTATTATGATGAACATCATTATATCTCTATTTTGAATTAGTATACTTTATGACAACTTTATGTGTTATTGATGTGTGAGATTTATTTGTCATATGAAAACTTACCAATTTGAATAGTGATATGCTATTTTGTTCTTAGGATCAGAGCGCATTGGCATATTGCCTATTAATTGCGTTTGAAGCAGAGGTATATTGCGGCAGACATTACCCACCATTTTATTGGGTATATGATGCGCATAGCTCTTCCAGTGAGTGGTGAACGAGCGTTCATCGAAACTCATTTAGGCTTATGACAGAGACAGATCACGGCACGTAAGCCCGGAGATCAAATACTAGTATGATATCAATACCGATCTTTTAATCTCCTACACAAACGGTTGAACAGAGCGGTTGTGAGGAACTGCGTGTCTGAATGAATTAGTGACATATTCTTAGGACAATTAATTTCTAATGACGGGACATTATAAGGGATGGCAGGATTTGTAACTACAGGCGTGTTAGACTGGAAACGTCCTTCCCAGATTATACAGTAGGACAGAGATATAGAGGGAGAAAGAGGAGAGTGAACGCAGTAAAACTGGAAGAGAGAACTGGCAGACTTTTCAATGTAAGTGTGTATATGGGTGTGATAGATTGTTTGTATTACTTAGGATTTTACTGATGTAGAATTAGATAATACACATTCTTGGTTATCTCTTCCAAGCACTAAATAGGAGCCCAGTTTTCTCGTGCAGTGACACCGAGGATACTGGTGGCGTCAGGACGGACTGTTGTTCTGAAGACCGACCTGCTGGTGCGGACTACAGATCCAGACAGGACATACGTAAATTTGGAGTTATGTTTAAGATTTTCAACACTATCTTTATGTGATTTTAGTTCACCATCGTCATCTTGAGAACCATCATGTACAATAAAATATGATAGACGATAAAAATGATTATAATGTGTTTTAACTCATAGTTCAGTTGTTATACTTTTGTTTTCCAAAAGACGCAATTGCCTTGCTTACCTTGGTGGGGGCTTACTTATACACCAGGGAGGGGGAAAGTTTCAGGGGGAAAACCTGCACTGGCTAGTAGTAAATTCTAGCTCATCTAACCTTCTTCTTCCCCTCCTTGGCGAATATCAAGATCAGCTAATTTAATTTTTGTTAACGAGCCACTTGTAGCTGTAATCTTGAATATTCAGGGGGGGGGGGGGGGGGTCATCTTTATTTCAGCCATATAAATTTTGTCCTGAGTCAATTTCTGACTATTTGGGATGGCCTGCCAACAATAGTACATTTAACTAGGCGGTGGCGCACCCCCAATTCTGACACCTGCGAAGTACCTATTTAGGTGAAAGACATTCTTCAGTTTCAAATTCCCCTGTCAGTGTGTCCTGGGTGTATATCATCCTGACATGGTCAAACATCGTCCGTACTAAGCCCCGTTTGTACTTGACAGGTGCGAAGTTCTGAACATTTAAGTATTGGCCTGTCCATGCTTCTTTGCGGTACACCGATCTTTGAATTATGCCGTCTGCGCTACGTCTCATTAGAATATCCAGGAACGGGAACGCTTCGGTGTGTTCGTGTTCCACAGATAGAGAGATGTTTTCATGCATCTGGTTCATTATGGCCTTGAACGATGTTGCTTGTAGCTCGTCTGTAAATAAATTAGTGTCTCCAAAAATGCCCATTTGTCTCGATTCTTTTCCCTAGTCAAATACAATATTTAATTCATTCGAATTCTTTTGCAAATTTAACTCTTTCGCTACCATGGGCCGATCTCCTGCACCAATGGACGGACTGTGGTGGCAATTGGTTACTTCTATCGACACAGAATGATCAGTGGTTTATTTGATACATTTCTGCTCCATTTCGGAATTTTAAGTTACAGTAAACTGAAAAGTCGCACAACCGGAAGATAGCTACATCATGGTTGTGCCGTCAAACATTTGTTAACATTCGGATTTTTTTGTATTTTCAGTTTTAAAGTTAGTTTGTTTTGTTTTTCACAATGGAAACGCCCACCAGTATGCGTCCTCATAGAATGACTTCAGATCAAGCTAGATTATTGTTTGAAACATTTTTAAACAATAGTGATTCCGATATTAGTGATTAAGACAGCAGTTTTATATGTGAATCTAAATGTTTTAGCACGTGGTGATAAAGATTACTAGTGGAACTTCGTCATCAGCTTGGTGTCTGACAATGAATGTCCGTCTGACAATGAATGTCAGGATGTACACAATTACTTCTCAGCGCAAAGGAAAGCAAACAGTACAAAATAAGAATAATACTGGAGGAAAAAACTTGAATTTACAAGCTTCTGTAGAGTGTGATGCACCTATCCCATCATCATCGACATGGCAAGATGTTGTCAGAAGGGGAAACAAAACCGAAGATTGAGTTTCGTCCTCGAAGATCTCACAGTCAACTCTAAACTTTATCAACTGCAAACACCTATGGATTTTCTCAAGTGTTTTTTGATGATGACATAGTGGATTGTTTAATTAAAAATGTAAACAAATATGCAGAAAAGATATTGATGCAGAACACTCCTAAAAGAAAACATTCTAGTCTGTTATCCTGGACCCCACTCACGAAGCACGAATGGCTGAAGTTTACGTCTGTCATTATTGCTATGGGACTTGATCCAAGACCATCTATCAAAGACTACTGGTGTACAAGTGCACATTTATATACTTCCTTGGTATGCCACTATGTTTCCCAGGAATCGATTTGAATCTATTTATCACACCATGTTTCACGTATGTGAACCAGAGGCAAAAAAAAAACAGAGTGCAAAAAAATAGTGATCCTCTTGTTGACATGATTCTGAAGAAATTCCTAGGAAGCATTTTACCCATTTGAAAATGTGTCCATTGAGAGAGATAAAAAAGCTTAAAAAACCATGCATTGTTGTCTCTACCAAGTCTGTAGTTGGAACTGTTGAGAGCGGATTGCGAAAACCGCAAAGCAAGCCGAAGATGATCAATGAATATAACATGGCAATGAATGGCTGCGACAGAATGGACCAAATGGTTGGATATTATAATATCCATGATAGGAAAACCATTAAGTGGTGGAAGAAGATCTACTACTGGATCTTTGAAATTGCACAGATCAATGCTCACATCCTACATTCCATATGCCAAACAGAGAAAGGAGGGAAAAAAACTGTCATTGAAGGATTTCCTAATTTTAATTCCTAAAAAGACATGCTCCAGAATCTGCGGCCAAACTTCTTTTCGGATGATTGGGAGCAATTGTGTTTATATTTTAGAAAAGTGGTGTTTGTTCAGTAAATTCAACAGGATTAGCAGTGATTTAGCAGTGATCAGGATAACAACGCCCCTTGGTAAGTGCCATGTTTTCATCATTTTTACCTTTTTTTGTCCAATTATTTTACAAATTATATTAGTATTTTATTATATTTACAATATAATACAATCCTATAGCAATAATTCCATATCCAACATATTCCTTGTGCAATCCCTTTATTTTGATATATAATGCAACATTTCTGCTACAATTTTAACCATCTTCATAACATTATTGTGACACACCTCTACTTCCAAGTTTTCTGCCATAATTTTTTTTTTCATTTTGTGTGAAAAAGACCAAAACTTCCTTTGAGTAATTTTAATGAGCAATACTGTTTATATTGTTGAAGACAAGTGGTGTTTGTTTGATTATTCAGTAAATTAAACATTATTAGCAGTAGAGCAGTCTAGAAAACACATTATAAGTGCAATGTTTACATTATTTTTACCTCTTTTTGTCAAATTATAAATTATATTATTATTTTTATTATATTTACAACCTATAGCAATAAATCCATTACCAACATATTCCTTGTGCAATCCCCTTTATTTTGATATATAATACAACATTTCTGCTACAATTTTAACCATTTTCATAACATTATTGTGACACACCCCAACTTCAAGATTTCGGCCATTATTTTTTTTCATTTTTGTGAAAAAGACATGGTTCAGAATATGCACCAAAACTTCCTTTTGGGTGATTTTAATGAGCAATACTGTTTATATTCTTGAAGACAAGTGTGTTTGTTTGATTATTCAGTAAATTAAACATGATTAGCAGTATAGGAGTGTAGAAAACACCTTATAAGTGCAGTTTTTTAAATAATTTTTACCTCTTTAATTTTAGTTGTTATTATTAAACCTCTCATTATTGTCATAATATTTGTAACCTATCAATTAATTATTAACACTGTCATGTTCCTTGTGCAATCCTCTTTAATTTGATATGTAATACAATAGATCTGCTACCATTTTAACCATTTTAAAAGCATTATTGTAACACACCCCTACTTCCAATTTTCTGCCATGAATTTCTGTTTGGTCAGGACCCAATTTTTGTTTGGTAGCGAAAGAGTTAAGTTGCAGACAATCCTTTTATTTCATTTGTGGCATGTTGTCGCTTTAATGTCTGTTGCAACTTCTGACGAACTAGTTTGTGTTTTGTTGGCATTGTAACCACCTATTCTCTCTGGCAGGTGATATTAATGATGGTCTTGTTGTGTTATTTATACAACATTGCTACGTACTGATTACGGTATTAAAGGGTTTTTCTATGACGACGTGGTAAACCCGTCTGTCCTGCGCCCTGAAGGCGAGGATTGGTTCCATGGACTGCGTCATGTAAACCACGTGTGCAATTTTTTTCCTTTTGGACATCACCGGATTTACGGATTTTACGCTTTGTGCATTACTCTCGATAATAAGCTTGCCGTTCAGTAGAAAGAGACCCTAGAAAAATGGGGTACACAGGTATAATGAAGTCGACCCTCTGGACTTTATGTATTATTTTAAAATGCTGAATAGAAAGCGTTTATTTAGGGATTCTTGTATTCTTGTTATTCGTAAGAAAAATGTCTCAGCTCTTCTCGACCACAACATCTGACAACCCATATATTGTCTTCAAGTGTCAACCTGGTTCTGAATTTCCCTAGCAATGTCTCGCCAAATGCTTGTTACTTCCTGTTTGTTTCAATGGCACCCACGCATCCATTATTACAGCCGTGCTTGTCTTTGAAGACTTCTCTCCTCAACATCCTCCACCTTTTTTGTGATTTGAGTGTTTTGCAAAGCCGATCTTTGACTCTTCGTAGTGTTCTAATAAGGAGTGCGTAAAAACGTCGTGCTGTCTCTATTATTCCAGCTTGTCCAGATTTTAGCTTCTAGTAATCTCCTTACTGGGACTTCATTCCGTAAATTGTGACCAAACCACAACAGCGTTCACTTCTTTAAGCTTTAATCAATGTTCTCTGTTAGTTTATTTTTTCAAGAATATCGTGTGCCTTTTGACAGTTATTCTAGGTACAGTTTGCGAATGGCAGATACTGTCGTGAGGTGTCAAATTGTTAGATTTTATATATTGTCTAGGCGACGAAATATGAGATGAAGTTGTCAGGTCCATTCCTCGTATCCTCTACTTTCTAGATATTTCCTGACAATTGTCTGGTACAAACAGTGGAAGCTACTGCAGCCTAGCGGCTGGACTTTTCGCCTGGGGTACTACTGGTCTTGGTTTCGATCTGCAAAAAGATGGTTTCAATTTTTTTTAATATACCTGGGTCGACCCAGCTTAACTATGTAAAAGGAAATGTCTTGGGAAGATAAGGCAGCCGGCGTGATACCGACGACAATACCCACACTGTGTCGTTGCATTCATTCATTCATTCATTCAGTAGTATGTCTTTTTGCAGAACCTCGCTCCCATAACAACCTTCCGGAAACTTCTCGATCACAAGCAAGATGTTCCGCGTCCGATACACCCATCTTGAGATCATCCGCCACATCCTGCACCCATCTTCTCTTAGGCCTCTCTCCCTCTCTTCCCGGCATCCATCCATCATGTGCCATGCAATAATAGTGAGCTGTCATGTTCTGCCATCTCATTCAATCACCAGAGTCGTGGATCAGCTCTGTGTTCCTGTCTCGACCATGCCACGTGGCCAAGCCATCCAGGTATTTACTTCTCGGTCTTCCCCTTGGTCTCTTACCTTCGATCTTGCCAGTCGTCACCAAGTTCTTCACCTTCATTTCTTCTCATAACATGCCCAAACAATTTTGACTGTCTATGTCCTAATGTCTCTAATCAGTTTACGATCTCATTTGTTTCTTGAAGGACTTGTTCATTTGTTTTTCTGTCTGTCCATGGTATTCTTTGCATTTTCCTCAGAAACCACATTTCCACAGCCATTAGCTGTTTTTCAGCTTGACTGCTCATTGTCCATGCTTCACATCCATACAAATGTATAGGTTCTATGTAACACCTCAACACTCTCGTTTCTCGTCAACATTTCTCGTTTTAGTTGATATCTTTTTATTGGTCAGTATGGTTTTCATCTTGCAAAAGGCTACCTTCGCATTGGCAATTCTTGTTCTAATCTCTTCAAGGCATCTCCCATCAGATGTACCCAGGCATATACCCCTCCATTAATGTTCTCTCCAAACTTTCATGACGTTTTAAGTGATCAAAATATATAAATTTTCTTTGTTTTATCGTATTTAATAGCCACCTCTCTTCAGTATTTAGCTCTTGAAGTATTGATGCATTTGTTCTTTTCTTTTACCCAGATCTGTACCGTTTGGTCTATAGAAATATGGTTTGGTCTATAAAAATATGATGTGATCAATAAAAATATTGTGTGGTCTAGGATAATATGGTTTGGTCTAAAAAATATAGTTCTAGCCCCATAATTGCCCTTTGACGTGAACAGGGACTTTCACTTAGTGACTTATCATTTTTTTAGGCTGTGCGACTCCTCATTGAAAACAATAATCTTGCCTCTGCTGGGGCTGAAAATGGGCCGATGTCTTGACAAGTCAGCTGGCTAACCATCATGCAACTGCGACTCCAGTAAAATCTTTCTTTCCCATATTCTTTGACTGCTTTGTTTCTGTAAAGCATGTAACCGCTTTTTTACACGTGCTAATAGTCCATATTATAGATGGAGTGCCTTAGAAGTGTAACGTTCGCATCTAACTCGCAGGTGCAGGGTTTAAATCCAACTGTAGAAAAATCTGAAAAAGTATGCTTATTCGACGTTATCTTTTTCCTCCGCTACTGGACCGGAAGACGTGTCTTCTAGGGGTATGTGTGAAAAATCAGAAGTACTTTTCGCACGTTAAAAGATCCTTCAGCATATCAAAATCTTAATATGTGAGGGTTTGTGGGCCACTGGACTAGAACATTCTTTAAATTAGACAACTCTGTCACAACATAACATGTTTAGTATGGGCGCATTCTGGTGTACACATATTGCAACCATGCTGGTGCCACGGAGTTCCCTTTGTATGATCTACCACAGGAGGCAAAAACACTTATGGACATATCCGTGTGAAATAGAGGTGACTGTTTACACATTTAACCGACCACGCAACACCCGCATTTCAGGACGCATATTTGTGATGATTGCATAATTAGTCACTGCGTGTATGTATTCGTCATCAGACGTCCTCTCCTCATTACAGGAAGTACTATCATCAACGAACCCGTTTACACGACTTAATGTGCACTGGACATGTGGTGCTAGATCCATGTTTTTATAGACCAATCGACGCACCTTGCATGATGTTGTCAGTATCACGTGGGCCACCTTGACGTTCCAAGACATTTCCTCGTACATATGTTGGGTTAGGTCGACCTTGGTAACCAGGTCAATGGTTAAAATCCGCAAAGGCGAAAAGGTCTTTAATGTTCGATCCCATGCCACCAGACCATCAGTCTAGCGTCTAACCAGTACGCTACGAACGCTCTTCACCATCAAAAGACGAATGTAATGGGTATCCATCAGCCTCTATTTTGAGTTTTCTACGTGCATTCATACATTCTTCTTTCATCAATATATAATGTTTTCTGCGCACGTTTAAGGTCATCAACCTGGTGTATAGTTCCATTGCACTTTTCTCTCCAGCACACCCCTTTAATGGGGAAGCCGTGTCGCTTTATATATAGCCGATGTACTCTAATGTTCTGACTTTGATCTCATTCAGCAATGCTTTCTGCCTAGGCATAACGATCTGAGATGGGCAGTGCCTTTTATAGCTACCGTTGCTTTCAATACGATTCCCAGAATATGCGGGAAAATGGCTCGCTTCCCATTGCTGCTGGTTTGCTTGCTTGTGTTCGCTGGCTGTGAACTCCAGCGTGAAGTCCTGTATGTCGGATGAAGACATCCTGTTGTCCAACATCAGTGTGATGTCATACCGGACGTGAGGTTTGCGTGAGTATCCGTTGTCCCATGTCTGGCTTTTTGGTGTGCAGACTGGTGGTTCCTCGCCGTGCAGACTGATACTCTCCTGACTTCGGAAGAATCAGCGATCCTACTACGTTAGCTAGGACCCCAAAGGGACCTGTTGCCCAGGACGCGCGACTAGGACTTGTTAGTATGTCTTGGCCAGTATAAAACCTGGCCTGGTGCCTTGGAAACACCTCTGCTTCCCATTGAAGGCGGCTGTTAAACCCAGCGTCTGGAGGTCAGCGTGGCAGAATGGAAAAAAAACGAAGGTTCTTAAAAATCCGGCGTGTTGATACCGAGGTAGCTAGTTAAACCCCTACACCGATCTGTTAGACTAAAGTGTTGACTTCTCGTTCTTGACTTGGAGACTTAATTACAAGTACCTCAGAAGTCGGACTGGGTTTGCGTCATGGCCAGGGACGCTGGTAATAGTGAAAGCAAATCCACACACAAAATTCAATCTAGGGCGCTAGGGGTAAAGAGTGTTTGTAAAGTCTCACTACACTTAGTATGTAGAACAAATTTGAAAAAAAAAAGTATTTCTTCCGTTGATAACACCATTCTGTTTGAGGGCAAATAATTATGCCGCAGACGACAGCCAATCGCTGCATGTGTTTCACGATGGACTGTGGAGCACATTTTTTTTCGATTGACATCATGTACTTCATTTTCCACATTTTGTTCTACATACAAAGTGTAGCGAGACTTTACACACAACCTGTATAGCATATGTTATGGATTACGGCTTGAGTTCAAAGTGAGTGAACACCCCCCCCCCCCCCCCCCCCCCCCAAAAAAAAAAAAACAAAACAACACCAGCGTTGAATTAAAACAAAAAATCAATTACCATATCCGCTAAGCTAAGCAGGAAGTATCTATGGGTCTGGGATGTGCTGGGGTCATCACATTTTTGGCCTGAATACATGGAGAAATAGATGACCAGTCTTTTCCTCAATTGGCGGACGACGAACCCAGGCGTCGAACCTCATCCGCTTGCGTTCTGGACATTATCAGCATAGCTCCCTATCAATTACACTAACACGCCCGTCACAGTCGAAGCATGGGTTAATAATCTTGCCTTGCCAGGGCATTGCACCCGAGCCAATGTCCCAGTAACCAAGAGCGCTATCCACTTTGTCACCCGACTGCTGGCATGTATTCACCATCATCATCATTCGGTGGTTTTATCTGCACATAACTCTTCTCACATAATTCTCGCCAAAATATCTTTGACTGCTATAAATTTTTAGATACCTGTAAAGAAGGAATGCTTGTGAACATTTCTAGACAATTTTGTTCCTGATTTGTGTCCGAGACCGTATATCATTTAATCACTACCACTATATCTACAATGCCTGTAAACGTTTCTCGGCGGTTTTGTTCATGATTTGTCTCCAAGAGCTATAACCATGCAGAATACAATAGGCAAGCTGCTGGAGAAGTTAATTGCCAGGAAAATATCAAGTCAGCAAGAGAGACAAGGTGTTTTCCTAAGTACCCTGGGAGGGTACCGTCCAAAAAGAGAAACCTGGACCAATGCAGCAGTTTTTGCCCATGATGTCTATGAAGGTTTCCACTCAGGCATTGAAACCTTTGCTGCAGCAATTGATCTTGAGGACGCGTACAACAGAGTACCATTGGATTTTTTAATGCTTCAGCTTCTTGAACTCAAAATAAGTCCATTCCTCCTTAGTTGGATCGTTGCAGCCCTCTTCCAAAGGAAAGCAGTTTTTAGATGTGGCAGTTCGACGTCGGAACCAACAACAATATATCCTGGCCTACCACAGGGATCACCATTATCCCCGGTACTGTTCAACGCCTACACTGTGTGAATCACCAGTGAGAAGATCACTGGACCTGGTAGGACATTGTCATATGCCGACGATGTTTTAGTGTATCGCCAGGGCAAGGATATGGATCAGGTTGCTGTGGAACTACAAACCGAACTCAATCGCATAAGTACTTGGTGTGTTGAGGCTGGGGCAATGGTGAACCCAACAAAGGCAACAGTGACTTGGTTCTCGTTGAATAATCATAATTGTCAACACTCCAACACCAACTGTAAATCTGTGTTCAGAGACGGTGGAAAGAACGCAGGCAATGAATTACCTGGGGATACCGGTTTGATCGAAGCCTTGCTTATAATGAGCACATAGACCAGGTGATAACAAAGGACAAGCGGGGGTTGGCTGCGATGCGGGTGTGTGCGGCAGCAACTGTGAGCAGTGCCATCTATGTGTCTTCTGTACGAGGGGCTGGTACATGTCCTGTTGTTTGTGTATGCGATGGCAAACCTGACTCTCAGCCGTAGCAGACGGAAAGGATGGAAAATACATAATGAAGCTAATGCGCATTATTCTTGGATTTACAAGAGATACAGCAAGCAGGGCTATGCGCTTCCTTCTTGATTTTCCACCTTGAAACAACAAATACAAGAGTCTGCAGGATCTCGCAGACGACCTCTAGAGATTAACGCAAACACAACAACTCAACTCACGTTCGATAGTGGGAAATTATGCAGGGTGAAGGTCAGCTGGGTTAAAAAGAAGGACGGTCGTGGATGGGTCCAAGACCGTATAGACATTCTTCAACAAGGTGTGTGGTTCACATTAATAACTTAGAACCGACGAGGATAGTGGGTACAATTGCCAATCGAATTTCTGCACAATACCTTTTTCCTTTTGCATTCCAACTAGAGAGAAAAATGCTGACAAGACAACGCACGGCCACGTCTGGAGATCGGGGGAGTACAAGCGTTGATTTATTCGGAATTCGCTAGAACGGTGACGAAGAAAAAAAGAGAAAAAAGAAAGGGCGGAAATCGTATTACCAACAGATGGGACTCTCGTCCGACATAGTGGAGAAGCTCATTGGGCCTTTATGGTCCGGGGCCTTGGCAGGGATAAGTTATTTGAAGGAGGACTCTTTTGCTTATTGCTGAGAAAGCAACAAGTGCCTGAACTTAATATGGAAGTCATCGGGCAGTAGGTTAAAGCAATAACATTTGCCCAGAAAAAGACGCAGGAGACATTGCACACACATAGGGCAAAATGTATTCTCTTAAGGTCGAACGTCATGGAACATGGCACACGAAGGATGAGAGGATGGGGGGATCTGGGAAGAGACTGGGGATTGCAGTTCTCATGGAGCGGGTCATCGAAGGCTAGGTCAAGAGAATAAGTTTATCTTCGTTCCAGGGCATTGGTTGGACGGGGTACGAGAGGGACTTAGCGTGCTGACGCAAGCTGCGAGGCTAAAAGGTTAACAGGGCTACGGTGTGGAGGGGGGGAACGCGCCATGGACGCATTCTGACTTCTAATGTGCTCTACGAGAAATTAAGACTTTTGCGAGAACCAAGTGATGACTTGATCTTACAACCATGGCCAGACTGCGAGAACAGCAAATTAAAAGAGGGGTTGCCAACAAAGAACGCTACCGCAGGAAGCCCATAAGAGACTGATAAACCAACCCAGTACTGGTGTCGTTGCCGCTATACGCTGCGGGATTTGCTGACTGAGGTGATCCGAGCACATATGGACGATGATTCGATTGCAATGAGGATGATCTGTCCGACTAACTACTAACTAACTACTACTAACTAACTAACTAACTACTAACTAACTAACTAACTACCTGACTGACTGACTGACTGACTGACTGACTGACTTGACTGGACGGACTACTAAAACAAACTCCAAGAGCAGTAAATTTATTGGAATTATTGCAGTTATAATAAAATAATGTTTATGAACGTTTGCGTCCTCGGGTTTTTTTTTTTCTTTGCATGATTTGGGCTAGTACGTAAATTGCTGAATTATTGTTGCCATTTTTCTAATGATTTTGAACTTTTCCTCGACGGTTTTGCTCATTATTTTTCTGAGGGCCTTAATTGCCGAAATCATTACCACCTTATCTTACAGGGTGTATTTTTTTAATTTATTTTGTAGTGTTTGAAAAATGTTGTCGGTCCAGGTTTTTTATTTACCTATTATATTGCCATGAACTTTACTGTTGGGTGACATACAAAACTTGGACCAGCAATATTGTCCAAAACACTGCACATTATTAAAACATAACCCCATATAATGCCTTTTTTTTGAACGTTTTCTCTGCGGTTTTTGTTCATGATTTGTGTTTGAGGGCAGTTTAATTACCTGAATCTTTGCCATCATATCTATAATTCGTCGAACATTTCACGTAGATTTATTCTGAATTTTGTGTTTAGAACCGTAAATTGCCACCATATGTTATGGATCTACATTTTCTCATCTGTTTTGTTCATGTTTGTTTAGGAGTTTAATAACTTGCTGCGTCAATGTAGCTAAATTTTGTAATGTTACCAAGCCGTTTCTCGTCTGAGTTGTGTTTCAAGATTAGTAAATCGCTACTATAATCTATCAGGTTTCAGCGTTTCTCTCTGTTTTTTGTTCCCAATATGTCTGAAAAACTGTAAATTCTGCACCTTTACCCTGTATCTATACAATCTGACGCTTCTCATCATTTTGTATCCTGCTGTGTTTTTTATTAAAATCTCAAACTCGACCCTTAATATCCACACAATCTAGATATGAATCTCACGTTTGTGATAGACCCTTTGTTTGATAATTTGGGTCTGAAGGCCCGTAAATTGTAGCATCTTGCCATTATATCTTAGACGTCTGTAAAGTTTCTCATTGTAGTGCTTTGATTCTGTGTTTTAGAGCATTTAAATTGCTGGTGTTTCAATATGTGCGTACACATTTTGTCGTTGAATTATAATTTAAATGTCATTTCACGATGTGCATTTTTCCGTGAATATTGATTAATCTTGTAATAAGTAAATCATCTGATGGTCCTTCGATATTTTCTTAGAGTTCACAAATTTATTGTGCAGTGAATGCGCTAAATTTAACATAAAAACACTCTGGAATAAATGCGAGAACGATTGTTTGTCTAATAATTAGAACTGACGTCGTTGTCTTCCGAGCAAACTCATGTACTCCGTCTCTCTCTGTAGATATCGACACTTTTATTGCGTTGCTTTTAGCACCATAATTTATTTTGAATGCGCTTGTGCTGTCATAACATGCGAATACTACAAGATTGTGTCTAGTGACTATTTGCATTCCAGTTCATTTGTCAACCTCTGTATCCGCCTGAGAACGAACATCCCTTGAAACACGGTAAAGGGTTGCAAGTACATAGGAAGTATAATATCATCAAATGGCAGATCAGAAGACGATATCGAAAATAGATGCAATAAGGCAAACCAACTCATTGGACAAATGGCACCAATACTAAAGAACAAACATGTATCAATAACTGCTAAGAAAGCACTTTACAATATAATCTTCCTACCAACTCTATGCACCATACCAAACCTGGACAATGACAGAAAAAGAGAAAAGAAAAATCACAACAACAGAAATGAGATTCCTGAGAAGAATACTCCAAGTATCAAGAAGAGATCAGATCAGAAATGAAGAAATCAGGACTAAAGTGGGGGTTATAGCAACACTAGATTTTATTAGAAAGTAGCAAGTCAAATGGATGGCGATGACAAGTAGGTTACCAGTCAACAGCATACCACAATAAGCAATGATGTACAGACCAGATGGAAACAAAGGAAGGGGCCGACCACGTTAAACGTTGGGAATAGCAGAGGTCCATGGGGAATATCGATACAGGAAGCCCTAGAATCGGGCCACTCCTCACGATGTTTATACTTCCACCTCGACACCGCAAGGTACAAGAGGAACATATGAGATAAGAGATGAGATGTATCCATCTGTTGTTTTCTTCTTCTTCTTCTTCTTCTTCTTCTTCTTCTTCTTCTTCTTCTTCTTCTTCTTCTCTTTCTTCCTTCTTCTTCTTTTGCTTCTAATTCTTCTTCTCCTTCTGTCTTTTATCTCCTCATGAATCAAAGGTTCTCAACAAACTCACGCCAGGCCCTTTGTAATCTGTTCGTCACTGACTGAATTTGCAACTAAAGTTTCACACAGAAGAAATAGCGCCGTGTCCTTGGTAGCCTACAACTGTTTGTTTTACATTATAATGTTGCTATTCTGTGCTTCCTGTGTGCGCCCTGGTACGACAATGGCGGCATCCGCTTATGTGAACTCTTTTATGTGAAGTATTATACGTAGTACATCTCAATGCAATTGGCTAATAATTGCCAATGGTTTGGAGTTGTGTGGGTTCCGCGTTGTCGTGTTGAAGAATTGACGTCACTCTAAATGACACGTTTCGGTCGTTCTTGAAGGGCTCCTCTTCGAATGTTCATCATTCTTCTCGAAAGCGTTTACACCATTCAACATATAACAAATGTAACAGAGCTACTACAGTCTTTTCTCAAACAAACACGACAGTCGACGATGAATTTCAGTGGGTTTTTACCCTCTCTCACAAAAATGTCATCACACCGCTGTTCCTGCACTGGAATCACTGATCTGACGTCATTTTGAAAAGCTCAGGAAAACTGCCGATTTTTTTTCCTTTCCACATCACCAAGTGTCAAATGTATACTGTTAACTTTGCAGTAGTTACTAAACTTAATACTCTTCGTCTATAGGTTATCCTGAAAGAATCAGGATACTTATTTGATGTCCCTCGTATTCATCTTGTTTGCGAGTGCAATGAGTTATTACATCATTATATGCTAGGATTTTATGATCGTATGTTCTAATGACGTCCGTATTCCGTCATAGTTATACAGTATCATATCTCTGGCTCTCACTGTTATGGCATCAACCTAACAGTTTTATCTTACACGTGTCTGTGTTAAGCATACACCATCAACACGCATTTTCCCCTTCTCTGTCTCGAAAGAGTAAAATAGACTCATATACACGAAACAATAATGACTTAGAAATAAAAAAAAGTGAACACATAATTTTCTTTTCATTGTCGACAATAATTGAAATGAGGAAGTCTTAGAACAGTTGCTTTTGTCTTTTAACTAATCTAGCGAGAAGTTAGCCTTGCTTTCATTAGATAACTCTTGTCATTCCCAGGTTTCCGGTAACATAGTATTTATTTTTTCTTCCACGACGGACTAAGACAGCAGACTGAAGTTTCAAAGAAAATTGGTGAGGTTCATTAGGGCTTGAAGCTTTCTTTCTTGACGTCTAGGCACGTTGAACGTAGTTAAGCGAGTGGGAGCAGACAAAGTCGACGGGTATCTGTTCAATAAAACGACCTTCCAGACACAGTTATTAGGACTACCGATTGAACTATGATTATTCTAAGCTCTCCATTGTTGAAACTTGTCCTCGCAAATAAGCCGCTTTGTCGATTGATCTTCCAACGGATACTTGGTTTTGTCAACACAAACAGGAAATCAGGCTTAGTGTGAATTATTTGCTATTACTATGACAAAGCTCAGATTTGACAATATTTTCGAAATACATCTAGTCACTATTGCTATTACAATAACTAAACTCTGGCTTCACTATGTTATCAAAACACTAAACTATTGCTATTACAATAAGTAAAGTCTGGCTTCACAATGTTATCTAAGCACTGCATTATTAGTATTACAATTACTAAATACTGCCTTCACTATGTTATCGAAGCACAGCACCATTGCTATAACTTGTAAATAAACCAAAAATTAACTATATTTTTGGCATACTTACTAATGTCATTAAGTAAATACACGACCTTTTCATGCGTCTTGAGGCCATTTGGGTTTATGGTGCAAGACCCATATTTGTATTGACCAATCGGCACTCGATGGAAGATATACCAGTAGCACACTGACTGCTTCTAGTTCCCATGATGTTTCCTGGTTCCCATTTTAGGCTGGCGCGATCTGTGAGCCGCGATCGCTTTTCGTATAATCCCTACCTTGATGGGGATTCGTACACAACACTAGACAGGCAAGCAAGCTGTCTAGCCATTTTGCTTGCATCTGCATCCACCATTGTAGCACCATTAGCTTCTTCAAATACCAGGTTTTTCTCATATTTATGGTTCTGTTGTCTGCCTGACCGTTCGCATGATGATTGTTAACTATTTATGCTCCAAACATACAAGTAGACCAATGACGTGTATATAAATAAGTTATTTGTATGTCCTTCACGGACATTTTCAATCAACTCTAGTCACATGTTGACTATTTGTGATATACAAAGCGAGTTTATGTTCAGTAGTTCGCCATTGCTTTCTAAACGACCGACTCACATACCATTGTAAAAAAAACAATATAAGACGGATTGCTTCCAACTTGCCAGCAGCTGGTTTTGAACGCGGAATGCGGGATTACGAATCGCATGCGCTACCTCTTTGCCACAAACGTCGGTGACGTATTATATGAGAAACACATTTTGTGAAAATTCTTCAGTAGTTTCGTTACGTGTTGGTTACTATAAATACTTTACCCGATTTGTACTAATTGGAATTTCTGAAACGATCCTGGCCTTGTCCTCAGTTCAACACCCGCATTCCCAGACGTTTATTACTGTTAAATCCGTCTGACCCAAATAATTACTATTTTACAATAACAACTACCTTGGGCAGGTGTTGTCTTTGTTGTGGTTGCTGCTATTGTTGTTGGCGATTTTTTATTTTTTTTTGGGGGGGGGGGGTGGGGGGAGGGGGGGGGCCTTCGCTCCCTTTGAACTCAAGCGTAGTCCATGCACACTATTTATAGTAGTGATAAACTGAATTTTGCTTGTGGATTAGCTTTCACTATTAACAATGTCCCTCGCCATTAGGCGAACCCACTCCGACTTCAGAGTTACTTGCAATTTACGTCCACAAGTCAAAGACGACACGTCAACATTTCAGTCCAACTGTCCAGTGTAGGGGTTGAACCGCTTACCTCGGCATCAGCACAACGGATGTTTAAGAACACGAGTTCTTACCCATTCTTCCATGCTAACCTGCGTCGTTGTGATGATGGTGGTATTGGTGGGGTTGTTGTTGCTGCGCCTGTTGCTGCTCTTGATTATTGTTCATAATGATGATGGTCATGATGATGAAGATAATGATGCTTTTGCTGTTCGAAAGCCATCGTTCGAGTTGTTTACTTCATAATACATAAAAGTAGTTTGGAGTTTTGATGTTTTCATTATCATTCCTAAATGCAAACAAGACACCCAATTACATCCAATGCGTAAGTACACGGCTTGAGTGGCCGAGTGTCTACCATCATTAAGGACATCGTATGTGGCTATATTTCTCAGCCTCGAAGGCTGCCTGATATGTGGTTCTCGACAGGCTTCATCACAACAGAGATGGTGAACCTCGAGGAGGTATAGAGAAATACCCCACTACCAACGCCATTTGTCATCTGGTATCACATTTGAAAAATAGTCTGCTTCACTTATCTTTCGTGGATTAGAAACGCTATTTTAAATATGAACTTCATACCACACCCATCCTTTCGAGACAGCGATTACCAGAATTGGACATACCACTTTAGTTACCTTGCAAAAGACACTTGAGTGCTACCATCGCCTGCTTCCCACGTAGGCCTTGGTATCACAAGGACGCCGCAAGGGTCAGAAATAATTAACACAATGTATCTGTATGATGTGACTTATAATACAAATTGCACATTGGTGTTCATGTTCTGTTATTCCTTGTTTCGTTTGAACTTCATTACAAGTTTCTCCTGCATATTGTTCTGCCTTGCATCTCGCAATGCAGCATAGGCCATCAACCATCTCACGCTAAGCCAATTGTAGACTTCTTCTTGACTGCTTAGATTTGTAGTTAAAGATTGCTACAGGATGAGACACCAAGTTTCATGCCAACCCTATTTGTCGCCTCTTACGGCAAGCATGGTAGATTACAGTGTCATACGTTTTTATCTTCCATATGTAACACACACATATCTGAGCTAACAGCAGACTTAACTGATTCAGTGCCGTAGGATAATATATCGCCAAATGTACCCTCCCATTTGGACAGAATGATGATATATCGCCATGCTAGGGTCAGTGTGTTATTTGTTTTGCTTCGTAGTATGTTCTGCAATTTCAATGATTTGTGAACGGGAATTTACAGTATAATACTTGTTCATATGATTGTGTACCATGTTTGGTCCAGGCTACTTTTTGTTTAAGACTGAATCAGTTAAACAATGCTTACATTATTGAAATGATGTTTACATTACAATTTATTAAGTGCGCACCATAGCCAGATGAAAGATTAAGAAATTTCAATGACAGATGGTTTTATTGTGTTATACCTTCACATATATATATATTCACGTTATACTGAGGTAAAGTAAGCAGCGTTCTTTCTTGTCGTCTGTGCATCTCAGACGTTCCCAGAAAATTACAAAGAATATGTAATAAAAAGAAAATGGACTCATAAATAGCATCGTGCTCTTGAAGCTAAAATATTTAGCGTCACAGCGGCATGGAGAAACAAGTGATAGAAGAAGAAGCACCTCATCGACCAGCACGATCATGGACAGAGGACATGGCTCACACATTGGGAATGAGGGTGTATTAGACGGAAGAAATGGCACAAGATGGAGAATCTTTTCTGCTGGCCGTGATGAGAATGATTCTCTGATAAGGACCGACCTCATGATGATAATGATCTGGTAACAATTTTTTGAGGTTAAGTCTACAAAGGAGTCCTACTGGACGGATGAAATAGTCTTGCAACTTTTGAGTATATGACCTGAACAACGTTGTGGCAACACATTGCACTAATAACTCTGCCACTGCGTTTCGCGTCAGTTTTAGGATATTAAAATGTATACTAAAAGCTTCAAATATTACACACATAGGAAATAATATCTACCCGTATGTGTCTGTATGTGCGCCAGCAAGTTTGTGTAACAGTTTTATCCGCGTGGTCAAGTTTTCTTGAAATTGTAAAGTTCAGGAAAGCACACAACCTGTAATTCACGACGAATAAAAAGTTAATTCGGAAATTCAACATCTCGGTGAATCCGAATTGATTTCTTTGATGTCCAAACAGGAACAGACTTGACGCAAACTGATTTCCTCACAACGGAAGTCCGTCTGTAATTTTATCACGTGCTCATGATTTGCTCATGAGATCAAACCGACATAGCAACGAGGACTTCCTCAGCCCGTGGACACAGATTCTCACAAAAGAAAATAACATGTCCATAATTGGTTTATAAGGGATACGTGATTTGTGATTAATGAAGATCATCATCATCACACTCCGGAAAGGTCCATATGTGCTCCGATCTCCCTTTTAACATGTCTGCCAGCGTATATCGACTGATGGCATCAGTTCTGTGTTACTCAAATAAATGTTTGTGCTTTTGGCAAAATATTCATGTCTGGTGGCTGCCCGCTTCACTCCCATCTCCCTCACTCTGGGCAAGGAAGCAGATTTCCAAGTTTCCTTAAATTCATCTCTACGTCCAGCGTCTCTTGTAGCGCTAATGATGTTTGGTCCATCCATTGCTTAACCCACCTCTATCATCGTTATGTTTGCCATCTGGTCAGCTCGCCCTTTGCCTTTCACGCCTGAGTAAAAAATATCCTTATGGTCCTTTGACTAAATTGCACGTGTTTTTCTTTGCATTTATTTTTTTTTTTTGGGGGGGGGGGGTGGCGGGGTTTATGTAACGAGACTTTTTGCAGACGATCAGTGCCTGTTTTATAGCGACGAGGGCAGACTGCAAAATCATATTAATATTCTGAGTTCAACATGCAGGAGATACAATATGAGCATAAATACAGCCAAAACCGAAGTAATGCGAGTTAGCAGATCGCCGGGCCCACTAAGTATACAGATAAATAGCACAACTCTGAAACAAGTTAAAGAATTCTTCAAATATCTTGGAAGTATGATCACAGAAGATGACAGAGTGGACAGAGAGATCTAAATCAGATGTAAAAAAAAATAAACCGGGATAGTTAACCCGGTCAACAAATGCCTGCAGAAGTCGGATGTGTCGGCCTAACGGCGCAAGAACGCAGCTTTGCTGTAAACAGGCACAACGCAATCACATCCGGAAAAAAAAACTCTGGATGAACGAAGAAGAAGAAGAAGAAGAAGAAGAAGAAGAGAAGAAGAAGAAGAAGAAGAAGAAGAAGAAGAAGAAGAAGAAGAAGAAGAAGAAGAAGAAGAGAAGAAGAAGAAGAAGAAGAAGAAAGAAGAAGAAGAATGAAAGAAGAAGAAGAAGAAGAAGAAGAAGAAGAAGAAGGAGGAAGAAGAGAAGGAAGAGGAAGAAGAAGACGAAGAAGAAGAAGAAGAAGAAGAAGAAGAGGAAGAAGAAGAAGAAGAAGAAGAAGAAGAAGAAGAAGAAGAAGAAGAAGAAGAAGAGAAGAAGAAGAAGAAGAAGAAGAAGAAGAAGAAGAAGAAGAGAAGAAGAAGAAGAAGAAGAAGAAGAAGAAGAAGAAGAAGAAGAAGAAGAAGAGGAAGAAGAAGAAGAAGAAGAAGAAGAAGAAGAAGAAGAAGAAGAAGAAGAAGAAGAAGAAGAAGAAGAAGAGAAGAAGAAGAAGAAAGAAGAAGAAGAAGAAGAAGAAGAAGAAGAAGAAGAAGAAGAAGAAGAAGAAGAAGAAGAAGAAGAAGAAGAAGTCAAAAAGCTGGTGCACTTACATATCAACTATCACCCTTACTGAAACATCCACATATACCCATGCTCGCAAAACGACAGATAATAAACAGCATATTCACACCAATTCTTTGCTAACAATCTCAGACCTGGACTTTATCCAAATTACACATTCGAAAAATCAACACCTGCGAAATGAGATACCTGAGGAGAGCTGCCAACTTACCAATCTGAGACCGAGTAGGAAATGCTATTACCAGACAGACTGTGGGATCAACACCTTGTGCCACACTAATTGAAAGACAGAAGATCAATTGGTTTGGCCATGTCGTTAGAATGCAACACCAGCAACTGCTAACTACCATCACTGGTCTTACATCAAAGATCATCTGCGATGAGACCAAGAGGACGTCAAAGAAGAAAATGGATTGACGACATCAAAGACATTGTACAACCACACGGAATGACACTATCCAGTGCCGCCCATCGGACGCTGCAACGCAAATTATTCCTCCCAACGACGCTTGACGGCAGAAGTGGAAGATGATGATGATGATGATGATGATGATGATGATGATGATGATGATGATGATGATGATGATGATGATGATAATGATGATGATGATGATGATGATGATGATGATGATGATGATGATGATGATGATGATGATGATGATGATGATGATGATGATGATGATGATGATGATGATGATGATGATGATGATGATGATGATGATGATGATGATGATGATGATGAACGAGACGAGGGACTTTGGAAACATCTTCCCACTGGAAAGTTCAGTGGGAAAAGAGACAGAGGCAGATCGAGAGAATGATACTGGATGCACTGTGACAGTTGCATGGAGGAATATCATCATCAGAGATGATCCAGAACATCAAGGACCGAATATATTAAGAGGCGTGACCGCTTACACCAGCAGGAAGGGCACACGATGACGATGATGATATCTTGTTTTCCCCACTGGACATTGGGTTGGAGTCTGTTGACAACGAAATGCCTGAAATATGTAGGGAAAACACAGCGAACCTGGGCATAAATAGCGCAAGTCCGTGTATGCTGTGTCGGATCATCATCTCATTAGACCGCCCATCCCCAACAGTTGTGCAGCTCCAGTACTGATCTTGCACATCCAGCTGGCTTCTGGATCTGGAGAGGGAAAGCAGAGCTGTGCAATATAGTCATCCTGAAAATGGTACTTTGAAACAGTCATAATTATTATCATCATAATTATTATCATCATGATCATCATCTTCCACTTTTGCCGTCAAGAGTCGTAAGGGGGAATAATTGACGCGCAAGCGCTCTATGGGCGACTCCGGATAGTTTCCTTTCGTGTAGTTGTGCAATGTCTTTGATGTCGTCAGTCTATTTTCTTCTCGGACGTCCTCTTTCTATCAAGTCTGATTTTCTTTGGTGTAGCGCCGGTGTCGGCAACTGATGGCATTGCATTATAACGAGAAGACCAAACCATTTCATCTTCAGCCTTTCAAGATAATATCACAATGTTTGTCTTATAACATATTTCTTATTCGGCTTCGATTTTTAAAATAGTGTTTAAAAGGCAATACTGTCGTATATTCTGAAGGGACTGGGGATCACTGTTGTGCATTACCCATATTCTGGTTTAAGAAGCTGGGCCCCATCCACTTCCAATATGTAATTAAATCAAGAATACGACCCTTGAAGTATTACAAGCTCAGTTTTAGTGTTTTGTCTAGGAGTTTAGTGGTCCTTTTTTGGGGAATAGTGAACACAAGACTTGACTCTGCCCCTTCACCAGGACTTCTAATAGCTCTCGAACCCCCATGATATTCTGTGAAATGTCTGAAAGACTTCCTCAGTATGAATCAGGTGAAATGTAGCATGGGTTTAGAACAGGCAAGAGATATAGAGTCTCCTCTTTTCCCTTCTTTTAATTCTTTTTGAGTTATTTAATTTGCTAAATAAATTATTTAACAAACTACTGGTAGACATTGACATCTTGTTTACACAAATAAACAGGTAATTAACAGACAGGTTGAACTGACACATCAATATAAGATTCAGTTAATGTTAAT
The DNA here is from genome assembly GCA_014155875.1 of Cepaea nemoralis. NCBI lineage: Eukaryota > Metazoa > Mollusca > Gastropoda > Stylommatophora > Helicidae > Cepaea > Cepaea nemoralis. The sequence goes on along the minus strand of JACEFZ010026946.1, from coordinate 13,167 downwards.
GTTATTTATTGACTGAGCCTGTTTCTTTTGGCTACTGGATACATTTTTCATGTTTTCATCTGTTTGACATAACATATGTTTCAATGGAAAAATGCACATCAGTACCAGTTACAGTTGATCAATAAATAAACAAATATCAATATGATGATCCTAAGTGTTGTAAATCTTCTTATAAATAATGTAATGTTCTACAGTATAATGTGGCATGAGTTAATCAATGTGGTATGCATCATTGGTTCTGGGAGGGAATGTGTTTGTTGGCATGGAGAAAGGTCACCTCTGAGTGGTAGATATGGGTTAGGCCTGGGTCCATTGACTGATGGATCCGCTTCAGTACTTGCCAGGAAAGCTACCCTGAAGGCCGCCCTTGCTCTGCTCAAGGCCTGAGGTTATCTTCCATCTCATGTGTGTGGTCATTCTTTCTCTCTGCCTCCCTCTTCTGGTCAGGTTGCCACCAAGAACATCACTGTACAAAAGTTACATAGGCATGTATAATCTTACCAATGTAATTTTACAGCATGTTATTAAGTGTGAACACAACATAACAGGAAGGACAAGATCAGAAGAAGTGGTGTTGTGTTAATTTGTGTGGGGTCAGAGATTATTACACTGGATGCACCTGCTAATATCTGGTACCTGCTGTGTGAATTTCATCATTGTACCTGTGGTTCATTGAGAAGTGTACAATCAGACATAGATAAGAGTGATGATGTGTTGTTCCTTGGAGCATTCAGTCAGGCTGATAAGACAAGACCAAGACAAGGATATGATGCATTTTTATAAATGTCATACAATTAAACATCTACATCAACTCAGTTGTTATGCATGGTGTATATAAATGTTTCTCAGTACCTTCCAAATTAACTACTTGTCTTCTTCTTCTTCCTATAAATTATTTCCTTTTGCCTGCTGTTGTTGTGGTGTTGTGTGGAGTGATGCGTTGTGTAGTGTGCTGAGTTAACTTCTGTTGATAGGGGTTCTCATAGATGGTACCACTTTTTCCCCATCTTCATCAGTTAATATGAGTTTAACTCATCAAGTGTCTTATTGTTATTCATGTCTAACATACAAAATTTCTGACGTGTATTTGTTACGAAATGTAATCCATACAAGATCATGACAACAATACATTAGTAAGAGGTTATTACACAAAGTACCTCTCCTAATCCAACCCTCTTCTTCTTCATATTAATTATTCTTCTTCCTCTGCTAGCAGTGCACATCATGTCCCTTCTGTTGGCGATCAACAGTTGGCTAATAGACCGAGGTTTTGTTAACCTTTGGGTCTGGACAGATTAACTAGGCCGTCTGTCACAAATGGCGTCTGTGCAGCGTATCCTGTTCTAAGCATTGCATTTAATAAGTGCTTTGTCTGAGTGAAATCTGACACATAAATACAATTATTTTCTATCAAACCCTATTATTTCAATTCGTAAAGAGGAAAGAAAAGATATAATCCTTCTCTCAGCTCCTTAGATTTCGAATAGGCAGAAATAAGTACAGTTTTAAGCGAGGTAGTGGTTCGTGTGCACAAACTGGCTTGTGTTTGCAGAAAGCATTTTAAAACAGTTTTGATGAAAAGCATCAAAGTGCGTTTGAAATCTCACCTCGTACAAGTTTCTGTGATAGATAGTTGTAGTATGCACATAGTAAAGCTAACAGATGTAGTGAATAACTTCAGAGTTTGCAGTATTTGAGAAGTGCGAGATTGTTAATTTTGCCCGGGAAAGGCTCGGTGTAGCTAAAAGTATGCAATCGACAATTTTACACTTCAGAGATTTATTTTATAAGTAATACATATTATTTTGACACACAAACACTGGATACCTCTGCAGCACACATCTGGGTATCACACTGATCTAAGGATTCACAAGCTTACCTCGGGTTTTGGATCAAACTGCCGTTTTTTCATGTAAATAACAGGTCACATTGGCGCTCTGACCGTCCGTCAGGCATGAAGATTGAGAAGTGCGCGGTTTTGGAGAAATGAACGCTGTCGCAGGTCAACGTTATATCACGTGACCGGCTCCTTCCAATACTCTTTTTAGTTACAGACGCTGTACTTTCTATAAATAGTCGACATCTGTCCATCTCGAGTGTCAAGTCTGTGTTCGATTCTCAATGGTGCGGTCAATTGTATGTCGTCTCTGTTGTTTGTTTTTTTTTTTTTTTTTTTTGGTGTGTAATTGTTGACGCACTGTAAAATGATGGTTGGTGATTATGTCACAAATACTTCATTGCACCGAGTTTTATCCCATGAGATAGACGCGAAACCAGCAACGGAGACTGACAGTGTCGGATAGTTACATAGGAAACAACAACAACAACAAAACTTTATTTTGAAAGGGTTAAGAATTGGGCACGCAGGTCCGTCTAACATTCATAACAGGAAGCTCTTCTCCGGTATCTTATCTTGAAGATGTGGATTTTGCATCAGTGTGACTTGGATAATGTTCAAGTATATTGGTAGCATAGCGTTGGTATGAATATGCTATTTATTTATCTGTCGTTTTGTGGACAAAGGTATGTTTGGATATTTCAGTGAAGGTGATAATTGATATATAAGTGCACTTGATTCTTGACATCTGATTTCGATCAGTCTATTATGCCATCCTCTATTATTAAACTCTTTAACTTGCTTCAGACATTTAGTGGACCAGTAGATCTGCTTACCTGCATTACTTCAGTTTTGGTTGTATTTATTTTCGTATTGTATTTTCTGCATGTTGATCTCAACTTTGTTGTATATGTTTCTATAGTGTGCCTTTGTGGCTGTAAAACAGACACTGATCGTCTGTAAATAAAATCTCACACACACACACACACACACACACACACACACACACACACAAGGAAGACACACTGAGGATCATTGCTGTAGCAATCACTGATGATATACCAGTAAACTCTTCGCTATTCATGACTAGCCGGTCTCCCTGGTCGAGGAGTTAGCAGCTTTCTCCGTAACTCCGAATACTCTCGTGGTTGACGTGAGCGCACGAGAACTGGAAGCGGTTCGAGTCGCGCCAGTGACTTATGAGAGTATGGAGCCGGTCGCTCAGAAAGCACTGGCAAACTACTGAGCTTAATCTTGCCAAGAAATCAACAATCAGCTGAAAGATGCTGATGTTGACAGCGATGTCCTGTAAAGGATATGCAAAACATTTTTTTTTTATTCATGACTATCATGGTATAAATTATACCTGTGCATTTCAGTTAATATTGTATCATTACGATAACACCTTGATATAATCCTTCTTTAAATTGGACAGTGTAAAAATACCTTCATACAATCCTTCTTTGCTTTAGACAGTATGATAACACGTTGCTACAAATCTTAATTTCATCATGCAGTGTGATAACACCTTATTACAATCGTTTGTTATAATAGACAGTGCAATAATACCTTGCCGGTCTCCGATGCTAAGGGCTTACGGACGCGATTCGTAAGCCCGATTACATGTGTTCGAAACACAGCTGTGACTGATTTGGCAGCAGACCGCGTTGAGCTAGGTTTTAACGCATTGGTATGGAAGCCGGTTGTTCAGAAAGCAGTGGCAAATTACTGAATGTAAACTTGCCAAGACATCAACAGCAGCAGTACAGTGCTGGTGTTGACAACGATATCCTATTAATAAAAAATGTGTTTGCATATCCTTCAACATCAGCATCTTTCAGCTGATTGTTGATTTCTTGGCAAGATTACGCTCAGTAGTTTGCCATTGCTTTCTGAGCGGCCGGCTCACATATCCCGTAAGTTACCGACGCGATTCGAACTACTGCTGATTCCCACCGTCGTCACGTTACTTACGAGAGTATACGAGATTACGAAGAAAAGTTGCTAACCTCTAGGCCAGGAAGCCAGTATCCATATTAATATGGTATGCAAAAAATAAAAATAAATAAATAACATCTTAATACAGTTATTCGTTAAAGTAGACAGTAATAACACGTATCACAATTTTTCATTACATTAAGCAGTGTGATAAAATCTTGATAAATACAGTCTTTCGTTAAATTAGGCGGTGTCATAACACGAGCTTACAATTCTTAATTAAATTAGACAGCAAGATAACACCATGAAACAATCCTTCGTTATATTAAAAAGTGTGACAACACCTTGATACAGTCCTTCGTTCAATTAGACAGTGTAATAACACCTTACTACAATTCTTAGTTAAAATAGACAGTGTGACGACATCTTGATTCAATCCTTCGTTAAATTAGACAGTGTAAAAACACATTGATACAATCCTTCACTGTATTAGGCAGTATTGGCGTTTCAACATCAGCACACTTCACGAATCTTATGGGTTGAAGAACTTGCAGGCGATTGCTTGTGGGTATGGGGGAAATTGTTAGCATAATACCAGAACATGTGAAATAGATATATTATCCCTACTATGAGGAAAATACTAGCAAGACGGGCAGAAGACGAATGTGTTTGGATAGACACAATCAGTTGAGCAAGAAATACTAATACACACACAGACTTCACCAAAATATCAGATGACAGACGATTGGAGAGTCAAGATGACCACTGCTTCCTCCACATCAGCACCTGAAGAAGAATATACCAGACCAAGCATATCGATCCAGTGTGTTTGCATGTTTGTTATCAGGTGGCCTTAATTCTTCATGCTCAAGACTTCCCTGTCCTACACTTTATAGGCAGTAAAATGACAGTTATTTCACCAGTCGTTGACTACTGTAAATGTCTGAACGGTGTACGTTAGATGTAAAGTAGGTAAATGATTTTTTAACAAGCATAAGGTACATTGAGCATATAGTTCTCGTCATCAACATGTGCCAAGCCGATAAGCGTGGCCACTCAAGTGTCGCCATCTTATACGATCACCAGAGTCGTGGATCAGCTCAGTGTTCTTGTCTCGACCATTATGGGGTCAAGGCATCCAGATATTTACTTCTCTGTCTTCTACTTCTTCTATTCCAATCAATCATGGCAGTTGTCACGAAATTCTCTTTTTTTATTTCGTATTATAACGTGTCCAAAGAATTGACTAATTTCTATAATTAGTTTACGATTATCGTCTGCCTCTTGTAGAACTTGCTTATTGGTTTTTCTGTCCATCCATGGTATTCCTTGCATTTTCCTCAGAAACTACATTTCCACTGCCTTTAGATGTTTTTCAACTTGTCTGAATATAGTTAGCCTCTCACATCCATACAAAAGTACATGTTCCATGTAGAACTTAACACTCTTTTTCTTGTTTCAATTGACATCTTTTTGTTGGTCAGTATGTTTCCCATCTTGCAAAAGGCTACCTTCGTCATAGAGATTCTTGTTCTAATCTCTTCAAGGCATCTCCCATTAGAAGTTAAGACTGTTCCGAGATAGTTGTACCAATTGTCTTGTTTACGAATATTCTTTTTTACCCGTATATTACATTGTGATGTTTCTTTTTTTTTCCTAGATAAGACCATAATCTGTGTCATCTTACAATGTAATTCCAACCCTATATGTTTACTTTATACAATAACCGCATTCAATATTGTATCATCAGCATATCTAATGTTATTGATGGTATGCCCCCCCCCCCCCCCAATCGCGATTCCTCCCATATATTCCAAAGTTATAAAAATAATTTTACTGTACAGTGAAAAAGGATCTGGAGACATTACACATCCCGTTCGCACACCACTCATAATAGACTGATACTGATGTTCTTCATTATCAACCTTTATAGCAGCTTGTCTTTTCCAATATGTGTTTGTTTGTTGCTGTTGTTGTGGTTTGTTTTTTTTTTACATTTCTAAAGTCTTTCCTTAGAATATTGAGAATTCCTTGGATTGCCAGAGTAACTGACAACGACTGCTTGAAACTAGAACATTATATTCAACAAAAAGCATGAGACAAACAGCTTTCTTTGGTCAAATGATGAAAAGGCATGGGAAAACACCATAACGACTGGAAAGATGAGGGGGGGGGGGGAGAGGCAGGGGCAGACAAAGAGAAGGATTGCTGGATGGACTGTGATAGTAGCATGAGCGAATATCACCAGCAGAGTTGTTCCAGGACAATAAAGACCGGGATCTCTGGATAAACATGAACATCTACGCCAGCTGGCAAGGCGCTTAATGATGATTACGAAGGTATTTCCAATCAACTTATAGATCAGCAAGCATCTTCATCATGTTGACATGTCTTACCTTATCGATAGTCTTTGTGTAGTTATTGAAGCAAAGATGTAGGTATTTGTTTACTTCCATCAAACGCTCAATTACTGTTCTCAGCATATACACATCATTTACTGTGCCCTTGCCTTTAACGAACCCACATTGTTCTTCCTCTATCTCAGATTGTATTTTCTTCCTAACTCTTTGCATGATGATTCTAAGCAAAATCATCGTGATGTGGCTTATTATGCTAATTGTTCTATGTTGATCATATTTCAAGGCTCCTGATTTCTTCGGGATTGCAATAAATATAGAATTATTTATTGTTCAAGGCCCTTATTTTTGTAGATCAGCACTCCTTGGGTTGTGTCAACAGTACCATGCCGGGTGCATTTACCTCCCAAGATATATGATGGTACCCATTCTAGACTGGGAAGCCGAGATAAGTTTGTTCATGCGGATTCGAACCCATGTACCCATGACCAGCGTACGGTTGTGCGTCTAGCCACTACGCTACTGCGGCTTCCCTGTGGAGCTTTAGTGTTATAATAAATATGAATTATGTGCAGATTTTGTAATTATTAGAGAAGATGGAAAACAGACCGTCTAGCCCAGTGATTCTCAACCGATGGGGAATTCCCGCCCCCTCCCCTCCTCCCCCCCCCCCCGGGGGGGGGGGGGGGGGGGTTAGGGTTTCCAGGGCGCGGGGAGGGATTTAGATTATTTCAAGATTGCGTTAACACAAGAACAGATTACTTGATATTGTTTTTCCCTCCATACTTTACGGTTTTGTACTTCTCGCCCTTCTGAAATCCATTTTATAACGGAAGTAGACCCACAATTCACATTTTATTTGGACATCTAGACTTGTTCTAGTATGTGTTATTAAATTTAGCTTCCATTTTCACATATACTGTGTAAGGGGGGAAGGAGGGGGGGGGGAATTTATAGGGAGGAAATACGAAAAAAGGGGGGGGGTAGAGAATATTATTCTGAAAATATGGTTAAGGGGGGAACAGACCAAAAAAGGTTGAGAACCACTTCTCTAGCCACTACACTACTGCGGCTTACCTGGGGAGATTTAGTGTTATAACAATTATGAATGTGCAAATTGTGTAATTATAAGAAAAGATGGAAAACAGACCCGCCAAATAATATCATCGTGTATTTAGTGACGATTAGTCGAAGTGGTGAAGGGGTTACGGAAGAGTTCGAAACACAGTTGCGGGCGATATGGAAGCAGAACGCCTTGAGTTGGTATTGTGTAAAATGGTATGAATGCCGGTTGTTAAGAAAGCTGCGGCAAACTACTGCACGTAAACATGCCAAGAGATCACAGACAGCCAAAAATTACTGGGATTGACTGTGGCGTCATTTACTTGACATGCAACTAACTTTTTAGTCGAGTTTCACTTGCTGCTCCAGCAAAGCTATACCGTCATTTTGATGTGACGGATTCGAATCTCAGTGTGCATTTAACTGTTAATACTTATATTGTCTACTCTGCCTCCGATATGTTCTTCAATCCGTTACTTCTGTAAGTGCCGTCAATACCCGTGAATTTATTTCGCTGTTCTTTTCAATGTCTAATATGAGTTTTCTATCGATTATGTGTCAACAGTACCATCTTAAAGTCTGGTGGCAGAGACGAGGTTCCGGAATCCAATCCTCTTAGCGAAGTAAATTAACCGAGACTCAAATTCTGCTACCTTGAATCTTGTTTTAAATCCCTAACTTAAAGTTGTCGGAGATCAGCCTCTGACCGAGAAGTTAAAATAACTGGCCCTATTCTCCTACCACAGACGCGAAGATCTCTAGTTGCCTTGTTTGTCAATTTAAGATTGGGAGTGAGATTTGCAACGGGAAAGACAATTTTAAATGATCTTGCATCAGGTAGATGGAAACAGGGGAAGAGGCCGACCACGTAAACGTTGAACGGGCGGAATAGCAGAGTCCATGGGAATATCGATACATGAAGCCCATAATAGGGCACTCTCACAATGTTTATACTTCACCTCGAAACCGCAAGGTACAAAAGGAACATGATGAGATGAAATGAGATTAGATTAGATTGCATCAGGTCTTTTATATCTCCTTTCTCATATTTTAATGAAACTAATGCTGCTATGATTATTATTTCTTGCTCATCTACTTAAGCTTTTCACATACACCTTTCTATATATATGTTTACTTCTTTTGCGATGTAAATTGCTACATAAGATTAATTTTTCAAGTTTACATCTTATGCTTTATACGTCCTCAAATTGTATTTGTAATTTCATCATGGCATTGTAGAATGATGTGGGCTGACAAGGCATCGATTGCTTTTCCTTAATTGAGTTGAGTTGAGTCCAGAACCGACATCTCGCGGGACATTTCCAAATGCGTTCCGTCCTTATCTTCAACGGCCAGTGAAGTGCCCCAATACTAATGGTACCAGCTGCTGTCTGATGATGTGTCCGTCTGACCTTTCCTCGAAGTACTGATTGTCGGACAGATCCTCTAGTCATTTCCTGCAGCTCCATTCGATATGCGTCATGATGATGTATCTATCCACCCATGCTTTATTTGTCAAAGATGTTCCCAACATTTCTATAAAACAATCATATTCCCATAGCATACAGTTAAGTATTTTTTTTTTTCATTATTACTTATTATTTATGTGCTTAGTCTGTTAGGTGTAATTATTCCACTATTGGTGTGAGCCGCTACACGCTGCGGGATTTGCTGAGGAGGGGATCCGAGCACTTATGGACTGAATGGTTCGATGTGCAATGAGAATGATCTGTCGAATATAAATAACTATTCCACTATTGGTGCCCTCGTGGTGTTTTTAGCCATGCAATACTTATTCAAGATTTCAATAACTTATATGCGAAGAATGCGTTGTCAAATAATCTTTCTATATCTGCTAATCTTGTTGATTTCCTTTGACTAATGTTGTAAGCAGCTGATGCGTTAGCGAAGTTGATCGGAAATTACGCTGACATTGCCGGTTCTGACTCGTGTGCAGAACGTGCATGCAAATTCCTAGGGCGGCCGGGGCGGCCTCATTATTGTGCATTTTAAGAAATCAAAATATAAATATAATTCAATGTGTTTTAATAGAGTGAGCAGTGAGGAACAAGAGAACGTGGTATGTGTAATAAATAAAATTATTATCTGCTTGTACCCGTGCCGTTAGCCTTAAAGCTAAATCAGCATCATCGTTGGTGTGACGGTCCGGGTGGCAAGCTACACTTGACTCCAATATCGTTTTTGTACGGGTATATATATATATATATATATATATATATATATATATATATATATATATATATATATATATATATATATATATATATATATATATATATATAACAAAGCGTTAGAGAATTGTTCAAATTTATCAGATCAGCGGGAAGACTCTGTGCCTATTTAGAACACACGGAAGGCTGTAAGAAGCTGCATGAATTAACAACAATCCTCGATAACAGTTGTATAATTGAGAGAGAACATCATAGCCATTATGAATATGACAAACGGACGATGGCGAGTTATTATTGGGAGAATCATTGCAAGTGTCCAGTTTCTAGCGGGGCAGAGCTTAGTTTTTAGGGGTGACATAGACGATTATATAAATCAAACAATATAAACTTTTTAATTCTATAGAAATGTTAGGTAAAGTTGCTCCCTCTAAGCTGGTCAAGCGCAAAGCATAATCTCAACCTTCTAAAAGTCATTTTCATCATTACTTATGACATTTTTTTTTTTTTTTTTTTTTTCCCGCGTTTCCATCCTGTTTCAGGATATTGCGGTCAACACCAGCATCTTTCAGCTGTATGTTGATTCCTAGGCTAGATTACGCTCATCAGCACGCCACGACTTTCTGAGCGACCGGCTCCATACTCTCATAAGTCACTTTTGCGATTCGAACCACTGCTAATTCTCGTCGCGTCACGTGACGAGAGTATTCGGGGTTAGCGGAGAAAGCTGCTAACCCCTCGGCCACGGAGCCGGTATTACTTATGACATGCTTTTCAAAATTAAGTCATACCTGTTTTAGCAAGTAGTATTTTAAAAGTAATTTGTAAAGAACTCAAACTATTCTTGGTAATTCTAATCTGCACGCCAATCGCGTTGAACAACTAGAATTTATAGTTGGAATGGTTACGTCGCCCTGTTACTGAGTGAGTGCGTGGCACGACTCTGTGAGCTGTGATATTCACGTGGAATGCTTTTACATGTCCGCTTTTGTTTGTACAGTGACCTGCATATTCGGAACAATGGCTACCGGCTGTTGCTGAATTTATTGATTTGCCTTTTCGGTTCACGAGTGCATTGTTTAGGAGACTCATGGGAGTCGACGCTGGAGCTACGGAGTTCGTGCTTTATGCGACGCTTTCGGCGGGTCGCCCTGCGGATAGAGACAGAACCATGTGAGAAAACCCGGGTCAATGAGGTCTTTCTGGTGACTGCCGATTCCATCGACGATGAACTGTGGTTTTCGTGGAGGACTTTTGTGTTGGCATTATGGCGGCGGCATTATGCACTGTGTACCTGTGCGGGATGTTGGATTGCCGAGACTCCTATCTGTTCCACTTTTCACGCTGGACAGTGGGGAGCATTTTGTGTGATATTCACTGGCACAGGACGGAGCATAATGGGGACGACCCGTTGCCGTGAAGTTGGAACCTCGACTAACTAACTAATTTATAATTGGAAGTGTATGTATTTGCAATTCTGACGTTACGTTCGAGAATTATAGGTTTCATCCGGTTTCAGACATCACGGAGGAGGATTATGTAATTATTTTCTAAGTGGCATTTTAATAGATTGTGAACTAGATTTTCAAGATATGTGTGCACCTGGGTATTTATAATGGGAGTGAAACAAGAGGTCGTAAGCATAATCGGTTGCAGAAGAAAATTAGGGACATTAATCCTAGAGTATGTTTTTACTTCTTGCATTTCATTCACTAAATTTAGTTGTAAATGATACTGTTAAAGTAATATTTTAAAAGCTAAATCCTTTAACATTATGGAATAATTGTACACATTTTCTTTCTGCTTCACCTTACAGGTGGGGCTTACAAAAGCGAAGCATTTGTTAAAGTGCTGAAATACTACATAAAGAAAATTAAGAACATACAATCTAGAGCATTTTTGTACCTCTTGCATTTCATTCATTAAATTTAGTTATAAATGTTGCTGTCACAGTAACATTTTCAACAGCTAAATATTTTAACATTATCGAAGAATTATATACATTTTCTTTTCTTTCTGCATCCCATTACAGAGGCGGCTCTGTAGCGATTTCGCAGCAGACTGTCTTGCATTGGTTTTTATAAAATGGTATGAGCGCGGGTCGTTCAGAAAGAAGTGGCAAATTTCTGAACATAAACTTCTCAAGAAATCACAAGCAGTCAAAAATGGTGGGATTGACTGCAACGACCTGTAAAGGATTTGCAACTAACTGTTGTTTTACACGTTGGACATATTAAAGCGTAACATTGGTAGATTAACACTGAAATCTGTATGTAATACAAGGTCGGAGATTAGAAAAACGCAGTGTCATTACTGATATTGTAATTAACAGTTTGAATGATATAATAGACGAGACTTCCTGACGTTACAAAAGGTCATACATTTTAGTGTTTCTTATATTAGACTGTGTCAGTTAAGTTAATTTGCTCAGTCATTATATGGAACAATATTCTGTCATAAATCGATGTGAGTAAACTGTTAGAGAGCTTTCAATTCAACATAAATGAATCTCTTAATGTTTTCAGTGACCTTGTTACATTCTAAGTCTGGATAGACCTGGTGAAACATTGAGTAAATATATTTGGGACGCAGGAGCTTTAGTTACAGTATTAAATAAGGAGTAAGGATCTCCAGTCGTAATATATAGAATTAAAGAAGGCTTACATGAGTCCCAACGAAACTATTATGATGTAGTTTTTTTTAATTTTCAGAATTCAGTTGTATCTAACGATTGTTGATACAGATTTAAACTCCATTCAGTAACGTTCTGAATATCCCACTGGAATGTCGCAATGTAATTAAATTCATTTTGAGATTCGAAATGACTGGAAGCTAGAGGTAGTAATCATTGAAAGCAAATAATATCAGGATGTTGGTGGCCCTGAGCTTTTCAACAAGCTGATAACGTACAATTTTGAGCAGTAGATTTGCAGATGAGGTAAACCCATTAAAAATATAACGTGTAAAGCAATAACAAAAACTGTATGTCATTATTTCCTAATATGTTTATAACTTGGAGAATGCTCTTGACATTAACAGTTAGTGTTATAAATGTGAAGCTAGCTCTTTTCGATTCGAGTTATAATTTATAACTTTTAATCTCAACACACGTTAACATAAAGATTATCAAGAAGAGAAATACAGATACAATGGAATGAAATACGGTAAAATGTGCTTACTTAATCTAGGCTCGTAGAGTCTCAAATTCTAAAGTCTCTCTAAGTGGACTTTAATATATTGGGGGGGGGGGGGGGGGGGGGGAATGTTTTATGCATATAAACGTGGAACGATGTTTATTAAAAGTTAATAGAATAGCTACTGATAGCAATATCATGCATTAGCGTACTGCTCCATAAAGCAATATATGCTAATTAGTAGACAAATGCATACAGTTATCTACGTTGTCGTGGTGCTAACTACATTAGGTTCTCTACACCGCTGTGAAGACTACTGTTTAAATATATCTATAATAGTGTATTGTCTATTGGAACATATTGACCAGGATTAGTGTAGACAATAGTTCATACATATATCTCTAAATTAGAGTATTGTCTAGTAAACAAAGTAACTTAAGGACCTTTGTACACGCCTTAAAGCGCATTGGGCATATGGTGCTAAACCCTAATTGTCAGGCTTGTCCATGGGACACATTTTTCAGTCCCATTCCCATCCCATCCCACGGTCATTTCGCCTGTTCCAGGGATTCCCTTGATAATACTAATATGGAATAAAGTTCAAATAAAGTTATGAATTTATGAAAGTTTAGGGTTAGTGTCTACTTTAA
>JACEFZ010026945.1:10000-19606 GCA_014155875.1 Cepaea nemoralis | reverse complement strand
CCAAAAAATTGGTTTTTTGGTTGCCCCCGGGGGCCCCCCTTTCAAGGGGAAGGGAAACAAATTTTTTAAAACCCATGTGCCCAAGGAAATCACGACAATGCTAATGCAGTACTTTTAGGGTTTCTCCGTTCATTTTTCAACTCTGACGACATTCATTATCAGATGGATCGATCCCCAAGTGTATATGGTAATGAGGTGTGCAATGTCACCATTACTATTCGTTGTGCCATGTACGTAATTCTGACTACGCACAAGGTACTGGAGGCTTTTTTGGACGACACAACAATCCTGACACCAGACAGCAATGCCTCCAACATATTGCTAATACTAGATCAACTGATCGGCGGGTGCAGGATGGACTTCAAACCCAAGAAATCCCTCAATCATGAAATGCAGGGTGACGGCAACTACGTTCACTTTGGCCGACCAAGCAAGTCCAGCTATAATGGAGTAATCCGTCATAACTCTCGGTCAAGTGTAGGATGCCTCGCTGACAGACAAGAACGTAGTACAGCGTCTCGCGAGAAAGGACTGAGACTCGGATCTAACGACAAAAGTAGACTGAGTGGACAGTTCAAGATCTGGTGTCTCCAACTCATATTGAATCCTTAACTCCTATATCCTCTGCTCATTTACGAAATGGTACGAGCGATAGAGAGGAAGATCAGCACAGCCACGGGAGATAGGACGGAAGATTAGCACAGCCACGGGAGATAGAGAAGATCAGCACAGTCACGGGAGATAGAGAGGAAGATCAGCACAGTCCTGGAGATAGAGAGGAAGATTAGCACAGCCACGGGAGATAGAGAAGATCAGCACAGTCACGGGAGATAGAACGGAAGATTAGCACAGCCACGGGAGATAGAGAGGAAGATCAGCACAGCCACGGGAGATAGAGAAGATCAGCACAGTCACGGGAGATAGGACGGAAGATTAGCACAGCCACGGGAGATAGAGAAGATCAGCACAGCCACGGGAGATAGAGAGGAAGATCAGCACAGTCCTGGAGATAGAGAGGAAGATTAGCACAGCCACGGGAGATAGAGAGGAAGATCAGCACAGCCACGGGAGATAAAGAGGAAGATCAGCACAGCCACGGGAGATAAAGAGGAAGATCAGCACAGTCCTGGAGATAGAGAGGAAGATTAGCACAGCCACGGGAGATAGAGAGGAAGATCAGCACATCCACGGGAGATAAAGAGGAAGATCAGCACAGTCCTGGAGATAGAGAGGAAGATTAGCACAGCCACGGAAAATAGAGAGGAAGATCAGCACAACCACGGGAGATAGAGAGGAAGATCAGCACAGCCACGGGAGATAAAGAGGAAGATCAGCACAGTCCTGGAGATAGAGAGGAAGATTAGCACAGCCACGGGAGATAGAGAGGAAGATCAGCACAGCCACGGGAGATAAAGAGGAAGATCAGCACAGTCCTGGAGATAGAGAGGAAGATTAGCACAGCCACGGGAGATAGAGAAGATCAGCACAGTCACGGGAGATAGAACGGAAGATTAGCACAGCAACGGGAGATAGAGAGGAAGATCAGCACAGCCACGGGAGATAGAGAAGATCAGCACAGCCACGAGAGATAGAGAGGAAGATCAGCACAGCCACGGGAGATAAAGAGGAAGATCAGCACAGTCCTGGAGATAGAGAGGAAGATTAGCACAGCCACGGGAGATAGAGAAGATCAGCACAGTCACGGGAGATAGAGAGGAAGATCAGCACAGCCACGGGAGATAGAGAAGATCAGCACAGTCCTGGAGATAGAGAGGAAGATTAGCACAGCCACGGGAGATAGAGAAGATCAGCACAGTCACGGGAGATAGAGAGGAAGATCAGCACAGCCACGGGAGATAGAGAGGATGATCAGCACAGTCCTGGAGATAGAGAGGAAGATCAGCACAGCCACGGAAAATAGAGAGGACGATCAGACCAGCCACGGGAGATAGAGAGGAAGATCAGCACAACCACGGGAGATAGAGAGGACGATCAGACCAGCCACGGAACATAGAGAGGAAGATCATCACAACCACGGGAGATAGAGAGGAAGATCAGCACAGCCACCGGAGATAGAGAGGAAGATCAGCACAGCCACGGGAGATAGAGAGGAAGATCAGCACAACCACGGGAGATAAAGAGGAAGATCAGCACAGCCACGGGAGATAGAGAGGAAGATCAGCACAGCCACGGGAGATAGAGAGGAAGATCAGCACAGCCACGGGAGATAGAGAGGAGGATCAGCACAGCCACGGGAGATAGAGAGGAAGATCAGCACAGCCACAGAAAAGTGGCTAGGAGGGGCACCAGGTCTGCCTCATGTGGCACCGTACTGCGAGAAGGCAAAGCTCGTGCTGCCTATCAAGTTCGTTACAGAGGAATGCAAAGTCAGAGAGAGAGAGAGAGAGAGAGAGAGAGAGAGAGAGAGAGAGAGAGAGAGAGAGAGAGAGAGAGAGAGAGAGAGAGAGAGGAGAACTGTATGTGTTAACAGATAGTGATGTATTGTGGGAGACTGGCGCATTCGTGGAGCTGTATGTGTTCACAGATAGTGATGTATGGTGGGAGACTGGAGCACTCGTGGGGCTGTATGTGTTCACAGATATTGATGTATGGTGGGAGACTGGAGCACTCGTGGGGCTGTATATGTTCACAGATAGTGATGTATGGTGGGAGACTGGAGCACTCGTGGGGCTGTATATGTTCACAGATAGTGATGTATGGTGGGAGACTGGAGCACTCGTGGGGCTGTATGTGTTCACAGATAGTGATGTATGGTGGGAGACTGGAGCACTCGTGGGGCTGTATGTGTTCACAGATAGTGATGTATGGTGGGAGACTGGAGCACTCGTGGGGCTGTGTGTGTTCACAGATAGTGATGTATGGTGGGAGACTGGAGCACTCGTGGGGCTGTATGTGTTCACAGATAGTGATGTATGGTAGGAGACTGGAGCACTCGTGGGCCTGTATATGTTCACAGATAGTGATGTATGGGGGAGACTGGAGCACTCGTGGGCCTGTATGTATTCACAGATAGTGATTTATGGTAGGAGACTGGAGCACTCATAGAGCTGTATGTGTTAACAGATAGTGATGTATGGTGGCAGACTGGATCTCTCATGGGGCTGTATGTATTCACAGATAGTGATGTATGGTGGGAGACTGGAGCACTCATGGAGCTGTATGTGTTCACATATAGTGACGTATGCCAGGAGACTGGAGCACTCGTGGAGCTGTATGTGTTCACATATAGTGATGTATGGTGGGAGACTGGAGCACTCATGAAGCTGTAAGTGTACACAGATAGTGATGTATGGCACGGGACTGGAGCCCTCATGGAGCTGTATGTGTTCACAGATAGTGATGTATGGTGGCAGACTGGATCTCTCATGGAGCTGTATGTATTCGCAGATAGTGATGTATGGCAGGAGACTGGAGCACTCATGGAGCTGTATGTGTTCACAGATAGTGATGTATGGTGGCAGACTGGATCTCTCATGGAGCTGTATGTGTTCACAGATAGTGATGTATGATGGCAGACTGGATCTCTCATGGAGCTGTATGTATTCGCAGATAGTGATGTATGGCAGGAGACTGGAGCACTCATGGAGCTGTATGTGTTCACAGATAGTGATGTATGGTGGCAGACTGGATCTCTCATGGAGCTGTATGTATTCACATATAGTGATGTATGGTGGCAGACTGGATCTCTCATGGAGCTGTATGTATTCACAGATAGTGATGTATGGTAGGAGACTGGAGCACTCATGGAGCTGTATGTATTCACAGATAGTGATGTATGGTAGGAGACTGGAGCACTCATAGAGCTGTATGTGTTAACAGATAGTGATGTATGGTGGCAGACTGGATCTCTAATGGAGCTGTATGTGTTCACGGATAGTGATGTATGGCAGGAGACTGGGGCACTCACAGAGCTATACGAATGTGTGTTTACTGATATTGATTCTTTAACAACACTAAACTGAACTACGCCTAATGTACTTTTTCTTTTTCTTTCGTTCGCTTGAACTTGATTGTCTAAATCTGCAATGTTGTCTGTTGTATACACTTCACTGTAGGTACTGAAAGTAGTGTGTGGGGGAAAATACACACAGACCGGGATCCAATGGATGAGTGTAACAAGTGTGTGGGGGTAATTTAACAGAAAGATTGAGGTAGTCACTCAGAATGAGGGCTTTTTGTTTGTTTGTTTGTTTGTTTGTTGTTGTTGTTGTTGTTGTTAGTGAATCGTCTAGTAAACTAAGTTAAGTCAAGAACCGACATCACAGCATTCGGGACATTCCCATACGTGCTCCATCCTCATTTGCAACAGCCAGCGAAGAGTTCCAATACTAATGGTACTAGTAGCAGTCTGAGTATATGTCAGTCTGGCCTTTCCTGGGAGTTTTGAATATGACCATATACTGAACAATAAAAACATGTCAATTGCAGTGAAAAAATGAACGTTGAAGTGCTATATAACCTATAGTTTTGAGTATGAAAATATACTGAACAATAAAAACATGTCAATTGCAGTGAGAAAATGAACGTTGAAGTGCTATATAACCTATAGTTTTGAGTATGAAAATATACTGAACAATAAAAACATGTCAATTGCAGTGAGAAAATGAACGTTGAAGTGCTATATAACCTATAGTTTTGAGTATGAAAATATACTGAACAATAAAAACATGTCAATTGCAGTGAGAAAATGAACGTTGAAGTGCTATATAACCTATAGTTTTGAGTATGAAAATATACTGAACAATAAAAACATGTCAATTGCAGTGAGAAAATGAACGTTGAAGTGCTATATAACCTATAGTTTTGAGTATGAAAATATACTGAACAATAAAAACATGTCAATTGCAGTGAGAAAATGAACGTTGAAGTGCTATATAACCTATAGTTTTTAGTATGAAAATATACTGAACAATAAAAACATGTCAATTGCAGTGAGAAAATGAACGTTGAAGTGCTATATAACCTATAGTTTTGAGTATGAAAATATACTGAAAAATATACTGAACAATAAAAACATGTCAATTGCAGTGAGAAAATGAACGTTGAAGTGCTATATAACCTATAGTTTTGAGTATGAAAATATACTGAACAATAAAAACATGTCAATTGCAGTGAGAAAATGAACGTTGAAGTGCTATATAACCTATAGTTTTGAGTATGAAAATATACTGAACAATAAAAACATGTCAATTGCAGTGAGAAAATGAACGTTGAAGTGCTATATAACCTATAGTTTTCTTCTTCTTCTTCAGCATTCCGAGCCATTGAGGTTCTTTGCTGCAAATACAATCTGTCTCCATTCGTCTCTCTGGTGGACCTTCTCTTGCCAGTCGTTGATTCCAAGTGCTTGTAGGTCTGTATGTATATTATCTCTCCACCGCCTTCTTGGTCTACCTCGGGGTCTACGGTCATTTATTTCCTGAGTGTAAGCGAGTTTTGTTTCCCTATTATCTTCCATTCTTTCTATATGCCCCAGCCATTGTAGTCTATTAGCCTTCATGATACCAGTGATTAGCGGGGACTTAAACAAATCATAAATGTCTTTGTTACTTCTTCTTTTCCACTCTCCACTTTGTGTATCCCTAATGGGTCCAAAGATGCGTCTTAAAATTTTGTTCTCAAAGGTTTGTAACAAGGCTTCGTCTCCTTTCGTTGTACTCCAGGTTTCAGAGCCATACAGCACAACTGGTCTGATCAGTGTTTTGTATATTGTGATTTTGGTGTTACGAGATAGCGCCTTTGATTTTAGTAGATGTTGTAGTGCATAGTATATCTTATTTCCAGAGTTGATTCTAGTTTGTATTTCTTCCCTTATGATGTTGGAGCAGTTGAAGATTGTACCCAGGTATTTGTATGTTTCCGTTCTTTTAATGGTCATATTATCTATTTGTATGTGGCCAGAGTTTTTAGCCATTCCGTCTCTTGAAATTACCATATATTCTGTCTTATCTTGGTTGATAACCAGCCCCATCTGTTGGGCTTTTTCCTTTAAGTGAGTCAATATTTCTAATGTCTTTTGTTCACTTTGCCCTATAATATCTATATCATCTGCATAACCAAGCAGCTTGGATGTTCCTCCAATATCACATTCCTCCTTTACCTTCCTTACAACTTTCTCTAGAGCCAGATTGAAGAGTAGCGGCGATAGTGCATCACCCTGTTTCAAGCCAGATGTTATTTGGAAGGGGTCTGATTTCCTGCCTTTATATGTTACTATATTATAAGTATCTTCCATGCATAGTTTGGTCATGTTAATTAACTTCCTTGGTATTCCAAATTCCTGCATAACATTCCATAGACTATTCCTATGGACACTATCATAAGCCTTTTTAAAATCCACAAAAATGTTATGGAGATCTCTTTTATATTCCCAATGTTTCTCGGCTATTTGTCGTAAGATAAATATCTGATCTATTGTTGATCTGTTTTGTCTAAAACCCGCCTGGTAGTCACCTAATATGTCTTCTGAATATGGTTTTAGTCTATTTAGTAATACTGCGGATAGTATCTTATAGCTTGTGGACAGTAGTGATATTCCTCTATAATTTCCACATTGGAACTTGTCTCCTTTCTTAAAGATAGGTATCAATAATGACTCTTTCCAGTCATGGGGTAATTCTTCTGTCCTCCAGATTTTTATTATTAGTTCGTATAGCTTTAGATGTAATGCATGGCCACCTGCCTTTATAAATTCAGCAGCAATTCCATCAGTCCCAGTTGCCTTATTGTTTTTAAGTCGTGTGATTACATATAGGATTTCTTCAAATGTAGGTTCTTCAATTTGTGGTTCGCATGTTAGAACCTCTTCCTGTGGGAAAATGTTACTTGGAGCTTCACAATTTAGTAATTCAATAAAATATTCTTTCCATGTGTTGCACATTTCTTCATTGGTATTTATCATATTCCCATTTTTGTCTTTTAAACCATATGTGTTTTGTTGGTGCCCTCGTTTCATTGACTTCAGTACTTTAAAAAACTTTCTGGATTCATTTTTCTGGTGATTAGTTTCCATATCTTTGATTATATTACTCATATATTCTCGCTTCTGCTGTCTGACTATTTTTGTAGCCTCTTTACATTCATTTCTATAATGCTCTTCCTTTTGGATGTTATTGATGTCATTTAACCATACATGTCTGGCATTCTTCTTCTTAGTGACTGCTTCTTCACATTTTTGATTGAACCATCTGTTCTTTCTATGCGTGGTTGACACACCGAGACATTCTTCTGCGGTAGATTGAAGTGTATTCTTGATGTTCAACCAAGTTTGGTCAACGCTTTCCTCCAAAGGGTTTTGCAAAGTTTCAAGTTTACATTTTATTTCATCTGTAAATTTCTCTTTGACTGTAATGTCTTGTAGTTTTTCTCTGTTATATGTTGGGTGTAATCTTTGTAATTTAGTATAGAAAGCTCTCTTAAGTTTTATTTTAAATTTTGCTCCAACGAGGAAATGGTCACTGTGGCACTCAGCTCCTCTATAACTTCTGACTTGCTGTATGTTTGATGCATTTCTGTTGTTAATTAAAATGTGATCTATTTGATTATAGGTTCTCTTGTCACATGATTTCCAAGTTTGTTTGTGTATATCCTTTCTTTGTAGTCTGGTACTGCTAATCTGCAGTCCTTTGGCTTCTGCCAGGTTGATGACTCTCCATCCATTATCATTTGAAGTTGTATGTAGGCTTTCCATACCGGCCACTTTTTTATTAGTTTGCTCTCTACCTATTTTTGCATTGAAGTCTCCCAGCACAATCAGGATGTCCTGTTTGGGGGTTTCTTCTATGACATCTTCCAGATCATTATAAAAGTCTTCTTTAATATCATCTTCTTTCTCTTCAGTAGGTGCATGTACATTAATCATCGTTATATTTTTCCATTTACCTTTTATTCGTAATTTACTAATCCTGTCATTAAAAGCTTTAAAGTTTAAAATGTTCCCCCATAACTCTTTTTTGATGACAAATCCTGTTCCTAATTCATGTTTATTTTGGGTGTTTCCTCCATATATTATAATCATTCCATTTTGCTCTAAAGTACCCTCTCCTGGCCACCTTATTTCTTGAATTGCTGTGATATCCATTTGATATTCAACCAGCTCCCGGGTTAGTTCTTCGGCCGCTCCAGCTCGATATAGTGTCCGTACATTCCATGTTCCAAATCTCAAAAGTCCTTTAACGTTCCAAGGTCGTTGTCCAGATAAGTCAGTCCGATATCGAGGCTCATGTATTTGTTTCGTAACAAAGAAAGGTTTTTACAAAGGTGGGGATGTTAACCCCACGCTTCAACCCCCAACCTGGAGGACCAGGGTGTTTCTCTTTGTCTGTTCTCTACCCTTTGACCTGTCCGGCTTGGGAGGCCCTGCTGGTAGCTACGCTACCGCCGGCATAGCTCTCAGGGTCATTGAGAAACTCAAGCTCCCCCACCACGACAAGGTGGAAACACCATCGGGGGAGAACCTATTGACATGTTTTTATTGTTCAGTATATTTTCATACTCAAAACCTATAGTTTTGAGTATGAAAATATACTGAACAATAAAAACATGACAATTGCAGTGAGAAAATGAACGTTGAAGTGCTATATAACCTATAGTTTTGAGTATGAAAATATACTGAACAATAAAAACATGTCAATTGCAGTGAGAAAATGAACGTTGAAGTGCTATATAACCTATAGTTTTGAGTATGAAAATATACTGAACAATAAAAACATGTCAATTGCAGTGAGAAAATGAACGTTGAAGTGCTATATAACCTATAGTTTTGAGTATGAAAATATACTGAACAATAAAAACATGTCAATTGCAGTGAGAAAATGAACGTTGAAGTGCTATATAACCTATAGTTTTGAGTAAGAAAATATACTGAACAATAAAAACATGTCAATTGCAGTGAGAAAATGAACGTTGAAGTGCTATATAACCTATAGTTTTGAGTATGAAAATATACTGAACAACAAAAACATGTCAATTGCAGTGAGAAAATGAACGTTGAAGTGCTATATAACCTATAGTTTTGAGTATGAAAATACACTGAACAATAAAAACATGTCAATTGCAGTGAGAAAATGAACGTTGAAGTGCTATATAACCTATAGTTTTGAGTATGAAAATATACTGAACAATAAAAACATGTCAATTGCAGTGAGAAAATGAACGTTGAAGTGCTATACAACCTATAGTTTTGAGTATGAAAATATACTGAACAATAAAAACATGTCAATTGCAGTGAGAAAATGAACGTTGAAGTGCTATATAACCTATAGTTTTGAGTATGAAAATATACTGAACAATAAAAACATGTCAATTGCAGTGAGAAAATGAACGTTGAAGTGCTATACAACCTATAGTTTTGAGTATGAAAATATACTGAACAATAAAAACATGTCAATTGCAGTGAGAAAATGAACGTTGAAGTGCTATATAACCTATAGTTTTGAGTATGAAAATATACTGAACAATAAAACAAGTCAATTGCAGTGAGAAAATGAACGTTGAAGTGCTATATAACCTATAGTTTTGAGTATGAAAATATCATCATCATCAAGTGCCGTGCCGGTTTGGGCGGTTAAAGGCCGGGTTTTCAAT
>JACEFZ010026945.1:0-2500 GCA_014155875.1 Cepaea nemoralis | reverse complement strand
TCTGTTGCATTATCCGCTACCAATACTGTGTCATCTGCATAGCGTATATTGTTTATATTATATCCTCCGATTAGTATTCCTGGCTTCTCTTTGATCTCTCTCATTATTACTTCGCTATACAGGGAGAAGAGATCGGGTGACAAGACACACCCCTGTCGTACTCCTAGCTTTATCTGTTCGTAACTACCCTCTTTATTTCCCATTTTAATTGCTGCTACTTGGTTCCAGTATATATTCTTTATTATTCTTAAATCTTTCCCATCAATGTTGATATCTTCCAACATTTTAATCAGCTCATCATGTTTTACTTTATCAAATGCCTTAGTATAATCTATGAAGCATAAATATATGTCTCTTTGTTTCTCTATTGATCTTTCTATTAGTGTTCGTAATATATATATTGCATTGTTTGTACCCTTTCCTTCCATAAAACCATACTGTTCTTCACTAATTTCCATTTTTATTTTCTTTCTTGTTCTTCTCATTATAATTCTGAGTAGAAGCTTAGTGACATGGTTTATGAGGTTAATTGTACGAAAATCTTCACAATCAATTGCTCCTGGTCTTTTTGGTATAGCTATAAATACAGATTTCAGCATATCACTGGGTAAATATCCACTACTGTAAATATCATTCAACATTTTGGTTAATATATCTACTCCAAATTCTCCCAACACTTCTAATTCTTCTATTGTGATTTCATCTGGCCCAGCTGTTTTTCCTTTCTTCATATGTTTCATAGCATCAGCGACTTCTTCTTTTAGAATAGGTG
The DNA here is from genome assembly GCA_014155875.1 of Cepaea nemoralis. Taxonomy (NCBI): domain Eukaryota; kingdom Metazoa; phylum Mollusca; class Gastropoda; order Stylommatophora; family Helicidae; genus Cepaea; species Cepaea nemoralis. The sequence goes on along the minus strand of JACEFZ010026945.1, from coordinate 1,728 downwards.
GGCCTTCTAAGTTACTTTCTTCTGTTAATTCTTCCCTTTCTCCATTATATAATTCTCTTATATACTCATTCCACCTCTTCATTATAGCACCTTCCTCCAATAAAGTCTGTCCTGTTTTTGATTTCAAACACCCTGTATTTATTCTTATTTTTCTTCCTGTGAGCTCGCTGATTTGTCTGTACATACTTTTTTGATCTTTAATGGAATTTAATTCAATTTTTCTGCATTGCTCATTTAACCAACTTTCTTTTGCCTTCACACATTTATCTCTTATTTCTTTATTTATCTTAGCATACTCTTGTTTGTCATTTTTATTCTGTTTCCTTTTGTCCATCAACCTTAAGATTTCTTCATTCATCCATTTTTTCTTAGCTTTTTGGCTTCTCTCCGGTAATATTTCTTTGCTAGTTTGATGAATGGAGTCCCTTAACATTTCCCATTGTTCATCTATACTCTGTATTTTAGCTATTGCATTGTACCTATTTTTCACAGTCACTCTGTATTGTTCTTGAATTTCTTTATCTACTTTCAGAACCTCTTTATTAAGTCTCAAGTTTTTAACCATTTTTTCCCCTCTCTTTAATCTTACTTTTATTTGTCCACATAGTGGTACATGATCACTGTTACCGTCAGCACCAGGCATTGTCTTTACATTAATTAATGCATTTCTAAATCTTTTATTAATAAGTATGTAGTCAATTTGGTTGCGTATTTTCATATCAGGGCTTTTCCATGTGTATAGTCGTCTTTTATGGTGTTTAAACCATGTGTTTCCAATTATCATATCATTAATATTTGCCCATTCTATTAGTTTCTCTCCTCTTTCATTTCTTGTACCTAAACCGTAATTCCCCACTATATCCTCTATTTTTCCCTTTCCTACTTTTGCATTAAAATCCCCCAGTATTATTTTTATTTCTTGTGATCCAATTTGGGCTATTGCCATTTCAACTTCATCGTAAAAGTTTTGTATATCTTCATCACTACTGTTTGTTGTTGGTGCATATACTTGTATAATATTTATATCTATTGGTTTGCCTTTGATTTTGACCATTATAACTCTATCTGAAATGCACCAGTATCCAGTCATAGATTTGGCTGTATTTTCATCAAATATTATTCCTACACCTTTTTCATGTGTGTCCCCTCCAGAATAAATTATTGTGTGTTTGTCGGTTATAATTTTGCCAGATCCCTTCCATCTCATCTCACTTATGCCTAGTATATTCATTTTCATGTTTTCCATTTCTCTTAGAACATTGTTTAACTTTCCTAGCTCATTTAATGTCCTAACATTCCACGTTCCTACTCTAAATTTATTTAGTTTAGTTATTGTTTTAGTTTTGCCATCAGTAGCTGGATGACGGTCTGGTGTCACCTGTGGCTCATGACTGTCCCTACCGGACGAGGATGTCCTAAGACAGCCATTAACGTCGTTCACTATTTCTGAAATGTGTGTCGCCATGAAATCTTGGGAAGATAATGTGGTGGTTTCCCCTTGCCTTCCACATTCACACGGTGGTCTTTTAACTCTGCCTTTGACAGCCATTTCCGACTGTCAGGACAAGTGAGTGCCCTGCTCTGCTCAGCTGCAGAGTTGTCCACTTATTCCGGTGGATACTCGGTCCCCAGAGCTGTGTTAGCCACACCGTGGTGTGTTTCCATCCTCTACCGCGGGGAGGTGCAGTTGGGATTTTCCCTTCCTAAAGTTATGGTCTATGACCAAAC
>JACEFZ010026944.1:0-17500 GCA_014155875.1 Cepaea nemoralis | reverse complement strand
GGCTCTCACTGCGACATTGAAATGCTTTTTAATGACCTTACTGTCAAACATCTGAAAGTCAAAGACACTCAGCAAACATACTAAACTCAAAATCTTCAACTCTTGTGTGATTCCAGTGCTAACATATGGATGTGAGAGTTGGAAATCAACGGTAGCTTTGGATTTAAAAAATTAGACAATTTTGAGAACAAATGTCTTAGAAGAAGACATTTTTTTTTTTTGACTTTTTACAAGACTTTTTAATGAACTTACTGTCAAACATCTGGAAGCCAAAGATACTCAGCAAATATACGAAACTTAAAATGTTCAACTCTTGTGTGATTCTAGTGCTAACGTATGGATGTGAGAGTTGGAAATCAACGGTAGCTTTAGATTTAAAAAATTAGACAATTTTGAGAACAAATGTCTTAGAAGAAGACTTTTTTTTTTTTTTTTTGGACTTTTTACAAGACTTTTTAATGAAGTTACTGTCAAACATCTGGAAGTCAAAGACACTCAGCAAATATACGAAACTTAAAATCTTCAACTCTTGTGTGATTCTAGTGCTAACGTATGGGTGTGAGAGTTGGAAATCAACGGTAGCTTTAGATTTAAAAAATTAGACAATTTTGAGAACAAATGTCTTAGAAGAAGACATTTTTTTTTTTGGACTTATTACAAGACTTTTTAATGAACTTACTGTCAAACATCTGGAAGTCAAAGACACTCAGCAAATATACGAAACTTAAAATTTTCAACTCTTGTGTGATTCTAGTGCTAACGTATGGATGTGTGAGTCGGAAATCAACGGTAGCTTTAGATTTAAAAAATTAGACAATTTTGAGAACAAATGTCTTAGAAGAATTCTAAACCTCCACTAGACATATTTCAAAACCAATACGCAAATAAGACAATAGACTAAGCAAGATATTGTATCCAATTTTATAAGAAAACGCCGGTGGAACTACATCGGCCATGTACTCAGAATGGACCAGACAAGACTCCCCTACCAAGCCCTCTTATGGTCATCAGTAGGGAAAAGAAAACGGGGAAGACCAAGAGAGACTCTGCGTAGAACCATCATCAGAGAAGGCTCATTCACCGGCCAAGTGAACATCCAGGATCTACAACAGGTAGCAGCGAACTGTCAGACATGGAAAGCCATGACTTCTGCCCTATGCGCTGCCTTAGGTTCAAGAGGAAAGACTAACTAACTAACTAGCTAACTTATTTTGTAAAGTGTCCCGAAACAGTAACAGTCTCTGACTCACAATACAAGCTTTAAAAAATGTTAAGAACAAGGTCATGTTAAAGGTGGCAGAAGCGATCACCATTAATCTTCAGAAGCCAGTTTTGTGCAAACAAAAAGACGTGATTGTCAGTTTAAAATTACCATAGTAGACAATTGAAATTGCTGTGTTAAAATGTGTATATTTCAGCTTGAAAGATTTATCAAATTACTTCAGTTTATGTGTGATTTCTACAGTATGTACCTGACGAGATGCAGCGAAATATGAAAGGCAATAAATCGTGCAATCTTAAGAAATGTCAGACTCTATGACTATGGTGAGCATGGCAGCCATGAGATGGCTTCTGGATCTAGTATTAATGTAGTAGAGAATCCAAGGGAATGAGAGAGCTGATATGATAACTTCAAACTGACATACCACTGGGCCATTGCAGATGGACAGAGGGGATTTTCTCAGTGCAGTTAATGACAGCTTGGTGCGTGGAGAATCATCTCTTGATGAAGCCTTGAGTTTATATCTTTTGAGATATGGGTGGAGTCGAGTATGACACAGGTCGCAATTCAGTTCAAGGTCATCCTAAAGCAGATACTGCGTTTGGTGTAAAGGGTTACGCCTTAACATATTCTGGACGGCAAGATATGAGGTTGTTTTTTTTTTATTCGCATATCCTTTACAGGACATCGCTGTCAACAGCAGCATCTTTCAGCTGTCTGTTGATTTCTTGGCAAGATTACGCTCAGTAGTTTGTCATTGCTTTCTGAACGGCCGGCTCAGTTATCCCGCAAGTCACCATCGCGGGTAGAACCGCTTCCAGCTCTCGCCCGCTACGAGACTCTGAGTGATAAACGGGATTAAGGAAAAAGTGTTGTAAACACTCGGCCAGAGAGACGGGCAGATATGAGGTTAGTGGCTAGAAATCCTCCTCGTCTTCTTTCCTTCCAATAAAATGTACATACTGTTTTGAAAGTTCTCTGATACCTAATTTTATCAAGTTAGGTCGACCCCAGATCGGTTATGATAAAAAATAAAAACTAACCCTACCTCTTCTGTGGATTAAACCGGGACTATTGTCTTGGCAGGCAGGAGTACTAATCACCATGCTACCACGGTTCGATTGAGGGCGTAAGGGGCTGCATTGTTTATCTGCCCAATCCATGCCTGAGACAGTCTGCGTTGTCTTCATTCCACTTCTGCTAGCTGAGGCCGAGCACTCACCCGCGTGTCTCTACATTGTAAGATCTGCATTGTAATATATGCATTTATCAAAGGTGGTTTTTCTGTTGAAGATATAGTCCCTGGTTCCTCAATACTGTTTGAAACCTGCCTGTACTTCTTGTAAATCATATTCAAAATTACTTTCAGTGCTCTTAATGACGATTCCTAGAAGGATCTCCTCTTGTCGCTTCTTTGGAGAAGATTGTTTTGGCTCAGTTCAACTATTGTATTGTTGACTTGCTATATTTGGGGCCTTTATGTTTTATCTTTTCTATGTTCGTGTTTCGAAATTTGGCTTCTTGGCTTGTTTCCTTTATTGTATGTGGCTCGGTGATTTGATTAGCTGTCTGACTGCCTTGTTGCTTTAGTCTATCACACTTATACGGCTTCTTCGTATTGTTGAAGGATGATTCTAGCTATCTTTTGTTCTGTGTGTGCCGTTGTGTGTGTGTCGTTGTTTGTGTCTTGAGTTCAGGTTGTTTGTTTCCTTAGATGAACTCACTACCGGTGTTATCAGATAGAGTTGGCTGGTTTTTAGTCTTATGTTTTTTTTTCAGCAGCTCTATTTGTTTTCTTTCTGTAGGGATCTTATTCAGAGTGGATTCGGCATCGGCGTTGATTTTGGCCATGCTTGTCATACTCCACCACGCTCGATTGCCAATTCATCCGGGCAGTGTTGTGCTGCGCCGATATGCAGCTGCTATGGGTTGTCTCTGTGCAGAATATCATCTATCTGATATGAGTTTTGCTATTCGGTTTCCATCAATGATGATAAGATCAAAAATGACCCTGGACTTATTAGTTCTCATTACATTTTCATTACAGGTGTAGAAGAGACATTGAGAAACACCGAAGCCCTGCCTTACTGGCACTTATATCTCAGAGCAGTTGGGTGTTTCACCGGCTAACATGACAGCAGCTTGACGTTCATGATATAATAGCTCGATCAAGTGGATTACTATTTTGAATACCCAATATTTCTCTTTATGTTCCACAATTTCTGATGTTAAACATAATCGATGCCCTAAAGTAGTCCACGAAAGAAGTATCAAGATCTACTTTATATCCTCTGAATTTCTCAAACATGGTTCTCGATGTCGAAGATATGGCTTCCAGTTTCTCTGCCATGTCTGAAACCTCCAAACTCTTCTTATAATTCATATTTAATTTATTTCAATACTCTATGTGGCGAAGGGGTTGCTGATGCAATTCGTAATCCCATTTACCGCTTTCGAAACACAGCTGCGGGAGATTTAGAAGCAGACCGCCTTGTATTGATTTCCATACAATGGTATGAGTGCCAGTCGTTCAGAAAGTAATAGCAAACTACTGAACGTAAAACTGGCCCAGGAATCCAAAATAACCAACAAATGATGGAGTTGAATTCTACGTCCTGTACAGGATATGCAACTAACTGTTTAACTAACATGCTGTTAAGGAAAGCAAAGGATAGGTAACACTAGTAACTTACCATGCTTGTCGAAAGAGGCGACCAAGAGGGGTTGAATTTCGGGCTGACTAACTATCCTGTAGAAAACTTTAGCTGTCTAATGTAATGCCATGGGGTACTAGATGCCAGTGATTATCTGGTACAAAGATGATTGAATGAAGGTGTGTTGACCAAGTGAGAAGGGTGGAGAGAATAGATCGCGTGCAAGATGGGAATCATGAGCTAGTTAGTGCTCGTGACGTGTGAGAGGTACTTGAGTTGCGGACAGTTGGAGTCTGGACGTTGAAGTGGACACATCGTTCAGACTACTATGATATAGTGACCTCACAAGAGCTAAGGACAGACTTGTATTGTGTTTATCTTTATGATAGGAATTTAGTTTAATATTTATGTACCCTGAACGATACATTTGATTTGAATCGATTGTGAACAAAACATGTAAGATACAAGATTATAGAGATTATTTGAATCATCGCTGGTATTCCTTGTGGTTTGTAAGTTATTTTAATTGTTGTATTCTTATGGAGCGAGGAAGAGTGTAATGAGTGAACGAGCAACAATATGACATCTTGAAGGCTGAGCCCAAGCTGGGAAGATTTAATGATAATACATCAATAATAGATCCCAGAAACTTGAGAGGGCTGGAAATGTCTAGAAACGATTTCGATTCTTTAACTGATTCAGCGCCAAACAAAATGTAGATTTGAACAAAACATGGTACACAATAAAATAAACATGTATTTTAATATAAATTTCCCTTCACTGAGCATTGACAATGCCGAAGATACCAAGAAACAAAACAAATAATACTATGACCCTAGTACGCCAGCATATCGTCCTTCTGTTCAAATGGGAGATCACATTTATCGATATATTATGCATCGGCAAAGAATCACTTAACCGGCTCCATCACATCTAACTATCCGTCAACAAGTCTAAAGATGAACAAACAGATACGTAAAATAAAATCACTTACCCAACCAGGATGACAGCTGGCCCTTCCAGAAGAGTTATGACATGATGCACAAATATTTGTGTAACAAATAGCTGAGTAGAGTTGAATATCTATGAGTGGATTTGTGTAACAAATGGCTGGGTAGAGTTGAATATTTGTGTAACAAATGGCTGGTTAGAGTTTAATATCTATGAGTGGATATGTGTAACAAATGACTAGATAGATTTGAATATCTATGAGTGGCTTTGTATAACAAATGGCTGGGTAGAGTTAAAGTAATAACTAGGAATGGGTCAGCGCAACAAATAGCTGAGACAGAAAGGCGCTTTATGATGTATTGAGGAAAACAGAGAAGCTGAGTACATAATAGGTCTGGACAATAAAGTGTTTGGTTGTAGTCAGTGTTGAATGTATGAATGATAACTGGGGATAGAATCAGCCCAGGCAAGTACAAGCATTTTTCTGGAGTCAGTGATCAACGTGCGATGAGTTCTTGGGGTTCTTCTGTCTGACACGGCCCAATATCCTTGAACATATTTTGATGTTTGCCGGTCCAAAATAATTGCTTACCCCCCCTACCCCCTCCTTTGTCGATCTTCTCCTCCAGAATAAATAATCTTAAAATCTTCATCTATATTGATGCCTGCTCCTGTCCATCTCGTTTCGTACATCCCTAAAATATTAATTTTCTCTCTTTCCATTTCTTGTTTGATGTTATCTAATTTTTGTCGTCGTTTAACGTCCTAACATTCCATGTTGCTAATTTTAATGTCTCTGTCCTTGTCTTGCGATGATCTGTCCTTAGGCGAATCATAATGAAGGAGGCACTTTTAAAGAAGGTAGTTTGCCGTTGCTTTCCTTCTATGGCAGTGACCATACTGGCCGAGGATCGCAGCCATTGTCTCGTGAAAGAGATCTTCTGCCTACCGACCCGAAACTTGAGACCATAACCAACAACTATTCGTCGGCTGCCCTTATAATTTCATCCACCACATGTCTTCCGTGGCTTCTTTTTAACACGTCCAATAAACGAATACGAAATAACACAACATAATCCACAGGAAAACAGTAAAAACAGCGTCTCCCGAAGAATAAACGCGCCACGTCTTCGCCATTTTTACCTAAAGTATAAATACACATCTGTATAAATACCGTTCTGACCACTGTGGCGTGGCTGACATACAGGTCACGGCGATCAAATAATACGCATCGCACGAACGTGATGGTATAACATTGGAAAACCGTCTCATTTTCCAGGTGGGTTCACTCTTCCCTCACAGCCTCAATGTCCAACACAGCTTCATTTAACTTCCACCCCCACCCAACCCCAAGTCTCCCTAGATGTATAGTCCACTACAACAGTTAATGTGTATCCTTTACAGTACTGCGCTTTCAACCCCAGCATTTTTGGCTGTTTGTGATTTCTTGGCAAGTTTACGTCCAGTGGTTTGCCATTGCTGTCTGAGCCACCAGCACTCATACAATTTTGTGAAAACCAATGCAATGCAGTCTGCATCCATTTCGCCCGCAGCTGTGTTTTGAACGCGTTGTGTGGAATTAGGAACTGCGTCGGTAACCCCTTCGCCACAGAGCTGGCTATAGTCAACTGCTAATCCCTATTTTACCGTTCGCTCACATAAGCGTCTCCCCTTCCCCCTATCGTGTGTTCTCCCCTCGGGTGGCTAGACCAATCTCTGGGCTTGTGACCTGTTTTACCTTTATTCCGTTGAGCCGCCTTAACCACACATGCGGTTCATTCAACCCACTGATAGCCACCCAACGCGTTAATCATTTAAGACGTATTAAGCCACAACAAGGATACAGATGGGCACCTTTATATTTTCATGTAGTGTTTTTCATGTAGTTGTGTGTCAGTTTGTGTTTGTTTGTTCTGTGCTGACGAAGGCTTTAGCCGCAACGTACATTTTGTTTCTTGTAAATGTGTTCTAGTAAAGCTCTCAATGTACTTCTCGTTTTGTGTGTGTGTGTGTGTGTGCGTGTGTGTGTGTGTGTGTGTGTGCGTGTGCGTGTGTGTGTGTGTGTGTGTGTGTGTGTGTGTGTGTGTGATTCATTCATTGCCTTAGTTATTCTGCGTGCGCCATAAAGATGTCCGCTAAAATGAGACCTAGAGGACTCCCAATGGCTACTCCATCAGTTTGGCGGTAGAATGTTTACATATTAGTAAGGTTACGCTGAAAACATTTTGTAATGCTCCATTGCTCGGTAAGACTTTTACATGTATTTCTGTATTTTGAGCTCATTTTTAAGTACAAGAAAATATTAACACTGGAGTTAACATTCTCCAACAAATTAGCAGTTGACCATAACACTTGATATAAGTTGAAATATTTCCCTCCAATACTAAACTCCGGGTTGCAAAACGTTACTACACATAAACCACAGATGGGGTGTAGCACACAATTAAAATAATAGCAATCACGACCACCATAACTACAGTAGTTCTATCCCTGTTGGTTAGGGATTCTGAATTCTTCTGTTGGACATTTGCTGACTTACGCCATTCAGATTTTGCTCTCAGTTGGCAAATTAAGACTATCGTGAATAAGACAACTGTGGATACTGAAAGAACTCCAAAGAAAGCGTTTGTGAAGTTGATGGCTGTAAATATTTGTTCGTGATTAATAAAATTTAAACCCAAAAGAGTTTGGTTTCTCTCTGGAAAGAACGTCCAGTCGATGTAAGATGAACTGTAGAGAGGTATCCACGATGACAAAGTCACAATGTATATACACACAATAATTGCGGTTGTTCTCTTTAATGTAATTATTCTCTTAATTGTCAATGGAAAGACAACACACAAACATCTCTCTAATGTAATATAGACGGTGATTGAACAGGTGACTCTGGTAAACGTTTCGTGAGGCCAAGCTGCGGTCGCGTGTTGAAAGTCCGAGTACATTATAGGTAGATCTGAGAACTGACACAGTGTGATCAAAATATGCCACAGTTGTAATAACAAACACGAGAAATCAGAAACAGCTAAAGCGAAAAAGCCAATATTAATTGTTGTATTCAAACCTTGGCGGTAGAACACAATTAAGTTAATTATATTAGCCACTGTTCCAAACAAACTGACCAGGCCGCACAGACAGACGAGGTTAATAAGTTCTACTATTTGTTGATGTCTCTCTGTCATGTGAAAAATCCAGTTAACTAGTGTTGACTGATAGTTTGGAGCGAAGGCTTTGTTGGTTCCATTTATTAGTTCCATTGCTGGGATTAATGAATAAACATAAGATGGAAGACTAATAATTGACTTTGTGACATGCACAATCACAAATGTAGAACACATTCTCATCAACGATCACAGAAAAGATACGGTACATAACATTAAAAATAAGCGAAACATCTGCAGCGGAGGCAAAGCGTTTTCGTGATTAGGATATTTTTCAATTGCGTTGCATATATAATATGATATACGACAGAAATCAATCAATCAATCGGGTGCCGTCTCCACAATGAAGGTTGGCTGCAATGGATCTCCAACACTGTCTGTCTCTCGCCTTGACTGTACATTCTGTCAGGCTGATGTTCGTCCATCTCTTAATGTTATCTTCCCGCTTGTATCGTTGTCTACCTCTTGCTCGATTGCTCTCAACCTTGCCTTCCATTATGGTTTTTATAAGAGTATCATGTCTTTTAGCGTGGACGAAATATTTCTCTTGCCTCCTCTTTATTTCTTTCATCAACTCTCTCTTCATTCCCAATTTTTCTAGAACCTCTGCATTTGATTGTTTTTGTTTCCATGAGATACGACATATTCGTCTGTATATCCACATCTCCAGGGCTTCTATGCGACTTTCTAGTTGCTTGTTCAATGTCCAGGCTTCCGCGCCATACAGTAGCCTTGAATATACGTAGCATTTGACAATTCTCATTTTTAATGCGTCATTAATCTCTCTAGATGTTAATACTGATTTCATGCCGCTGAAAGCAGTTTTGGCCATTCCTATTCTCTTTTTGATTTCTATTTCACTTCTGCCATCATCTTTTATTATATTCCAAGATAGGAGAAACTTGTTACTTGTTCTAGTATCTCCCCGTTTACTGTGATGTTCATTGATGACCATTCCGTTTCACTGCTAATTATCATAGTTTTTTTTTTTTTTTAATGTTAATATCTAAGCCACATTCTACACTCTGCCTGTTTACTTGTTCCACTAGGTCTTCTAACGATTGCTCACTTTCTGCTAGTAACACGGTATCGTCAGCATACCTAAGATTGTTTATGATTCTTCCATTGATGTTAAATCCAGGCATTTAAGCTTGTTTAAAAATTCTTTATGTGTATAGGTTGAAGATGCTTGGGGACAGTACACATCCCTGTCGTACTCCTCTTTTTAATTCTATAGGCGACGAATAGTTATTTCCGCATCTAATAGACTCCGCTTGTTCCCAATACAAGTTACTAATAAGTCTGATGTCCTTTCCGTCTACTCCTATATCTTGAAGGCACGTAATTAGTTGCTCATGTTGTACCCTATCAAAAGCTTTCTTGTCAAACAAACACATATACTTTTTTTACCTTCTGTATATTTTTCAATTAACATCCTCATACAGATAATTCTCTGGTGCCGCTGTGTTTGCGAAACCTAAATTGTTCTTCGGCTTCTTCCTCATCTATTTTATGTTGAATTCTTTCTTGTACGACTTTAAGTAGTATCATAGTTATGTGGCTCATTAAGCTAATAGTTCTGTAATCCTCACACTCAACAACTCTTGGCTTCTCCGGTAGTGTGATGAAAATGGTTGTTTTCAAGTCCTTGGGGATGCACCCAGTATTTTATATATATATATATATATATATATATATATATATATATATATATATATATATATATATATATATATATATATATATATATATATATATATATATCATTACATGGTGTCAGGTCTTAGTCAGATATGACTGAGCTACCGTATAACAGTAGGCGGTACTACCTGCTTTCTGTCAGCGCCGAACGTTGGGCTGCGCTTACCAAACCCGACACCCCACATTGTGCCAACGGCTTCGGGCGGAAGAGCGCAATTGGGAGGGTAAAAGCCTTACCCTGGTGCGAGGAAATGCAACGTAAAGACAAATGACAGGCCCTAAACCTTGGTTGGGTGGCTGGTCTAGGATCGAAGCTCTGACAGGCGGACAGTTAGAGCATTGCTATGCTGATCCGGCAGCTTCTGCAGCTTGTCTTGTTCCAGATGTAGAGGTGTTACCTTTCCTCTGGAGTGAACTAGGCAGGCCGAGAGAGGGATCATGCTGCATGGGCAACACATGATCTCTATATTTTAGCCCAATCTGTGTGCTATGGAGAGGCAATAACTCAATCCCTGGTCTTAACCGGTCTCGGAATCAAAGCGAGAGGCAACTGAATCCGTTGCTGCACCGATTGATCTTGAGGACGCATACAACAGAGTACCACTGGATTTTTTAATGTTTCAGCTTCTTGAACTAAAGGTAAGTCCATTCCTCCTTAGTTGGATCGCTGCAGCCCTCTTCCAACGGAAAGTAGTTTTTAGATGTGGCAGTTGGACTTCGGAACCAACAACAATATATCCTGGCCTACCACAGGGATCACCATTATCTCCGGTACTGTTCAACGCCTACACAGTGAGAATCACCAGTGAGCAGATCACTGGACCTGGCAGGACATTGTCATATGCCGATGATGTTTTAGTGTATCGTCAGGGTAAGGATAGATAGGAGGTTGCTGTGGAACTACAAACCGAACTCAATCGCATAAGTACTTGGTGTGATGAAGCTGGGACAATGGTCAACCCAACAAAGGCAACAGTGACTTGGTTCTCGTTGAATAATCATATTGTCAACAATCCAATACCAACTGTAATGCTGTGTTCAGAGACGGTGGAAAGAACGCAGGCTATGAATTACCTGGGGATACGGTTTGATCGAAGCCTTGCTTATAATGTGCACATAGACCAGGTGATAACAAAGGCCAAGCGGGGTTTGGCAGCGATGCGGGTGATGGCGGCAGCAAACTGTGAGCAGCGCCATCTATGTCTTCTGTACGAGGGGCTGGTCATGTCTGTTTTGGAGTATGCAATGGCAATCCTGACTCTCAGCCATAAGCAGATAGAAAGGATGGAAAGGATACAGAATGAAGCTATGGGCATTATTCTTGGATGTACAAGAGATACAGCATGCAGGGCGATGCGCTACCTTCTTGATGTTCCAACCTTTGAAGAGAGAATACACATTTGCAGGGCACGCGCCTACCTCAGAATTAACGCAAACACACAACATCCACTGCATAGTGAAATTAGGAAGGTGAAGGGCAGCAGGTTAAAAAGAGGACGGTCGTGGATGGGTCAAGCCGAAGACATTCTTCAACAGGTGTGTTCACTTGAGGACTTAGAACCTGGCGAGGAGTGGGTGCAAGTGCCAACAGACTTCTGCACATCCTTTTCAGTTTGCATCCAACTAGATAGAAAATGCAGACAAGAAAATCCGGCTACTGTTGAGGCTGAAGTACAAGCGTTGATTTTAGAGAATTCGCTAGACGGTGACGCGGTCATCTACACAGATGGGTCGGTCGTCCGACATGTGAGAAGCTCATGGGCCTTTACAGCTCGGGCCGGAGGTAGAATTGTGAAGGAGGACTCTGGTGCCTTCACTGAAACCACTGACCATGGAAGTCATGGCAGTAAGTAAAGCAATAACATGGCTCGAGACAAAGACATTCACTAGGGCTTGTTTCCTTAGCGACTCAATAAACATGATCAAGAGGATAGAGGAGGGGTCGATCCGAAGAGAATGGTTGCTGCCTCTGAAGCGGTCTCGGCTGGCAAAGATTAGTTTCATCTTCGTGCCAGGGCATGCGGGAGTACAAGGAAATGAGCAGGCTGACAAGCTCGCAGGTGAGGCTACTGTTGAGGGCGGACGCGCCATGGACCAGGCTGACATTCTGAATGCTCTACGAGAAGTGAGACTTTTGCGAGAACCAAGTGATGACTGTGAATCTACAACAATGGCCAGACTGCGAGAGCAGCAAATTAAAAGAGGGGTGGCCAAACAAGAACACTACGCAGGAAGCCAAAGAAGATTGATAAACCAACACAGAACTGGCGTCGTTAGCCGCTACACGCTGCGGGATTTGCTGAGGAGGGGATCCGAGCACGTATGGACTGAATGGTTCGATGTGCAACGAGGATGATCTGTCGACTAACTAACTAACTAACTAACGGGTTGTAAGACCCTGTCAGTTGGCTTAGACACGGGGCGCCACGCATTGCCTCTGACGGTGGGAGACACCTACAGGTGTCATTGATCAGCTACCGCCCGCCTCAAGCTGGGCAGCACCCGGCCAATTGGATGCTGATCCGCCAGAGCCTGCCTGCTTTAATGGGTGCTTGGGGCTAGGGCAAAATCTGAATTGCAGGCTGTAAAACCAATGCACCAGGTACTAATAAAAAGAAAACATAGACACCTCAAGCTACAGCTTACAACCTGGAACGTGAGAACCATGTGTCCAGGATTTTCCACTGACTTGACCAATATTAACTATGTGAGAAAAACGGCTGTGATTGATGCCGAACTCAATCGTCTTACCATTGATATTGCTGGCCTGTGTAGCATGATGGAACAGAATCCCCATTTCCAGTCCGACACATTTCATAAATATACTTTAAGTCTTAACGGGGACCATCCCAAATAGAAAGGCTATTATTAGATCGTAGGTTCCAGAACGAGTTGGGGGAGGCGGCGGTATGCGCTTGCCTTTTGATTGGCTAATAGGTAATGAGCCCACGCTATCCCTGGGCCATATTTTAAAATCTAATTAGTAGGAGCGGGAATTTCACCAAGAGCGGTGGCTAGTGTGATGTGATGACCAAACAATGCCCTTAAAGATCTGATAATATATTGTTCTCTGGACAACAGGTACCACTTTAAAACAATGTTGTGGTTGTGCATGATAAACGAATGAGAAGAATGTATGAGTATTTTATGAATAAAATGTGAAAGTGGAAAACCTAACTTCTGTGCGCCAGAATTCTGAACACTGCATCTTCAACCTTGACACGTCTTTCACGCTGTATACTCCCAGTGCATATCAATCCCTTGTTGTGACTGGTTGCGTATGCTTGATGAATGTGTGGCACACTCATGCAGATTCGCAAACCCAAACCCCTGTGCATTCTTCATGCCTAGGATGACTTATTCTTAAACCAACTGTACCTTTGCTCTCGCGAGTTAACAAATGGCAGTCTGAATCGGAATGAGTGATGAAACATGTACACGTTCCTTTGTAAAAAGCTGAGAATGTTGGAGGAATGAGCTGGTGCTTTGATAAGTAGCCTCTCACATTAGTAGAAAGAAAGATGCTTCAAATATCCATATGTAAACAGGACGGTGATGGCACGCCAGAATTGCTAAGTCCATGTGATGCCTGGTCGCTATAAGCTCAAGAGAATTACTATAATTTCTCTTTGAAGTATTACACTGTTACCTTTACTGTTGGATGGTTCATATAAACTAGTTCCTAAGAGAACCATAGGTGTGTGAACCTGTGTCTTAGTTGGCTGAATATAATGTATGGCTCATGCAAACTTACAAGGACTAAACATGTTTTCCACATATGTGCTTGGTGCATATGTGAACCATTGCTATGCAATTGAGCTTCTGTTACCTACTGTGGACATTACTCAGTGGGGAAAGAGCACATGATGATGATGATGTACCTGTGAGACAAGTCTGGTGAAAAAGGGGTAAGGTCTGGCATTGCTGTGTAAGTGTATATGGAATAGGACATTCATGCACCAACATCACAGCCATAGGAATGGATGTCTGGTCTGCTAAGTGGGTAAATGCCATTAGTTAATACATAATGCATATTGCAGTTGTAAATGCCTATTTTTCCATTTCCCTTCACAATGCCTGTCCCATGTTGCTGTGTCACAATGATTGCTGTACTGTGTTCTGGTCCTCCTTGTGCCCAGGTCTACTGTGGTTCAAACATGGTGGAACTTAGACCACATAAATGCTTGTAATTGTGTTAAGCTACCCTGTCTCAGCATATGGTCTTGTGATTACCACAGTACATCAGAGTGAAATTCACTACATCATCACCTTAACCTTCCCCATCTCCATCTGTGTATGTTAATGTATGATAACATCATCTTTTAACACATGTGAAGAGATGTTGTGCCATTCTATATATCAACAGAGAACAGAGGATGGAGGAGAGGCTTCCATATATCATCTGGGACAACTAACCAGAAGTCCTAGATCCAGATGTGACTCCCTATCAAAATGTGGGAATATCAATAAGAGTTTTCTCTCAGCTCAACAGCTGAATGCATAAATGGGAGCATAACACCATCTGAAGCACTGCAAATGTGGTGAACTGGACAGTGATCTTGATTCAATCAAATGTCCACTGAGAACAACATCAAGGAACATTCAGAGTCAACTGGTGCAGTGACTTGCAGTGTTGTTTATCTAAGACTCAACTTAGAAAATATCCAGCATGGTACTCACACAGTGATTGAAGAATGTGACTTGAAGTGTAGGTGAGAATTGGACTGACTGAGGGGCTGCAGTATATTGGATTTTGTTCCTATCTCTGGGTTTCTTCAGCAAGTCATGTTCTGCTGTACCGAGTATACATCTCCCAATGTCAGGAGAGTATTATCCTCAACTTTTGAAGTATCCCAGTATCAGCATTCACAGACAGTCTGGTCAACGGTGAGATGCAGTACCATATCATCATACCAAATCTTGTCTTCAAGAGGAATGAATCTGCCATGAAGCTTATTCTGGGGAGGCTGCTAACTGGAGCTAGTCCAACATCCATGCTGATGATAAAAGGATTCAACAGACCCAGAACAGTAGTTTCTTCCTTGAGTTGCCCATGGATAGGATTTCCTAAATTCCCAAGAGACAGGAAATGATGATAGACTGATACTGAAACGGAATGGTGTAGTGGTGATTAGAGAGGAGAGGCGGAGGAGAGTTATTAGCTGCAGGAGGGTGTAGGAGTGTTGTATCATGTTTATCTGCATGCATGTTAGCATATTTGTACATTTTGTATGTACCCTGTTGAGGTGTTGACATGACAAATGGGATGAACAATGGTCATCACTAGACTCACCATCAGCTCATAAACAGTATGATTGAACCAGTGCTTCAAGTACATGTCCCCAGTGAATTTCTTGTACAGTTGCTGTCAAGTGTTGTCTCTGGTGACTGTCTTGAGTGCTGTGGTTGGTTATACATATTGTGAAAAGTCCTGTATAGATGTTGTCAGGTATCTCATGATGTCTATCTTGTACACTTGTGGTGTAAACAATTCCTTGTGAATGTATGTTCCACTTTTGTCGAGAAACTGTCATGTAGATGTCCTGTCCAACAGATGTAATGTACAGTTTATTGTTGAAGTTTATTGTCTGCAAAAATTGAAGGACTACTTGAACTGATATAGGTCATACTGACAAAATAAAGAAAGAAAAGATCGATGTGACGGACGAACAGCACACTGTCAACAGTATAATGAGTGAGAGGGATCCTCAGTTGTACAGGCGCTAATAGTTCAGATCTTCTCTGGCCTTGGGTGAACTAGTTACTTCTTTTATAAATTTCTGTGTAGATACATAGTAGTCTCACAGTGGGGGTTTGAGCCAAAGAAAAGGGTTCTCCAAAAAGGCTATTGCGGGAATGATTAGCTCATTTGAGTGACCTCTAGACAAAACGTGCTAAATCATATCCTTTATCTTGGTATTTATGATTCAAGATATATCTCCAGAGAACACTACAAACTAGGTCCTCTGGAAACTCAATCAAACATGTCACAGCCTGCAGGAGACTCGCCTCGCTGAGGAAGAGTCACTCAGGGAAAACAATTACACCTTTTTCTGGAAGGGTAGAGGGCAGGCAGAAAAAAGGCAACACGGTGTGGGCTTTGCAGTGAAGAATTCGCTACTGGGAATGATTGGAATTCCAGCAGAGGGAAATGAAAGACTGTTATCCTTGCGCTTGGCAACCTATTGTGGTTTTGCCACCATTATTACTGCATATGCACCGACACTTGATTCTTTTGATGATGTGAAGGATTCGTTTTATGAGGAGTTAGACTCCATGATCAAGGCAGTTCCAAAATCTGACTACATTTATATGCTCGGTGATTTCAATGCTCGTGTGGGCAAGGACTCGAGTTCATGGCCAGTGTGCCTTGGAAAATACAACATCGGTCGCATGAATGATAATGGGCAAAGGCTGCTGGAGCATTGCACCAGTAATGATCTATGTATTGCAAACTCCTTTTTTAAAACAAAAGAGATGCATAAGGTCACATGGAAACATCCAAGATCCGGCCATTGGCACCAGCTTGACATCATCATCACACGGAGACAACATCTGAACCATATATCATTGACTCGTAGTTACCACAGTGCTGACTGTGATACGGATCACTCTTTGGTTGTTGCAAGGGTTAGACTGAGACCAAGGAGAATCTACACAGCTAAACACAAATCTAGCCCCAGGATTAATATTATTAACACTCACGATCATGAAAAGTGCTTTCAGTTTCAACAGCAACATGAAGACGCTTTCACTGATACACCAGAAAATTGTACAGTAAATGAAAAGTGGGGTCAACTTAAGGAAACTCTTTATAAAACTGCCGTAGGGGTTTACGGCACTGTGGATCATAAGAGGCAGGACTGGTTTGCAGCAAACAGCCAGACTCTGCAGCCCTTGATTGATAAGAAGAAGATAGCTCTCTTAAGAAACAAGGAAAGACCAACGCGTAACACTCTGAGTGAGCTAAAGCAAGCTAGGAAGGATGTGCAAAAGGCTGCCAGGCAGTGTGCAAATGATTATTTGCAAGTGATAAGGGAAACATCAGAAGCATGTATGAAAGAATAAAGAAAGCCTGTGGTCCAATGATCAAAAGAAGTGCACCATTGAAAACCTTGACTGGAGAAATCATAACTGATAAGAAACAGCAGATGGACAGATTGGTAGAGCACTATTTGGAGCTTTACTCAAGTGAAACCAAACTAGCGGATGATGCCCTCAACGCCATAGAGGCTCTACCAACTCTTGACCACCTGGACACACTTCCCACCATAACAGAAGTTAAGTGTGCTATAAATGAACTTGGATCTGGCAAGGCTCCAGGTAAGGATGGGATTCCAATAGAAGTTATCAGGAGTGGGCAAGACACACTCACTCTACAGATCCACCAGCTAATAGAGCTATGCTGGCGAGAAGGACAAGTCCCACAAGATTTCAAAGATTCAAGCATCATAACACTGTACAAGAACAAGGGCGATCAGAGCGACTGCAACTACTATAGGGGTATCTCACTTCTGTGTATTGTTGGAAAAGATTAGATAGAATTGTTTGCGCAGACTTCAAGTCCTAGGAGACACGTCTACCCCGAAACACGTGTGGCTTTCGACAGAACCGGTCTACCATTTAATGATATTTTCATTGCGACAAAAGCAAGTAAAATGCCGTGACAGAATCGACCACTGTTTATTGCCTTCACGACCTCACAAAAACCATTTGATTTGGTCAGTCGTGAAAGGGCGTTCAAGGCACTAAAGATGATTGGCTGCCCACCAACCTTCTGTCCATGTGGAATCGTTCCACACAGGCATGAAGGG
>JACEFZ010026943.1:0-30508 GCA_014155875.1 Cepaea nemoralis | reverse complement strand
AACGACAACAACAACAACAACAACAACAACAACAACAACAACAACAACAACAACAACAACAACAACAACAACAACAACAACAACAACAACAACAACAACAACAACAACCAACAACCGACAACAACGACAACCGACAACGACGACGACAACAACAACAACAAAAACAACAACCAACAACCGACAACAACCGACAACGACAATGACAACAACAACAACAACAACAACAACAACAACAACAACAACAACAACAACAACAACCGATAACGACGACAACAACAACAACAACAACAACAACAACCAACCGACAACAACGACAACCGACAACAACAACAACAACAACAACAACAAAAACAACAACCAACAACAACCGACAACGACAACGACAATGACGACGACAACAACAACAACAACAACAACAACAACAACAACAACAACAACAACAACAACCGATAACGACAACAACAACAACGACAACTGACAACGACAACGACAACAACAACAACAACAACAACAACAACAACATAAGATACGAAGATGATACAGTGTTTATTGCTGTAGTGGATGCTGTCATTGTACACAATGTGCACTAGGATTATAGTCAAAGTGTAAGAAAACAAAGGTTGTGCTTATCTCCAAGAGGAAAGCAAACTCCACAATGGTCTATCTATTTAATTGGAAACATTCTTAAATAGGTACAACTGTCTTGGAACAGTCATGCCATCTGAAGGAGGATGCTATTAACAAATTAGAACAAGAATCGCCGCGGTAAAAGTAGTCGTTAGCAAGATGGAAAGCACACTGACCAATAAAATGCTGTCAGTTGCAGTGAGAAAACGAGTATTAGTTTGCTATATAAAACCTATACTGCCATATGCATGTGAAATAAGGACAATATACAGACAAGCTAAAAACATCTAATAGAAACCGAAATCTGGCTTCTAAAAAAAAAAAAAAAGCAAAGAATATCATGAAGGGACAGACTCATCCTTCAAGAAACAAACGAAATCCGTAATTTTATTAGAGAAATTAGACGTAGAACGCCAAATTCTAAGGGCATCATACAAGGACTAACAAAATTAAAAACCTATTGATAAATATAAATCTTGATGAGTAAAGAGCAAAGAGAAAGACGGTTATGTCTGTCAAATACCTGTATGGCGTGGCCATATGACATAATCGGGAGAGAAAAATAGACGTCATCTAAAACTAACAACAAAACAAAACAAACAACCTACGCAACAGGTATAATCTGGAACACATGTGATATAGCATGAACGACAAAAAGACAAGAATAATC
Source organism: Cepaea nemoralis (assembly GCA_014155875.1). Classification (NCBI taxonomy): domain Eukaryota; kingdom Metazoa; phylum Mollusca; class Gastropoda; order Stylommatophora; family Helicidae; genus Cepaea; species Cepaea nemoralis. The sequence goes on along the minus strand of JACEFZ010026943.1, from coordinate 29,211 downwards.
AAAATGACACCAAGATTATAGCCGTGACCTGTGCAAACCAGAAAAGCATTTTAATGCCAAACCTGATAGTATAAAATTGTTACCCAAACTGGCAACACAATTTACGAGCAGTTAACTAACGGAAAATAAACCAGCAAAAGCCGATCCGAACAGTTGCCCGTGGGTAAGAACATAAATTGCTTGAAAGCGCAGAACTCATATTAATATGTTCACCTGTAGCGAATATAATGATGTTGCGGGGGATCGTCAGGGGTTAGGAGAGGGAAGGATCGGCAGGGGTTAGGAGAGGGAAGTCAAGGAGAGCTATCAATCAGATAGCGGTGGAAACGATTAGTAGTATAGCTCTTCACCGGCTGTTGAATGAAGAGGCGGAGCGCATATGAGAATGTCCTGAGATCTGTAATGTCAATTCTTAGCTCAACTCAACTTTTAGCAATACATTTTTTTATGAAAACTTTGCAAACCTGTGATTTTATGAAATCAAATAATTGCCACATTATAATTACTGCTTTGGTGTGACCTTTCAAACGGCGTTATCTGCATATGAGTTGAGTTTAACTGAGTCCAGACCAAAATTACAACACTTGGGACATTCCCATAAGTGCTTCGTCCCCACCTTCAACGGTGTGTGAATTGTTAAAGTACCAACGGTACCAGTTACAGTCTGATAATGTGCCCGCCGTGCCTTTTCACGGTTGTACGTGCGTATACAAGTTAACCTTTTGGTTAGAATATTAATATTAACAATGGTTTATTCATTCGTTTGAAAAAAAAAATAGAGATATGAAACGAACAAAAGGCACCAAATTACTTTGTTTATCACATGCTGCAGAAAGAGGACAATTAGCAGATTAGTGTGTGATTATGTGGAAAATGCTGAGATGTGGTTTGATGGAAGGATGATGAGGACGCCATGGAAGGACACAACGAGTAATGCCACACAGCTCACCGACGGAACAGTCAAAGTTGCGGGATTTCAGGGTTTCTTTAACAGGCGGCACCTCGGACAGGCCATTCTGGTCCGCGACAACATACTAGTGTCTGAGATCGATATGTCCGCCTGGAACAGCGATGCCCTGCAAGTGCAGGCATTAAGAATAATGACACCAGTGCAGCTTGTAATCGTTAACGTCTATGCGCGAAATGGGAAGGTCGACGTGCGACAATGGCAGAGTTTGTTCGATATGGATGAAAGGCATATCATCTACTGCGGGGACTTCAATGCCAGAGGCAGTCAATGGGGGAATTGCATCACCAATAGACAGGGAGAAGATTTGGAGGACGCCCTGGCATCTGCTGCCCTAATCTGTCTGAATGATGGGAAGGTCACTAGAATGGCCACTCGACCAGGCGACTCTGACAGCATCATTGACTTGGCTCTGGTGTCGCCCACCATCGCACCAAGGTGCCGGTGGGGCACACTGGGATACCACGATAGTGACCACTACCCTTGTGTCATCCTGATCAAGAAAGACGGGGCCATGAGTCAAAGAAACAAGACCAATGCCTTCCCGTACGACACCACTGGTCAAGACGCCATAAGCAAGATCAGAAGAAGGAAACTAACTTCCTCCCGTAGGAGACAAGAAAGATGGCTGCAGCCACCATGGTGGAATGGAGAGGTCGAGAAGGTGTGGCTGGGAAAGAGGCAGGCTGTCAAAGACTGGCAAAAGGCCAGAAAGGCTAACATGCCACAGGTTGAGTTGGCGAACCTGAAGACTGAGGTCGTTAGGACGACGACTTTATTCAAATCCTGCGCCAAACAGGCCAAGGCCGACAAATGGGACGAGTTCTGCAGGAAGGTGTGCTCCGAGCAATCTCTTACGACATTCTGGCGCCTCCACAAGAGCATGAACGGTGCTGCACAACGTAGGGGTATACCAGACTTTCAAGGCACAGACCTCGCATGGAAAAAGTCGGATGCGGATAAAGGTAAGGCCCTTCTTGCACGCTACATAGAACAGACTGACCAGAAAGACGAGCCCGCCAGACATAGGACCACAACAACACTCTCTCAGTTGTGCGAGGGGGTCGGGACAGACGAAGAATGGACAATCACAGTTGACATAATGCGTGCAATGCTCAAGAAATCACCTAACACCGCCCCAGGCCCAGACGGCATCCGATATGGTGACCTAATGGTGATATCAGATGATGACATGGAAGAACTGGCCAGAGAATTCAACACCAGTATCCAGAGGGGTCAGGTCAAAGAAGAATGGCTACACAGCTACTTGCTGCCGCTGCCAAAACCGAACAAAGACCACTCCAAGATAAGCGGCTACAGAATCATTACGATGCAGAATACTGTTGGCAAGCTACTGGAGAAAATTGTAGCACACAGACTTGCTTGGGACTTGGAACAGCTCGGCTGCTTCCCGCCCACACTTGGAGGATACAGACGCAACAAAGAGTCATGGCTGAATGTGGCGGTCTTTGCTCAAGATGTTTACGAAGGATTTCAGGTCAGAGAAGAGACATGTGCGGCCGCCATAGACTTAGAGGACGCATATAACAGAGTATCTTTCGAGCACTTGATGCAAACCCTCCTCAGACTGAAAGTGCACCCTCACCTTGTACGATGGATAGCTGCAGTTCTACTCCAAAGGAAGGTGGTGCTAAGATGCGGGAGTTGGTCTTCTGAGCCGATAACGATATGTCCAGGATTGCCACAGGGTTCACCACTGTCACCAGTACTATTCAACGTGTATACGGTGCCGATCACTGAACAACAGTTGGATGGGAGGGGTAGGACTCTATCATTCGTTGACGACAGTAGTATTATATGATGCCTACACCCCCCCGAAATTGTGGAGCCTCCACGTGGAGCTTGTGGAGCGCTCCGTGTGGAGCTTGTGGAGTGCTCCACGTGGAGCTGGGTGGTGTCTGGTGGTGCTGGGACGATGTGGAGTTTGTGGAGCCTGTGGAGGGTGGTCAAGGGACCCCTCTTAGTTGTGTCTTTGGCTTGTTAAGCTCGTTGTTTTTGGCGGGTAAAATTTTTTAAAAAAGAAAAAAGTCTGATCTAATGGGTGATAGGTCTCATCATGTGTGTGGTCAGGGTGGAGTGGAAGGAGCCGGCGTAAATAGTAAGCGCAAAGAAGGTGGTGGCCGGTGGTGCGACGTGTATAGTGACGTCATCGGTCCCTCGTAGTTGTATGTTTGGGCTATTAGGGTCGAATTTTTGGTGGAAAAGTATGGTCTAAGGGGTAGCGGGGGTATTAGGGGTGATGTCTCCGCACCTCCTTGTCGCATCTTTACCATGTTAAGATCGTTGTTTTGGCAGGAAAAGTATGTTTTTTTAATTAAAAATAATTTAATTTTTTTTTTAATTTTTTAATTTAAAAAATATTTCAATGGAAAATAAAAGATATTGGTTAATAGTGGTTGGGTGGGGCATAAAATCTATTATCAAACGGTGTTAGCTCATTAAATGAAAAGCTTAAAAAGAGTAAAGATGGCCGCTAGTTCGTGTTGTAGTGGTATGGCTTAGTGTTATTTGATGTTAAGGGGTGGGTGAGTGAAAGCGTATCTTGATGAGTGCTTCCAAACAATATCATCATAGGTATCAGATCGTTAAAGAAACAAGTAAAGATGGCCGTCGGTGTCCTCCATAGGTGCCGGGTTCGAATGCCGGTAGGGCGGTTTAGTGGTAGAAGAAATATTGATAATGTTTTTGTTACTTAGTTGTGATGGCGATAGCGGGTGGTAGTAACCAGGCTATGTGTAGCAAAGGAGAGGTGGTGTGTTGGTTGAAGCTTAGGTGCTGCCCCAGACGAGGTGACAGGGTCGAATCTCGGTGCTGTGCCACTGGTAAAGGTAATAGTCGTCAGAGTGAGTGGGTGTCTAGTTAGTCATACGGGTTATGATTAGGGACGGTTTGTCTTTTCATGTCGCTGTGTCCACAAGTCCAATGGGGAAAACAGGCAGCCGATTTCACCTTTGTACCTACGAGTCACAAAATATAACCTAACTTAAAAATCAGAATATGATTCATAACCTCAACAGGTGTTGCCAAAAATCAGTACTCATTTTCATAACGGCTAATCCAGGGGCTTATCGTCGTCGTAATGAAGTAGGTCGTTTATTAATGTTATTGATGTATCCGCCATGGCAAATAGTTCGCAAGATTAATAAAAGTTCATATAATGTCGATAGAGGATTAAGAGCTTAACACCTATTGTCAGGCCATCCACAGAAAATCAATACCGCCACGCTAGATTCGTCTCATAATTGCGACCAGTGGCTTATAGATATAACCGTTATTGCAGACGCAGCTGTGTGCAGACTAATCTATCAGGTCACATGGTCTAGGCCATATCGACAAAAACGGGGTATAAATGCTAAGGAATATTCACTGTACAAAACAGTTTCTACCACCCGATCAGAGCGAGGAAACCAGACAGGACAACCTCTTGATACGAGTCCACAGCAGCAGATATCGTGTATAAAAGACGACCAGCCTATATCATATAGAACTACCGCTCTCTGACAACACCAAAAACAGAGCTCACCATGTGGCAAAGCATTAATGGTAAGTTGGACTTTGATAAATCTTTCACATTTTTGTTATGTTTAATCACATCGACACGTCGTTAACCTAACAATACTAGTATAATACAGGGGGATATATAGACCTAGACGTATATAACAGCTGAGGAAACAACAATATAGATTCGTAACAGCTCATATTAGGCTGTGTCAAAACGATGTGAACATAGCGTTACGGTGGTACCTTAATATACACTAGTAGTATTGGGTAGTCGTATGGGAACTGGTGGGGGTCTACATGCCCATGTTCGCTATGACATTACGGTCTTTTAAAAATGAGGGGGTCATATCCGATCCAGAGCTAATAATGATATTAGGTGTTCCATGTACAGATGGTATAGTACCTTATTTTTATCTATGTTTTACAGATACGGATGACCAGGAAGTCCTAATTCGGAAACTGTGGGGTCTATTAAGAGCGGAACCACACAGCGATTGCCTGGACTGCGCTATTCGCAATATGCAGCAAGCCCAGCCACTCATGGATTCGCTTATGGAGTCTTGGGTTAAAAGAGATAGTTTTTATGATCTAGTAAAGTGTCGACTGCAGTCTGTACTACAAGAACACTTTACCAAGGAGGACATAATCACGCTAAGTCTCAGTAGACTTGAGGCATGTCTCCACGAATATAACGACGAACACGCAACTCCCGAGCCCTCGCCAACCAACAACGAACGTCCATCGCCACCAACATCACCGACCTCATTAACGTTCAGTCAATCCACACTGGTGGATGGGTGGTAAGCGGCTACATTTAGGTCGTCAATAACGGAACAAAGCTCAATATAAATATACGTCGTTGTAGTGTTCTGTCTTCTCACGGTGTGTTTCATAGGGGTGGATACAGAGTGGTATATCACTCGAATGATCGTTTACTGACACAAACAACCCACATTCATCAGGGCTCTCACTAGTGGTAAATCGATGTCTCCTAGTGTGAAAAGCGTGAATATCAGCGCACAAGCTATCACAGTGTTGTGACCAAGTGCAACTGTTATTATTCGTGAAGAACACAGACTAAGCAAGCGTTATAAGTTCGGTGACATTGGTATCAATTCCACATTTGGTCAACAAGAAAAAAGATGTCTACGCCACCAACAGACTCTCATCAGGTTGTCCTAAGACCGGTTGTCACTAAAAATTATACACTGAACCAAGAAAGAATAGTTAGGAACAAAAGCAACAGAGATGCAAGCAGGCGGGTGTACTCGTTAAACGTACATACTCCGGTCAATGTGGTGCTATAACATTTGACAGTACAAGTCACTATGAGTCGTTTTGAACCCGTATGTTTAGCTATTACAAGAGGCAACGCATTGAAACCAAACAAGACCTGAATGGGATACATGTTGAAGAACTGTTGTCAACACCGTTGGCTAAACTCCATATGCAACACAGGACATATGAAACGTTTTCGCTCAAGGAAAGATTGCCAATATTAATTCTTGGTTAGAAATAGACGTGATCGAACTTGAAGGACGCGATACAGACGAGTAGACACACAAACAACCTGCCCGAGTCAAAGATATGATCGGTCAGTAGATCAGTAAACAACTTGAACATTAAAATATTCTTGGATACTAAAAATTGTTGTGTTTGCTGTTTTCACAGGTGTGGTAAACTGATCAACTAGGTGAAATATAAAGACTCTGGCTTCTCGAGGTCAAACAGCTACTAAGTCACTGAAATATACAGACCGTGTACCAAGCTACTGCTATCAACCAACTAGTATCAAGATATAGTATTGGCACCCAGAAGCATTATGCCCACTCCTAAGAAAGAAGGCCACTTGTGTATCACCTGTGGGAAAGTATTTACTGAAAAATACAATCTCACACGTCACGCTAATACAGTTCACAATTCCACAACCCACAAATGTCACAGCTGTGGGCGTTTGTATCAACGAAAAGACAATTTACAACGTCATATAAGAATACAACATCACACACCCTTAGACACCTCTCAAGCAGGGAAAAACACTACTGCTCACATAGTAACAGAGGAAACGGATATCCAACAAAAAGATAGAACCAAATTGACAGCCCTTAGGAATTACTGCAAGGCGCTGTCGATCATGTTACCCAACCAGGTATTCGTATTAGAAAAAAGAGAAGACCAACAACAATGGGTGCTCATGGACACGTATGATATTAGCGACTGACTACTCAGACAAGTGTATACCACTGGGTGATTGAAAATTAAAAGAGAAAACAAATGAAAATCTCTGTCTTTGTTATTTGATTTGTATCATTTTTGTAAACATTTGTCCGTTTGTACTTGTGACATTCTTCTGGTGTACTTGGGTCGTTGGCAGATATTTGTGTATTTGTACTTTTGTGGTATTGTACTTGTGTATGTCTCGCTATACCAAAGTGTATTTATTCCTGTCTCTCTGTTCCAATGTGTACTGGTGGTCCACTGTGTGCATGTCTCGTTTATTATTGTTTGTGTGCATCAATTGTTCCACAACCAACATTTCACATCCAGACAAAAGTACAGGTTCTATGTACCACTCCAACAGTCAAATAAGAAAAACTGTTAGCCAAACTGACAAAACTGTTGGCCAAAATAAGAAACGGCTCAACCAACTTTATAAAAGGTAGGAAAATTGTTAGCCAAACTGACAAAACAGTTGGCCAAAATAAGAAACACCTCGACCAATATTATAAAATGTAGGAAAAAATTGTAACCAAATTAATTAAAAATGTTGACAAAAATAGGAAATAGCTCGACAAAACTTATGAAAAGTAGGAAAATTGTTCGTCAAATGTGAAAAATATTGGGCAAGTAGGAAATCATGTTAACCAAAGGTGAAAACTATTGACCAAGTAAAGAAACTTCTCGTCTAAACTCATAAAAAGTAGGAAAATTTGTTAGCCAAATGGGAAAAATGGTGGCCAAATACAGAAATATCTCGACCAAACTAATAAACATTAGGAAAATGTGCTAGCCAAAGGTGAAAATATTGGTCAAGTAAAGAAATATCTCAGCCGATTTATAACAAGTAAGAAAACATGCTAGTAAAATCAAGAAATATGTCGACCAAAGTAATACAATAGGCAAAACGATGGACAACCTTATAAAGATATCGACCGTTATAAAAATATGTGTCACCCAAATTAGGAAAAATATTGCCCAAGTTTTGAAATATCTCGACCAAACTTACAAACAGTAGGAAAATATGTCGACTACAATAGGAATATTTGTTAGCCAAAGATGAAAAATAGTGGCCAAGTAAAGAAATATCGCATCCAAACTTTTTTAAATGTATGAAAATGTGTTAGCCAAAGGTGAAAACTGTTGACAAGTAAAGAAACTTCTCGGCCAAACTCATAAAAAGGTAGGAAACTTTGTTAACCAAATGTGAAAAAATATTGTTCCAAGTAAAGACATGTTTCAACTAATCTTATAAATATATCGCCCAAACTTATAAACATTAGGAAAATGTGTTAACCAAATGGGAAAAAATATTGACCAAGTGAAGAAATATCTCAACCATACTTATGAAAAGGAGGAAAATATGTTAACCTAATGGGAAAAACATTGGCGAAGTGAAGAAAAAATTTACACAAAACTTATAAAACTTAGGAAAATGTGTTAACCTAAGGAGAAAATATTGACCAAGTAAAGACAAATTTACACCAAACTTCTGAAAAGTAGGAAAATTTGTTAACCAAAGGGGAATAAATATGGGCTAAACTATGAAATATGTTGACCCAAGTAAGAAACTATGTTAGCCAAATGGGGGAAAATGTTGGCCAAAACATGAAACATCTTAACCAAACTTATAAATATCTCGTGTAAACTTTTAAATAAGTAGGGGAAAAAAAATATTGCTTCTGTAGTTATGTCAAAAGTATCTTGAACTTTTATCTGAACAGACATTTCACAAGACATAATCATCAACGTCAACACTTTCCCTCTTTTACATTACCGAAAGTTTCAACTTACCATTCCAACGTATCTGCTAAAGACGCACTTTTACATACTAATCACCCATCTCTTCACACTCTTTGTTCTTTCTTTCTAACACAATGTGTCTCTGTCTTTCATAGATAACTTCACAACTTTTCCATGTCACATCACCAAGATACTCCAAACCTTCGTTGCACATGAGTTCTAATGAAACAGTCATAACAACATTTATGGTAATGCAATCTGTGGCTCCACCTGGGATAGTTTCAATATCATCTGAGTATTCATCAGCAAAGAGCTATTACCCATGGCTGACATCTTCAACTTTCTATACCACAATGACTTCTACACTAATCTTCCATTGTTCCATCTTTCAACAATACAAAGGGTGGTCTCGAAGTTTAGCTAACATAACATTTTGTACTTTGTCCACCGCTTTCACACTTTGTCATTTCACAGCTGCAATAACGACAAGTCTGCAACCAACATTGTCTGTTATGAAATCGACCTTTCTTAAAACCACGTCTGTCTTAATGAGCCCTTGAATACCCTCTACCAGATCTTATAACCGACTTCCAACGTTTCATACCAAATAACATTAACACTCTCTTTGATTACAGAACAACCGATTTTCTGCTGACTAGGCAGGTTTCCCAATCTAATGGAGATACATCACCTGTCCCCCTAACATACTAGGCGGTATTCTAGACAATGAATATGGTCATCAACCAGCACCCCTAAGAAGAACTTGAAAACAGCAACAGAGATTGGGTTCCTGAGACGAATTCCTTGGACTACCAGAGTAACTAACGCTGATCGCCTAAAAGAGCCTACAAAACATAGAGCCTTATATACATCAAACACAACAAACTCTTTCTTACTAACCCTAACTATACATCATCTAACCCTAACACTAACCCTAACCCTAACTTTAACCCCTAACCCTAACCCTAACTATACAGCAAACACAACAAACTCTGACATAGATACAAACCAGTGTCAGAAATGTGAAAAGTTAAAATTTAATAAAAATTTAAAACTAATAAATCGCAATTTTATTGCGCAAGATGTAAGCTCGATATACGTCCTATACCTAACTTACACCTATACTTAGGCTATATCTGTATATTAAGTGAAGCGGGCAATAAAATTGCGATTTATTAGTTTTAAATTTTTATTAAATTTTAACTTTTCACATTTCTGACACTGGTTTGTATCTATGTCAGAGTTTGTTGTGTTTGCTGTATAGTTAGGGTTAGGGTTAGGGGTTAAAGTTAGGGTTAGGGTTAGTGTTAGGGTTAGATGATGTATAGTTAGGGTTAGTAAGAAAGAGTTTGTTGTGTTTGATGTATATAAGGCTCTATGTTTTGTAGGCTCTTTTAGGCGATCAGCGTTAGTTACTCTGGTAGTCCAAGGAATTCGTCTCAGGAACCCAATCTCTGTTGCTGTTTTCAAGTTCTTCTTAGGGGTGCTGGTTGATGACCATATTCATTGTCTAGAATACCGCCTAGTATGTTAGGGGGACAGGTGATGTATCTCCATTAGATTGGGAAACCTGCCTAGTCAGCAGAAAATCGGTTGTTCTGTAATCAAAGAGAGTGTTAATGTTATTTGGTATGAAACGTTGGAAGTCGGTTATAAGATCTGGTAGAGGGTATTCAAGGGCTCATTAAGACAGACGTGGTTTTAAGAAAGGTCGATTTCATAACAGACAATGTTGGTTGCAGACTTGTCGTTATTGCAGCTGTGAAATGACAAAGTGTGAAAGCGGTGGACAAAGTACAAAATGTTATGTTAGCTAAACTTCGAGACCACCCTTTGTATTGTTGAAAGATGGAACAATGGAAGATTAGTGTAGAAGTCATTGTGGTATAGAAAGTTGAAGATGTCAGCCATGGGTAATAGCTCTTTGCTGATGAATACTCAGATGATATTGAAACTATCCCAGGTGGAGCCACAGATTGCATTACCATAAATGTTGTTATGACTGTTTCATTAGAACTCATGTGCAACGAAGGTTTGGAGTATCTTGGTGATGTGACATGGAAAAGTTGTGAAGTTATCTATGAAAGACAGAGACACATTGTGTTAGAAAGAAAGAACAAAGAGTGTGAAGAGATGGGTGATTAGTATGTAAAAGTGCGTCTTTAGCAGATACGTTGGAATGGTAAGTTGAAACTTTCGGTAATGTAAAAGAGGGAAAGTGTTGACGTTGATGATTATGTCTTGTGAAATGTCTGTTCAGATAAAAGTTCAAGATACTTTTGACATAACTACAGAAGCAATATTTTTTTTCCCCTACTTATTTAAAAGTTTACACGAGATATTTATAAGTTTGGTTAAGATGTTTCATGTTTTGGCCAACATTTTCCCCCATTTGGCTAACATAGTTTCTTACTTGGGTCAACATATTTCATAGTTTAGCCCATATTTATTCCCCTTTGGTTAACAAATTTTCCTACTTTTCAGAAGTTTGGTGTAAATTTGTCTTTACTTGGTCAATATTTTCTCCTTAGGTTAACACATTTTCCTAAGTTTTATAAGTTTTGTGTAAATTTTTTCTTCACTTCGCCAATGTTTTTCCCATTAGGTTAACATATTTTCCTCCTTTTCATAAGTATGGTTGAGATATTTCTTCACTTGGTCAATATTTTTTCCCATTTGGTTAACACATTTTCCTAATGTTTATAAGTTTGGGCGATATATTTATAAGATTAGTTGAAACATGTCTTTACTTGGAACAATATTTTTTCACATTTGGTTAACAAAGTTTCCTACCTTTTTATGAGTTTGGCCGAGAAGTTTCTTTACTTGTCAACAGTTTTCACCTTTGGCTAACACATTTTCATACATTTAAAAAAGTTTGGATGCGATATTTCTTTACTTGGCCACTATTTTTCATCTTTGGCTAACAAATATTCCTATTGTAGTCGACATATTTTCCTACTGTTTGTAAGTTTGGTCGAGATATTTCAAAACTTGGGCAATATTTTTCCTAATTTGGGTGACACATATTTTTATAACGGTCGATATCTTTATAAGGTTGTCCATCGTTTTGCCTATTGTATTACTTTGGTCGACATATTTCTTGATTTTACTAGCATGTTTTCTTACTTGTTATAAATCGGCTGAGATATTTCTTTACTTGACCAATATTTTCACCTTTGGCTAGCACATTTTCCTAATGTTTATTAGTTTGGTCGAGATATTTCTGTATTTGGCCACCATTTTTCCCATTTGGCTAACAAATTTTCCTACTTTTTATGAGTTTAGACGAGAAGTTTCTTTACTTGGTCAATAGTTTTCACCTTTGGTTAACATGATTTCCTACTTGCCCAATATTTTTCACATTTGACGAACAATTTTCCTACTTTTCATAAGTTTTGTCGAGCTATTTCCTATTTTTGTCAACATTTTTAATTAATTTGGTTACAATTTTTTCCTACATTTTATAATATTGGTCGAGGTGTTTCTTATTTTGGCCAACTGTTTTGTCAGTTTGGCTAACAATTTTCCTACCTTTTATAAAGTTGGTTGAGCCGTTTCTTATTTTGGCCAACAGTTTTGTCAGTTTGGCTAACAGTTTTTCTTATTTGACTGTTGGAGTGGTACATAGAACCTGTACTTTTGTCTGGATGTGAAATGTTGGTTGTGGAACAATTGATGCACACAAACAATAATAAACGAGACATGCACACAGTGGACCACCAGTACACATTGGAACAGAGAGACAGGAATAAATACACTTTGGTATAGCGAGACATACACAAGTACAATACCACAAAAGTACAAATACACAAATATCTGCCAACGACCCAAGTACACCAGAAGAATGTCACAAGTACAAACGGACAAATGTTTACAAAAATGATACAAATCAAATAACAAAGACAGAGATTTTCATTTGTTTTCTCTTTTAATTTTCAATCACCCAGTGGTATACACTTGTCTGAGTAGTCAGTCGCTAATATCATACGTGTCCATGAGCACCCATTGTTGTTGGTCTTCTCTTTTTTCTAATACGAATACCTGGTTGGGTAACATGATCGACAGCGCCTTGCAGTAATTCCTAAGGGCTGTCAATTTGGTTCTATCTTTTTGTTGGATATCCGTTTCCTCTGTTACTATGTTAGCAGTAGTGTTTTTCCCTGCTTGAGAGGTGTCTAAGGGTGTGTGATGTTGTATTCTTATATGACGTTGTAAATTGTCTTTTCGTTGATACAAACGCCCACAGCTGTGACATTTGTGGGTTGTGGAATTGTGAACTGTATTAGCGTGACGTGTGAGATTGTATTTTTCAGTAAATACTTTCCCACAGGTGATACACAAGTGGCCTTCTTTCTTAGGAGTGGGCATAATGCTTCTGGGTGCCAATACTATATCTTGATACTAGTTGGTTGATAGCAGTAGCTTGGTACACGGTCTGTATATTTCAGTGACTTAGTAGCTGTTTGACCTCGAGAAGCCAGAGTCTTTATATTTCACCTAGTTGATCAGTTTACCACACCTGTGAAAACAGCAAACACAACAATTTTTAGTATCCAAGAATATTTTAATGTTCAAGTTGTTTACTGATCTACTGACCGATCATATCTTTGACTCGGGCAGGTTGTTTGTGTGTCTACTCGTCTGTATCGCGTCCTTCAAGTTCGATCACGTCTATTTCTAACCAAGAATTAATATTGGCAATCTTTCCTTGAGCGAAAACGTTTCATATGTCCTGTGTTGCATATGGAGTTTAGCCAACGGTGTTGACAACAGTTCTTCAACATGTATCCCATTCAGGTCTTGTTTGGTTTCAATGCGTTGCCTCTTGTAATAGCTAAACATACGGGTTCAAAACGACTCATAGTGACTTGTACTGTCAAATGTTATAGCACCACATTGACCGGAGTATGTACGTTTAACGAGTACACCCGCCTGCTTGCATCTCTGTTGCTTTTGTTCCTAACTATTCTTTCTTGGTTCAGTGTATAATTTTTAGTGACAACCGGTCTTAGGACAACCTGATGAGAGTCTGTTGGTGGCGTAGACATCTTTTTTCTTGTTGACCAAATGTGGAATTGATACCAATGTCACCGAACTTATAACGCTTGCTTAGTCTGTGTTCTTCACGAATAATAACAGTTGCACTTGGTCACAACACTGTGATAGCTTGTGCGCTTATATTCACGCTTTTCACACTAGGAGACATAGATTTACCACTAGTGAGAGCCCTGATGAATGTGGGTTGTTTGTGTCAGTAAACGATCATTCGAGTGATATACCACTCTGTATCCACCCCTATGAAACACACCGTGAGAAGACAGAACACTACAACGACGTATATTTATATTGAGCTTTGTTCCGTTATTGACGACCTAAATGTAGCCGCTTACCACCCATCCACCAGTGTGGATTGACTGAACGTTAATGAGGTCGGTGATGTTGGTGGCGATGGACGTTCGTTGTTGGTTGGTGAGGGCTCGGGAGTTGCGTGTTCGTCGTTATATTCGTGGAGACATGCCTCAAGTCTACTGAGACTTAGCGTGATTATGTCCTCCTTGGTAAAGTGTTCTTGTAGTACAGACTGCAGTCGACACTTTACTAGATCATAAAAACTATCTCTTTTAACCCAAGACTCCATAAGCGAATCCATGAGTGGCTGGGCTTGCTGCATATTGCGAATAGCGCAGTCCAGGCAATCGCTGTGTGGTTCCGCTCTTAATAGACCCCACAGTTTCCGAATTAGGACTTCCTGGTCATCCGTATCTGTAAAACATAGATAAAAATAAGGTACTATACCATCTGTACAGGGAACACCTAATAACATTATTAGCTCTGGATCGGATATGACCCCCTCCTTTTTATAAGACCGTACAGTCATAGCGAACATGGCCATGTAGACCTCACCAGTTCCCATACGACTACCCAATACTACTAGTGTATATTAAGGTACCACCGTAACGCTATGTTCACATCATTTTGACACAGCCTAATATGAACTGTTACGAACCTATTGTGTTGTTTCCTCAGCTGTTATATACGTCTAGGTCTATATATCCCCTGTATTATACTAGTATTGTTAGGTTATCGGTGTGTCGACGTGATTAAACATAACAAAAATGTGAAAGATTTATCAAAGTCCAACTTACCATTAATGCTTTGCCACATGGTGAGCTCTATTTTTGGTGTATATGATATAGGTTGGTCGTCTTTTATACACGATATCTGCTGCTGTGGACTCGTATCAAGAGGCTGTCCTGTCTGGTTTCCTCGCTCTGATCGGCTGGTAGAAACTGCTTTGTACAGTGAATATTCCTTAGCATTTATACCCCGTTTTTGTCGATATGGCCTAGACCACGTGACCTGGTAGATTAGTCTGCCCACAGCTGCGTCTGCAATAACGGTTAAGTCTTTAAGCCACTGGTCGCGATTATGAGACGAATCGAGGCTAGTGATATTGGTTTTCCGACCACCTTATATTACAGGAGATATACCTTGGGTTTAGACGACATATGTTATAAATCCCTCCCTGAAGATATGACGAGTATTATTGCTTTCCCAACTCCTTTCTATCGACGGCGATAATCCCCCCAGGATTATTCATATATACAGCTGGTTATTATTGGTTTTGTAACAGCTGGCGACGTGTATGGGTATCTTATGTTCTCCAATTTGTTATGTTAAGTTAAGCTGTGAAGTCGGATGCCTGTTTTTCCCTTGGACTTGTGGACACAGCGACACGGAGAGACAGACTGTCCCTAATCATAACCCGTATGACCAGCTAGACACCCCACACGCTGACGCCTATTACTCTTACCTGTAGCACAGCACCGAGATTCGAACCTGTCATCTCGTCTGGGGTACCACCTATACATACTCCTCACCCTGCATACCACCTCTCCTTTGCTACACATAGCCTGTTACTACCACCAGCTATCGCCATCACAACTAAGTAACAAGTTACTAAGTCAATATTTCTTCTACCACTAGATCACCCAACTGGGATTCGAACCCGGCACCTACGGAGGACATCGACGGCCATCTTTACTTGTTTCATTAACGATCTGATACCGTATGGAGAAAGTATTTGGAAGCACTTACCTATCTACACTTTCACTCACCCACTCCATAACAATGTATAACACTAAGCCACGCCCACCACAACCTTTACTTCGGCCATCTTTTCTTTGCTAAGGTTTTCATTTGAAGCGGTGTAATATATATATATATATATATATATGATGATAATGTATAAGACACTACGAACCACTATAGCTCATACATCCGAATTATTTACATTTTTACTTATTACAACTTTCATACGACACCCGGAGCGGCTCGAGGGTTCGAACCCGCGCCCACGCGACCACCCGGTCGTGGTCGCCCCCGCGTTCGTCGCCCGCGATCGCCCCGATCACCCCGCCCGGTTTATACCGAGCATTATTAATAACCCACCTAGTTCATTACGACGACGATAATACCCTGGATTAGTTGTTACGAAGATGCGTATTGATTTTTTGTACCAGATTGTGCATGTACATCTCTGTGTGTTTTTTTAAGTTTTGACATTTTAAAGACACAGTCGGTTGTCCGTTGTTAGCACCAGTAGATACCCCACTACTCGTTACACCAATGATCGGACTCGTTGTCACTCGGGTGCTGACCGGTCAAGTGACAACTACATGGGGGACAGCACCACCTTCTTTGCGCTTACTATTTACGCCGGCTCCTTCCACCCTGGCCACAGACACACATGATGAGACCCATCACCCATTAGATCAGACTTTTTTTCTTTTTAAAAAAATTTACCCGCCAAAAAATACCGAGGTTAACAAGCCAAAGACACAACTAGGCAGGTGTTAGAAGGAGTCAATATCACACCACAGAAGGAGCAGACATAACCCGCTCCTTCAGACACCTTCGCGCTCCTTCACGACCCGCTCCTTCAGGCTCCTTCAGCTCCTGAAGGAGCGCTCCTTTAGCTCCTTCTCCTTGGGGCTAGTAGGCATCATATAATACTACTGACGACATCCTCGTGTATCGACAGGGTCGAGATAGACAGGCGGTTGCCAACTATATGCAGGGCGAACTAGATCGAATTTCCTCATGGTGTGCTGATGCCGATGCCCTTGTCAACCCTGCAAAGGCAACGGTTACATGGTTCTCACTAAACAACCATATTGTGAAAACAGACCTGCCGGCAGTAAGAATGGATGGGAGCATTCTGAGTAGAACCCAGTCAATGACATATCTTGGCGTGAGGCTTGATCGTAGCCTGTCCTTCAAAGATCATGTCGACTATGTCATAACGAAGGCTCGAAAAGGTTTGGCAGCAATGAGAGTCATGGCGACTGCCAATATCGAGCAAAGACTGCTATTACTTCTGTTCCAAGGACTTGTGCTTTCACGCATCGAGTATGCCCTGGCCATCCTCACTGTCAGCCCTACACAGATTGGAAGACTTGAAAAGGTACAAAACGAAGCCATGCGCATCATTTTGGGCTGCACGAGAGACACCAGCTGTGTAGCAATGAGATACCTCCTTGACTTCCCGACAATGGAACACAGGATCAAGATCTGGAGAGCTCGTGCATACTTAAAAATAAGTGCAGATGAGCAGCACCCTCTGCATGACGCTGTATTCAGAGAAAAGGGTGACAGGCTAAAGAGGGGCAAATCATGGATGGGTCGGGCGGAAGATGTCGTCGGACAGGTCTGCAGTCTTACCAGTATCAACCCCGGCAAGGAATGGGTGCCGGTGCCTCCAGCTTTTAAGTGTACCTTCTCCTGCATTATCACACTCGACAGACGGTGCAGAGAGCAGAACCCTGCCGCTGTCAATGCAGAGGTTAACGCGCTCATCTATGATCACTCAGATAGCCCCGAAGTGCTCATCTATACAGATGGATCTGTTGTAAAGCAGCAGAGAAGTGCGTGGGCATTTACAGCCCGTTCAGCGGGCCGAACCGTTCAAGAATCCAGTGGTGCCCACTCTATGACCACGAGCAGCATGACGATGGAGGTGATGGCAGTTACACAGGCTTTCATATGGCTGGAATCACAGCATTATACCAACGTGTGTGTACTAAGTGATTCAATGAGCATGATTCAGAAGGTCGAAGCTGGATCTGTACGTAGACAGTGGACTGAGTCGCTGCGGAAGTCTGTTGTCCGCAAAGTCACCTTCATCTTCGTCCCGGGACATGCGGGAGTCGAGGGAAATGAACGAGCTGATAAATTGGCTGGCTCTGCACCCCCTGTAGATGGCCAGCCCATGGATCGTGCCGATGTCATTAACGCCCTTAAAGATATGGCGAGAACAGAGGATTTTGACGCCAGTGATTCCACATCGCTTTCCAGGATGAAAGACCTGGGAGTAAGAATCGGCACAGCCAGACGCGAGAGGTACATCGGGAAAACAAAGCGCCTCGTCAACCAACACAGAACTGGCACTATTAGCCACCGGACGCTGATGCATATGCTGGGGGGAGGATCTGAGCACCTATGGACATGTCCGGAGTGCAACGAAGATACCCCAACTGATAACTGATAACTGATAACTGAGTAATGCCAATATCTTGAACGAAGTGAGCTCTCAAACAACTGGTTATTCGCATCAGAAGAGCACAGTCCCCAGTCATTGGGCGTGTTTTAAGATGGGAAAGCTGCAATATATCGTGGTAAATTAGGAAGGGGGAGGGGGAGAGAGGCAGGGGGAGACCAAGAGAGAAGACGCTGGACAGTTTGAAATCATGTCACGGGAGACATCATTACCAGTAAAGACCGGCAGAACACGTGACAGAAGGCTGTGGACACGATCTCGTCAGGTTGTGTTGTCTACATCATACTGACCGGCGTCAGGTTGTGTTGTCTACATCATACTGACCGGCGTCAGGTTGTGTTGTCTACATCATACTGACCGGCGTCAGGTTGTGTTGTCTACATCATACTGACCGGCGTCAGGTTGTATTGTCTACATCATACTGACCGTCGTCAGGTTGTATTGTCTACATCATACTGACCGTCGTCAGGTTGTATTGTCTACATCATACTGACCGTCGTCAGGTTGTGTTGTCTACATCATACTGACCGTCGTCAGGTTGTATTGTCTACATCATACTGACCGTCGTCAGGTTGTGTTGTCTACATCATACTGACCGTCGTCAGGTTGTATTGTCTACATCATACTGACCGTCGTCAGGTTGTGTTGTCTACATCATACTGACCGTCGTCAGGTTGTATTGTCTACATCATACTGACCGTCGTCAGGTTGTGTTGTCTACATCATACTGACCGTCGTCAGGTTGTGTTGTCTACATCATACTGACCGTCGTCAGGTTGTATTGTCTACATCATACTGACCGTCGTCAGGTTGTATTGTCTACATCATACTGACCGGCGTCAGGTTGTGTTGTCTACATCATACTGACCGTCTACTTGTAGACTAATGGGCACTCGCGAGGTGATGTGGTCTACTAATGGTGTTCATGTTATGTCATTTACTTTTATTTCAAATATTCATTTGTAACTTAATAACTTCTCCTCGCACACATTGAGAAAACAGGAAGCTGAATCGGTACTAAAGACTTAGATTTAAGTTTTTCAAGTCAAACCCGCCAACTTCTGGAAATCCCTGTTATATTGTTTGTTTTGCATATCCTTTACAGGACACGCTGTCAACATCAGCATCTTTCAGCTGATTGTTGATTTCTTGGCAAGATTACGCTCAGTAGTTTGCCATTGCTTTCTGAGCGGCCGGCTCACATACCCCGTAAGTTACCGACGCGATTCGAACCACTGCTGATTCTCACCGTCGTCACGTTACTTATGAGAGCATATGAGATTACGGAGAAAAGTCGCTAACCTCTAAGCCAGGAAACCGGCCCCTGTTATATTAACAGTAATATTTTAGTGATACATTGTTTGTGTCATTTTGTGCCCTGTTCACGTAAAAAAAAACCAAGCCTTAATAGATATTAACACAAGGCAATGCTAGACAATTCTAACAAGAGACTGGTGTAAAACCTTTCAACAGCTAGTCAGTCTTATAAATGGCGTTACCGACACCTAGTCAGGTCCGTGTTCACTGGGTGCCAGGTGACAAAGCCTGAGAAGCAATGGCCGTGTCCAGGCCGCTGACACAAGTCGTTTATGACCCAGACAGGTCTTGCACGTGAAATCGTCTCAACATTTTCCTGGCAGCAGCAAGCGATATGTCTTTGAATGGGGATTTTGGCCTCCAGGGGTAAGGAACATTGCATGGTATCAAGGGTTTCAGAAACTTACATCGCAAATTCCACCTTTCTATTCACCGATTTATGAATTTGTGCCAAGCAACTAACTCACTATGGGGACACCGCTGGCACAATGGATAGCACACTAGTCAAATCCCAATTGAGGAGGGGTTTATTTTAAATTGGCCTGGAGGGTCCACGTCGATTCTACCTAATATGAGTACCAGGAAACATTCCGGGAAGTAAAACGGCCGGAGTGATCTTGACTATATCACGAGTGACGAGTGGCCTGTAACATATGGAGATAGCACCACATACCCGAGAGACATGACAGATGGACAGAGACGATGGCATTGGGGGAATATCATCAGTAGGATTCGTCCAGACCACCAGGGACATAGGTCTATGGTGATACATGAACGCTTACGCCTGCTGGCGAAGGACATGCTGATGATTACCACATACTCAAATTGCCTCATGGCATGAGAAAGGGTACATTACTTACTTTACTTAATTCATCGTATGTTTAGTGTTTCTCTTATTTCACCTTTTTATCCCCCATTGGCTCTTAACCAACTCATCCCAAGCCCTCCTATATTTAGCGATGCCATGCAGCCCTTTTCGTGTCCTCCCAATTTATTAATTTCTGTTTCTATGTCTCTTCTTCGTGTGTTTTAGGTCTTTCTCTATTATTTTTGTATTTGCACTGTGGATTGTTGTTATAGAACCTACTCTATCTGTGTTTCTGCTTTCATACTCTCTACTCCATAGTGGTATTATGCTAATTTTGTCAGTCCCAAACAACATCCGGGCTCCCGTGGTTTATTCTGCACAAATCTCTGCAATAGCCTAACGTGATCTTTTTCATGCTATAACTATTCTTGTGTGGATGATGATGATGATGATGATGATGGTGATCATCATCATCATCATCATCATCATCATCACCATCCTCATCATCCTCATCATCACCACCACCACCACCACCACCACCACCACCACCACCACGACCATCATCAAGTGGCATGCCAGTTGGCGCATGCATTCATGTCTCCCCACAGATCTCGGTCTTTGGTGCTCTAGATCATCTCTGCTGCTGATATTCATCCCTGAAGTCTCAATCAATCCAGCATCATTTCTCTTGGTCGGCCTCTGCCTCTTTTCCCCTCGATTTTTTCCAGTTGTCACGATGTTCTCTAATGCCTCCCTCCTCATCACATGACCAAAGAAAGCTGTTTGTCCTTTTCTTATATATATATATATATATATATATATATATATATATATATATATATATATATATATATATATATATATATATATATATATATATATATATATAATGTTCTTAGGAACCACATCTCTGTTGCTTCCAAGTTCTTCCTAATTTGTTCATTTACAATCTAAGATCACTGCCATACAGCAAAACATGTTCTATATAGCACTTCAGCACTCTCTTTCTTACATTAATTGATAGTGGCTTATTGCTTAATTAAGACGGTCTATATTTTCTGAATTGCAGCTGTTACCTGCCAAATTCTGTTCCATTTTGTAGGTAGGTTTATTAATTTGAAATTTAGTACGTGCAGCGGCCTATCTGGCAAGCTTACGTAGCGCTAATTATGATGTTGGTATTTGTAGTGTTTTTGAAGATGATAGTTTCTTGCAGTTGTTCTTTGTTTCGTTTCATGTCTCGGTTTTCTTCTTTTGACGGTACTTTTAACTCGTGAAGGGTTTTTCTTCCAATTCTGCAATGTCTTAAATTTTTCTGAGGTGAGGATGGGGGTGGGAGAGAAATTGACTGTACAGAAATTGATGAGTAACTTCCTGTTTGACATTATAACATTTCTTTTCTTCATCGCGTGGTGTAGTGATACGTTTATGTTTTGTTTTTTGTTATTAAAAAAAAAATTAAAGCATGGCTGATAATCGTGTGTGAATATTTGCACGCTAGAATATAACCACAAACAGCAAAATAAATGCGAGGTTGACTGCGACGTCCTGTAAAGGATATGCAGCTAACTTTAAAAAAAAAAGAATATAACCCTTCTAAAAATGTTGAGAGGTCACATCAAATGGTTATAACATTTCATAGGGGAAAGACAAAGATAACGAGAATGCAACGAGCAAGTGATAAGTTAATGATGTTGCAAAATGGTGGAATAGATAGAGCAGTGGTTCTCAACCGGTGGGGAATTTCCCCCAGGGGGGAATTTTAGAGTTTCCAGGGAGGGGGGGGGGATGAAGACCATTTCAAGATCGCATTAATACAAGAACCGATTACTTGATATAGTTTTTCCCTTCATACTTTACAGTTAAGTACGTCTCATCCCTTCTAAAATTCATTTTATAAAGTAAGTAGACCCACAAATCATGTTTTATGTGGATGTCTAGACTTGTTTTAGTATGTGCTATTAAATTTACCTTACATTTTTACGTATACTGTGTAGGGGTGGGGGATTTTTAGATAGGAAATATGAAAGGGGGGGGGGCAATGACGTTCTGAAAATATGGTGAAAGGGGGGGGGGCGCACGGGCCAAATTTTTGATAGGAAGGGGGGGGGGGGGGGAGGAATGACGTTCTGAAAATATGGTGAAAGGGGGCACGGGCCAAAAAAGGTTGAGAACCACCGAGATAGAGATATTAAAATGTGAATATAAATAGCACGGAGAGGTTTCACAGCACCAGGAGACTTGTGTGGATGTTAAAAGAAATTAAATCAAAGACCGAAGTTAAAATATTTAACTCTAAATCACTATCGCTGTATAAATCAGAAACATGGAAAACGAATCAAATAATTACTAACAAAACCTACAAATATTCATTAACTGGTGGCTGTGCAGAATAAAAGGATTGAAGTGTTGTGAGAGAGAACCAGTATTGCGGTTCTCAGGGGAGAACTAGATATATTCCAGCGAATCAAAAAGGGGGGGGGGGACGCTGGTGCTGGATAGGACACACCTTGAGAGAAACTGTTGACAGTATAGATAGAAAGACTTTCCTCTGGAACTCACAGGGAACAAGAAATACAGGGAGGCTTGTAAATAACAAGTGCATACAATTCGTGATCCCGCATACCGCTGTCGAAACACTGGTGCGAGCGATTTGGAAGCAGACCGCCATGCGTTGGTTTACATACAATGGTATGAATGCCGGTCGTCCAGAAAGCAGTGGGGAAATTACTGAGCGCAAACTTGCCAAGAAATCACAAACAGCCAAAAATGATGGAGTTGACTGCGACGTCCTGTAAAGGACATGCAGGGAGCTGCAGAAAATGACAAAACGCATGCAAAAGGACTTGGAGCGAATTGGTTGAGGGTCTGTGCTTCATTGGCGGATACATGGCAGAAGAAAAAGAAGACGAAGAAGGAGGAGAAGACATTAACACATCTTGGCAAATGCTCTACAGAATATGCAATACAAGGGAAATAATGGAAAATCATTGTAAAGTGCCCTAACAACTGAGATGACGTAGCGGGGCCAATGAACGATCAGTGAGTGCAAGGCTGTAAACGCCGACCGCTGTAATCGCTAACAAATAGTCTCGTGTCAGGCTTCACACAAATGGATATGTTCGCAAATAGGAGTTTGAATAACCAAGAAGAAATAAAACACAAGCGGAAGACAAAATAAAATATGTGAAGTGATGAAAATGCAAAGCCACGCAAGGCAATTGTTGGAAACATGAAGCTAATAGAACTAAGCATTAAATAATTGCCGAGCCATTATTATATTATGTAATCTCTATTTCAAAATCGTTTGGACACGTTATGAGAAGATATAAACTAGAGAATGTGGCAACAACTGGCAACACGGAGGGGAAAAGAACAAGAGGAAGGCAGAGTGGGTACCAGTGGCTGCCGTGGTCACTATCAATTCGGCCACGTTTACTTCCCAAGACCTTCTCTGGTACCCATTTGTAGGATTTGTCAACCTGGAACCCAGGGATCCATTTTACAAATCCTCTCCGATGCCAAATCGATCACATGGTCACCGGGCCGAAAAACGCAAGTACGCCACTGTGACTCTATATGGTTTTTCATTCATTCATTCATTCATTCATTCATTCATTCATTCATTCATTCATTCAGTAGCATGTCCTTTACAGAGCCTCAGCCCCCATAACAACCTTCCAGAAAACTTCTCGGTCATAAGCAAGATATCCCGCATCCGATACATCCATCTGGAGATCATCCGTCACATCCTGCACTCATCTTCTCTTTGGCCTTCCTCTTCCTCTCTTCTCAGGCATGTACCCCTCCATTATTGTTCTCTCCAAACTTTCGTGGCCTTTCAAGTGACCAAAATATTTCAATTTTCTTTGTTTTATCGTCTTTAATAGCCAGCCTTCTTCAATATTCAGCTCTTGAAGTATGGATGCATTTGTTCTTTTCTTTACCCAAGATATTCTTAGAACTCGGTTATAACATTTATATTCAAAGGCATTTATGCGCTGTTCGGCTTGTTTAGTAAGTGTCCAGATCTCACAGGCGTAAGTTGCAATGGGAAAGAGGCATGCTCTTAAAAATCTGATGTTTGTAGTTCTATCCGACCCTCTCCACAATTTATTCAGATGTTTTAGTCTTTGAAGTGCAATAGCTTTATTTGACTTTTAACTTCTTTCATTGTGTCACCATTGTTTGTAATCAATGACCCAAGATATTCACAATTTTCCACCACCTCCAATTTTTCCTCATTAACATATATTTCTTTCTCCATAGTAGTTTTATCTGTATGCATTAATCTTTGTTTTTGTAATAGTAAGATATAAGTTGTGATTTTCACTATTCAATTGGGTTGAGGTTATTAGGTTTTCTATACCATTCTGTGTTGTGGATAGCAATACTGTATCATCAGCATACTGAATCTCTGGTA
This sequence comes from Cepaea nemoralis, assembly GCA_014155875.1. Taxonomy (NCBI): domain Eukaryota; kingdom Metazoa; phylum Mollusca; class Gastropoda; order Stylommatophora; family Helicidae; genus Cepaea; species Cepaea nemoralis. Next base: position 4,652 of record JACEFZ010026943.1, on the reverse strand, counting down.
TGTCATGACCACTGATATTTAGGGCATCATATAGATCCCTGTTTATATCATCCCTGACATTTCTCATTACATTTTCGGCGTACATGTTAAACAAATAGGGGGACAGCACACATCCCTGACGGACTCCTTGCTTGATGTCAAACCAATCTGATGTCTCGCCATCTATTCTAACCGCTGCTTGTTGGTCTAGATAGAGAATTAAACAATGGTGTTTAGTGTAGATAATAAACACTTGACACTGCAATGTGAATAAGATACTACTGCCATCAGAGTGTGAAACTGAACAATTCTTAGTATACTGTGAATATTAAAGTGTTAGTAATAAAGAACTGACATTAGGGTATGAAACTGAACATTTCCCAATATACTATGCGTAATAAAGAACTAATCTACGAGTGTGAAATTGAAAAATTCCCACTATACTGTGAATAATAAGGAACTGGCATTAGAGTGCTGCTAATATTAAAGAAATGTAAACAATATAAAATAACACAAAGTAATGCAGCTTTACAGAACATAATTACGAAACATACAGGACGTTGCGGCGACTAGCCTTCATCAGCAAATACATACATATTTAAAACACAACATATAATCACAGAGAAGACCCTCGAGTGACTACATTACCGCATAAGAACGAGATAAGAAGAATAAAAAGATGAGAAAAAAAAATGACATCAATGAAGAGAAAATGAAAAAAAAAAAGAATTATTTGCTACTCATCTCAGAATTCCAGGCTGTGATACTGGCATGAATAGGACGTTGCTACTCTGGTATAGGCAGCCGTGGGGGTCTGCGGGTCATGGGGATCGAGGTGGGGGATGGTAACTAAGGCGGAAAACTGGAACTGGTGTAGTAAGCAAGAAATAAAGAGTGATGTTATTTACTGATATTATTGTATGCACACGCACGCACGCACGCACACACATGCACACACACATACATGCACACACACATACATGCACACACACATACATGCACACATTTCTTGATTGTCATGTGTTTCTTATAAGACTTGCTCATTGGTTTTTCTATGTTTCCATGGTATAGTTTGCATTGTCCTCAAAAACTACATCCCCACTGCTATTAGATGTTATTCAGCTTGAATGCTCATTGTTTTACATCCATACAAAAATACATGTTCAATGTAGCACTTCAACACTCTTTTTCTCGTTGCCGCTGGCATCTTGTTATTGGTCAATATGCTGTCATGTAAGCTAGAACATTATGAACAACAATAAGAAAGAGACAAACAGCTTTCTTTGCTCATGTGATGAGAAGAGAGGCATTGGAGAACATCGTGACGATAGGGAAGGCTGAGTGGTCTCGAGGTATGGTGTCCGTCTCGAGTGCTGGAGGTCCCGGGTTCAAGCTCCGGTGAGGGCCGGGATTTTTTCACGTGGGCTTCTAGTACAAAATGTCCCCTGGTCTCTGGGTAGTGAGATCGGACGCCCGTGTGTATCGCTGTGCACGAAAAAAAAAAATCCCTTGGCAATTGGAAATTGAAAAAGAATAGCCTAACGGCGCTGTCCAGACAAAATTTCGAGTTAAAAATCTACCCAAAGTATTTCAGGATCATCGCCGATGCTACGGAGTTCGTGCACTGAGCTGAATCCGGAGAATTTTAAATTAGTACAGAACGCAGCAATAGCTTTAGCCATGCTAGCAGGGTGGTTATACGCTTGCCTAACTAGTAATTTATCATTTGAAATTAGTACAGTACACATAACTTCATCCATGGTAGCAGAGTGGCTAGATGCTTGCCTTACTAGTACTTTATCATTTTAAATTAGTACAGTACACATAACTTCATAGTTCATCATAATCAAATGCCCTGTCGACAGGCGTGGGCGATCATGCGTCTTCACATCTTGCGATCTGCAACAGCGTGTATCAATTCATGTGTTGACACCCTTCCGTGCCATGACACAAGAACGCCAAGGAGTTTCTATCTCTGTCTTCCTTTGTCTCTCTTTCCACAAATCTTTCCATTTGTAACAATATATCCAGATTTTGTCTTCTTGTAATGTGGTCAAATGAAATCATTCATAAATGGGATATATAATTTACGTAGCTTTTGATCTCTGTTCACCTCTTCCCATGGTTCTACAATGAGTTGTACAAGTCTTTGTGCCTGGTGTTTCCCTTCAGGATGTTAAAATACCTTTTGCTTCTATCTACATTAATTCAGCATTTATGTGACGCCACTAGTATCATGCGTGGGGTATTCTTTGCCCACATTGTCAAAGAACATTTCGAGCCAAAATAGGCCTTATCAGCCATCTTAGAACCCACGGCTCCACACCTTCAACCCCACTGGATGAAATGAATGGTCATCATCATTCTTGATGGACAAACAACATCACATCAACAACAAGAAATGAGCAATAAGAGCTGGGCGAAAGAAAGTCAATAAATGGTGTGAAGGTTTGCACGTGTGTATGAATGTTTACCCAGGAAGTGTTAATATTGCCTCAGGTATCCTCCAGGTAGTGTGAAAGTGTCCTCGTGTTATCACCATGTTGTGTGAAGATGTTTTTCCAAGTGGTTATTATATAGTGAGAAGGCGTTCCCGCGTGAAATGGTCGCAGGTAATTATCTCGTCGTTTGATAGTATGTTCATTTAGTTATCATACTGTATGAAGACTTGCCTCATATTTACCATATTGTCACCACGTAGTGTGAATGTGTACTCAGTATGCGGCCCGTAGTGTGAATGTGTGCCCATGTATGCAACACGTAGTGTGAATGTGTGCCCATGTATGCAACACGTAGTGTGATTGTGTGTCCATGTATGCAACACGTAGTATGAATGTTTGAAAACATTTCATGCAGTTTGAAAACTGTTCCTTATAGTCTGTAGTCTTGTTCTTGTAGTATGACGATTAATTAATGTTATCACCACATAGCCATGTATCATTCCGCGTGGCTGCTTTCCGTGTCGTGACACAAGACTAGCCCAGACAATCACAACATTAATTCATTACACCCCAAAAGCCTGTGAAAACCTAACCGTTAACTTTCTGAGGTGTACTGTTCTCTGATTTACCAAGCCTCTACGTTCTACTTTCCTTTTAATTCACAACTAACATATCCCCCCAACACTAGGACAGTGTGTCTACCGTCAGCTGGCTGTCATTCACGTTTAATACACCTAACACGCAAGCCCACACAACAAACACCCTGTCATCATTTGATGGACACTGGTGGCTCGCGACAGAGAAAATCAATACCACATTTATTAAAGGTGACAATCTCTCTATCGACTTTCTGCCCAAGCTGACCTGGCTTTCATATTTTTCCACCCACGAATTTCCCTTCAGTTTTCGTTATATACGAGCTGTGGGTATATAGTGGTTAACACATCCTTATCGTCACCATCGTTATTATCATGCTGTAGGTCTTTGTACAACATCTCTCATCACGGCTCGCCAGAATGATTCTCACTCGTTCACCTACTTTCCCTACCTCACGCAATTTCATGACCAGCTTCAGTGCCCCGTGTTCATCTTCGTGTCGGTAGATCCCTGCCGCTTATTCCGGGACCATGCCTTCCACCACTGTTCTTTCCGCTGTGATGTTTCATATAGCTTCCATCACTGTTCTTTCCGCTATGATGTTTCACATAGCTTCCACCACTGTTCTTTCCCCTGTGATGTTTCACATATCTTCCATCACTGTTCTTTCCACTGTGATGTTTCATATAGCTTCCAACACTGTTCTTTCCACTGTGATGTTTTATATAGCTTTCATCACTGTTCTTTCCGCTGTGATGTTTCATATAGCTTCCATAACTGTTCTTTCCACTGTGATGTTTCATATAGATTCCATCACTGTTCTTTCCGCTGTGATGTTTCATATAGCCAGGGTATTTGGGACTTCGAGTCACGATGTTGTTGTTCATAGATAGGGGTCCACGAGGGTTCGCCCCATACACTAGTTCGAAAGGTGAGAAACCCGTACTTGAGTGCGGAATTTCTCGATGGGCAAAAAGCACAGCTGGCAATAGCGTATCCCATTCAGCTGGGTTTTCGGCTGTTATTTTTGCCAGCATGTGTTTCAGATCCCCGTTAATTTTTTCTATGATGCCGTTACTCATTGGGCGGTACGGTGTACAGAAATGCTGCTGTATTCCTAGCAATTTTGTTAAGGCTTGCATCGCAGCCGAAAAATAAACTGGGTTCCACGATCCGATAGAATCGTTCGCGGAAAACCAAAACGACAAAATAAGTGCAAAAATACATTTGCCACATCTTTGGAGGTGATGTATTTTAGTGGAATTGCTTCGATCCACCTGGTACATGTATCCACGAGCGTCAGTATGAAACGGTTTCCCTTGTTCGACACCTGATTCAGGGGTCCAACAATATCGACCGCCACACACTCAAATGGTCTTGATGCCAACAATGACCGTTGAAATTCGGCCGTCACATGCTTACCCTTTCTTACAAGATGTTGACAAATAGTACATGAACGACAGAAATTTTTTATATCAGAACAGAATGTAGGCCAGTAGAAGTGTGACAAAATTCTGGCTCTGGTTTTGTCATAGGCCAAATGTCCAGCAAACGGTGACTCATGTGCGATTTTCAGCACAGTTTGTCGGTATGTTACAGGTAACACCGTTTGCTGAATTTCAATTTGGTTATTTT
>JACEFZ010026942.1:0-22610 GCA_014155875.1 Cepaea nemoralis | reverse complement strand
AATTTTGAGCCGGGAGTGCAGGGAGTGGCCAGCAGGGGCCACGGAAGTGGAAATTCAGCAACTAATTCAGGAAAATTCTCGCCCGGGTAATGTGATTATCTACACGGATGGGTCAGTGTTGAGAGGTATGAGAAGTGCCTGGGGGTTCTTGGCAAAAACTAATGGTCGGCGTTTGGTGCAGGAGAGCCTGGCGTATGATGACACTACATCTAGCTTAAGAATGGAGATGGAGGCGGTCAGTGCAGCTTTCCGCTGGATAGAAAACACGATACATATACATACACACATTGTTATTGTAACTGACTCAGAAAGCATGCTGAGAAGGGTGAGAACAGGCAAGCTTCGTGCAGAGTGGCTTGCTTCGCTTCGGAGGTCACGGGTAGCAAGCATCACCTGGATCTTTTCTCCTGGGCATGCCGGTTTGCTGGGGAATGAAACAGGCGGACAGATTGGCTGGCTCGGCAAAACTTGGTGGAGATTGATGCATGACAAGGCAAGACGTGGTTTCGGCCTTGTGGGACCACGTGTACACCTCGGAGGAGCAGATGGATCACCATAGTCCTGGTAAGAATGAGACAGCGAGGTGCTCGACGCTCAGAGGAAAGGCGAGACGGACATATAATCAGATTGCTACTGGAACTATTAGTGTTGGAACTCTTCGCTGGCTGCTGGGGATGGGGACGGAGCGCTTATGGGAATGTCCCGAATGCTGTGATGTCGGTTCCTAAATCAATCAATCAATCTACTACTACTACTACTACTACTACTACTACTACTACTACTACTACTACTACTACTACTACTACTACTACTACTACTACTACTACTACTACTACTACTGCCGGTCTCTCTGGCCGAGAGGTTGCACCACTTTCTCCGTAATCCCGTTTATCACGCAGAGTCTCGTAGCGGGCGAGAACTGGAAGCGGTTCTACCCCCGCTGGTGACTTGCGGGATAACTGAGCCGGCCGCTCAGAAAGCAATGGCAAACTACTGAGCGTAATCTTGCCAAGAAATCAACAGACACCTACACATCTCCCCACCCACACACACCTCTCACTCACCACACATCCCATCAACCCACACCCCAAGCACACATACATTCCCCAACCGACAAATCCCCCACCCATACACTTCCACCCACCTACACACATCTCCCCACCCACTCACATATCCTCTACCCGTCCAATTACCCACCAACAATCACTTACCCACATATCCTCCTCCACCCACACACCTCCAACCACCTATCCAAACACACATTCCTCAGCCACACATCCCACATGCACACACACATCTCCCCGCCTACTCACATATCCCGCACCTACCCACTCACAAATTCCGGACCCACTCACATAATCCCCCATCTCCCCCAGCCCAATCACAGATCCCGAGCCCACCCCTACAAACATCCCCCACCATCCCCTAACCTACACACACTCACCCACCCACATATCCTCTACCCACCCACACATAATCTACCCACCAATCCTCAAACCAAACATCCCTTAACCACACACCCTTATTCATATGCAATCACCCACCAGCACATCTTCTACCCAACCACACATCCTCCACCAAAACATCCCCCAGCCACACATCCCTTAACCACACACCCCTACCCATATACACACACATCCCCACCCACACACAATCTCCCCACCCATACACACATCCCTCACACACATCCCCACCCACCAACACAACCCCCATTCACAAACTCACACCTTCCATCCACGCACACACAACCCACACACACATCCCCAACCTATACATTCATCCCCTCACACATCCCTAGACAAACGTACTTATCCCTCAACCACTAACACTCACACATTACTCACCCACTCATAAACACATACATCTCCTATCTACCCACCCACACTCACACACCCCAACCACCCACCTAAACACACATCCCCTACCCTCACACACATCCTTCACCCACCCTCACACCCAACCACACCCCCACCCACCCATCCACACACACACATCCTTTATCCACACCCAGCTCCCATCCCACACAACACCACACCCACATACATCCCAAAGACACATCCCTCACACACATCTTCCCACACATCTCCTACCCATCCATACATCCCCAAACTACAATCACCCTCACTACCCACACATACATCCTCCATCCAGCCACACACATCCCCACCCAGCCAGACATATCCCCCACTCACACACACAAAAATCCAAAAATCCCCAAATCCATCACCCACACTCATGACGCACCCCTTCCCAACCCACACACACACCCAAACACATTCACCCACACATCTCTTACCCACACACTCACACTCCTCACCCATCCACCCCACACCCATACACATCTCTCATCTACACACACATCCCCAATCCCACAACCACCCCACCTGCTCACATCTCCCACCCACCACATATACCCAAACCCACATCTCCCCACCCACACATATAGCCCCCATCTATCCCATAACCCACCGACAATCATCCACCCACATATCCTCCTCCACCCACTCACCCACAACCACCTAGCCAAACACACTTCCCCACCCATACACAGCTCCCCCCAACCCATATCTCCCGCTCGTACCCACACACAAGTACCCCACCCATTCATACAATCCCACCCTGCCCATCCACACATCCTGAGCCCACCCACACACACATCACGAATCCACCCACACACACATCCCCCCATCCCCCACCCTACTATTATGATCACACTCCCACACTTTACACACACATACAGTGACGATTGTCGTGAGCATTGTCGCAAAATTGAAAAGAAAATAGAGAAAAATTGTACATATACATTTTGTAACTTAATAATTAGTGATGCAATTCAACTCTCTCTCTCTCTCTCTCTCTCTCTCTCTCTCTCTCTCTCTCTCTCTCTCTCTCTCTCTCTCTCTCTCTCTCTCCCTCTCTCTCTCTCTCTCTCTCCCTCTCTCTCCCTCTCTCTCTCTCGCTTTCTATCTCTCTCTCACTTCTTACACACACACACACACACACACACACACACACACACACACATATATATATATATATATATATATATATATATATATATATATATATATATATATATATATATATATTCACACAGACACACACACTTACACTCCTTTACTCACTCACACTCACTAACTCTCTCACTCACTCTACAGTAGTGTGCATGCGATTATGCGATTAATTATACATTATAAAATCAAGTGGCATACCAAAATGATACCTCGTAATATGAAAGATGAGAATACAGAAAAAAATATGGAATAGCATGTTACATGACATGCGTGCGGTCAACTCTCTCTCTCTCTCTCTCTCTCTCTCTCTCCTCTCTCTCTCTCTCTCTCTTAGACATACACACACTCTCACACTCATTCACTCTCTCTCACTCACTCACACTCACTAACTATCTCATTCATTCTACAGTAATTTAAATGTGTTCATTCTACGCATGTTAAAATCAAGCGGCATTCAAAATAATAATATGAAAATGATAATACACAAAATATGGAATAGCATGTTAAAAGTGTTAATAGCATGTGCCGCTCAACTCTCTCTCTTTCTCTCTCTCTCTCTCTCCTCTCCTCTCTCTCTCTCGAATCTCTCTCTCTCTCTCTCTCTCTCTCTCTCTCTATTTATTTTTCTTTCACGCACACTGGCACACTAACTCTCTCATTGTCTCATTCTCTCCCTCACTCTCACTCACTATCTCTCTCATGCTTATAAGCACTCACTCTCACACTCGCCCTCACTTACACACAATTACTAACTTATTCACTCTCACTCAATCTATCACTAACTGTCTCACTTACACTCACTCTCTTACTCTCTCTCTCACTCACACGCACGAAGAAGAAGAAGAAGAAGAAGAAGAAGAAGAAGAAGAAGAAGAAGAAGACAGAAGAAAGGAGAAGAAGAGAAGAAAGAAGAAGAAGAAGAAGAAGACGAAGAAGAAAGAAGAAGAAGAAGAAGAAGAAGAAGAAGAAGTAATGCAAATTACCCGATAATTTATCAGTTGCAGTTCATGTCACTGATTCGAATTTATATTGACAGAACCTAAGGACCTACACGCTGTGTGACTCTTCCCTAGACGGCGTTATGGGAGTGACGCCATCTAGTGATCCATTCATCATCCAGAGTTCATACTACCGTTTTGCTAACTATTCCAACAATTTGGACTGCACACTTGTTATTACATCTGGGGCGGAGCCTATAGTGCTTTCATTTGAGTACAGGTAATATCAATATTTCTCTGTTAAAATATGAAAAATTAAAAGAAATTTAAAAAAAAACAAGACATTTAATGGCTGTGGAAATGTGGAAAATGTTCTGAGGAAAATGCAAACAATACCAAGGAGAGACAGAAAAACCAACGAGCAAGTTCTACCAGGAGACAATGAAAACCGTAAGCTGATTGAAGAAATCATACTCAGACACAGAGAGGTATATCTGCATGGTCTGAACACATGGCATGGCCGAGATAAGAACACAGACCTGATCTACGACTCTGGTGATCGTCTGAGCTGGCGACACATGACCGCCCACGCTTATCGGCATGGCACACGACGACGATGAATACAACCATATATCATTGATACAATGCATAATCTTATAGCTGATCATTATCTTTTATTATCTTCTTCTCTCCTTTCGTTTGTTATTTTTCTTCTTTTCTTTTTTTTTCGGGGTTCTTTTTCTTATTCTTTTCGTTCTTTTTCTTGTTCTTGTCTTTGTTGATACTGTTGTTGTTGTTGTTGTTGTTGTTGTTGTTGTTGTTGTTGTTCTTCTTCTTCTTCTTCTTCTTCTTCTTCTTCTCTTTCTTCTTCTTCTTCTTCTTCTTCTTCTTTTCTTTTCTTGTTTCTACTGTTGTTACTTTCATTTCATCTTCATATTTAATTATTATAACATACGTCTCCTAATCCACTTCTTCTTCTTTCTTCTTCTTCTTTTTCTTCTTCTTCTTCTTCTTCTGTTTTTTTTCTTCTCTTCTTCTCTTCTTCTCTTCTTCTTCTTCTTCTTCTTCTTCTTCTTCTTCTTCTTCTTCTTCTTCTTCTTCTTCTTCTTCTTCTTCTGCTGTTATTTCTTGTTCTTTTTTATTACTTAAATTATTATTATTGTTCTTATTTTTATTACTATAAACAAAATTTATCATCTTCCTTCTCTCTCTTCTTGTACTTGTTATTCTTATTCGTCTGTTATTTTCTTCTACTTCTGATTCCACTTTTGATTTCGTTTTCACACCTGAAAATATCACTTGAGATAATGTTTCCAATCTATACAATCACCCAACAACCGAGGACAAAGAACAATGACATCGAACCATGTCAGCCTGTTTCACAAACCAACTTCCTGCTCCAGCCATGCTTCCTTTCCTGCGTAGAAGTATCGGTCTGTTTATTGTTTGCGTTCTGTCGAAGACTCTAGTGTTGCCCTGTTGATGACCCCGCGCTGTCCATGCACACACAAAGTCACAACACATCAGACAGCAGCAGGATGAGCGTGCAGGTCATGTTGACGTCTACTTAAGTCGCACGTTCCCGGCCACAGTTAGAATGAAGAAAGACACAACATTTAGTTTTGCTTCAATTGGTATTAAGATGACCACACAAAAAATTTTAAAAAATACAGCTGTTCCGCTATGTTCTACCATGATTACAAATGAAGACATCTTGGTGTGAATCACACACACCCACACAGACACGCACAGACGTATATATATATATATATATATATATATATATATATATATATATATATATATATATATATATATATATATATAATTATCAAGTGTCATGCCGCGTGGCGTAGGCGTTCGTGACTCTCCACAGATTTCGGTCTTTGGTTTACTGGATCTGTTGTTGTTTTAAATTTTTTGTTGTTGTTTTGTTTCCGCTGATGATATTCCTCTGTGCCACCGTATCGATACATCCAGTATCTTTTCTCTTGGTCTGCCTCTGCCTCTCTTCTACTCGATCTTTCCAGTTGTCACGACGTTCTCCGATGCTTATTTTCTCATCATATGACCGAGGAAAGCTGTTTGCCTCTTTCTTATTGTTGTATATACTGTTCTAGTTTCATTAGCCTCTTTTAGGCAATCGTTGTTAGTTACTTTGGCAAACCAAGACATTCGCAACATTCGTCTCAGAAACCACATTTCTGATGCCTCCAATCTCTTCCTAATTTGTTCATTTACATTGCAAGATTCCTTGCAATACAGCAAAACGTGTTCTATATTGCACTTCGCCACTCTCTTTCCTACATTTAATGATAGTGACTTATTGTATACGATATTCTTCATTTTCTAAAATGCAGCCATTTGCTTGCCAAATGCTGCTCTTAATCTCTGTTGTGCATCTTCCATTTGATGTTATAAATGCCCCTAGGTTGTTAAATCTATCCTCTTGGTGAAGAATTTTCCTTTCTATATCTATTTAAAATTTGGGTGTCACCTTATTTCTTTGATAGCACCATTGTTACTGTTTTCTTGAGGGCAAAGGAGGGGGGTGGGGAGGGGAGGGGGGCTGAGTGGTCTCGAGGTATGGTGTCCGTATAAAAGGTATTTTAGCTCAGGTTATTTACCTTTAGTTCTTATTTTATTTTCGTTTCCATGGTATATTATTTGTCTCCCTGGCCTAGGGGTTAGCGACTTTCTCCGTGATCCCGTGTACTCTAGTGAGTAACGTGACGACGGCGAGAATCGGAAGCGGTTCTAACCGCGTCGGTAACTTACGTGGTATGTGTGCCGGTCGCTTAGAAAGGAATGACAAACTACTGAGCGTAATATTGCCAAGAAATCAACAATCAGCTGAAAGATGCTGATGTTGACAGCGATGTCCTGTAAAGGATATGCAAACATTTTTTTTTGGCATATTATTTACTGTTTGAAATATATGTCTTTATCTATATCGAAATGGCTTGGAAGGAGGGAGTCAGGGTTGAGAGTCCCCCCCCCCCCCCCCTTCCCTGTCCCGAAGGGAGAGTTGGGGGTCCTCGCTGCCTTGAATGTAGATAATGATGGGAGACCCACTGCTCCTGAGGGAGGGTTGGAAGTAGCTCTTCCAAATTGGAGTTAGAGAGAAATGTCGAAAGACTGTTGTGAGGGTTACATGGATCGACGAGCATGAAGATGAACACAGGTTATTGCAGACATGTTGGCATTTACTACTGCACTGGACACACCATTAAATGATATGCTGAATCACATATTGTTTTTGTCAAAAATATATTCGATCATATATTCCTGAATGCATTCATACTTCAAGAGTTGAATATAGAAGAAGATTGGCTATTAAAGATGATAAAACAAAGAAAATTGAAATATTCTGGTCACTAGGAACGTCACGAAAGTTTGGAGAGAACAATAATGGAGGAATATATGCCTGGGAAGAGAGGAAGAGGAAGGCCAAAGAGAAGATGGGTGCAGGATGTGGCGGATGATCTCCAGACGGGTGTATCGGACGCAGGACATCTTGCTTATAAACGAGAATTTTTCAGGAAGATTGTTAAGGGATCGATGTTCTGCAAAGTACATGCTACTGAATGAATAATATATTCTTACCCCGATTACATTATTTTGCTAAGACATCCAGGTTTTTATCCCTGTGTCGTCCGATTGCTCTTTTATCATCACATGCTGGGGGAGTAGTCTCACATGTCAGACTCGCATTGTTTAAGAATCGTCCTTCGCAATGAAACTCCAACCACTACGTTTGTTTCTCACCATTGACCCATCTGTTATTTTGTTTCATATGTTCTTTATATGGTGTATGATTCGTTGTTGTGTCTGTCCATGGTACTCTTTGCCTATTCTCAGAAACCAAATTGTCATTGCTCTTTGACTTTTACCAGCGGTTCTGCTTATTGTCACTTTTTTAAAGGCATACACCAGCAATGGTTCTTTAAGGATAAATATTGCCAACATTGTTTTTATAACCTCAGCTGACAAATTTCATATTCGATTCTGTTAAGATGAGGTTTGTTAACACAACTGGACTCTTCTAGATTGTTCCAGATTAGCAATGCACTCTGGAAACTGTTACTTGTCTGACAGGATTGACAGGCGGATGGTCGGGAACCATGTCGCACTGTGTTTCCCACGTAATACTTGAACTTTATTTACTGCTACTGGCCAAGCATAATAAACAGCTTGACCTCCTGTACTCTCATACCCAATGTTATGTTTTCTATTACTGTTTCGACCTGACCCAAGAGTACTGGCCTGCTGGTCTGTGGAATTATGCAGCTAGGATGACGTAGGGTAAGTCCATTTTAGGTAATGGGTATAACCAGACCCACACCTCCTGCATCTGGTGTCGTCTTCTGCATTCAGAAAAATAAAACGTGAGCCGCATGGGCATACCAAACCCCACACTTAAGGCACTATCATTGGTATTAGAGGGCTTAGAGGAGAAAGACATATAGGACATGGTGAACGGGTCACATGACAGTGTTCTTTAGGAGATTCAGAAAAGGTTTCCGTGAGTGCACTGTGCCCCAAGCAAAGACGTAAGGATGTAGCTCCTGCTTCGTCTGCTGTTGCAATATTATATACATTTGTTGAAGTCCTAAGTGCGACAAACAAAAATATAAGTTAGTACCAAACATAGAAATCGAAAATGGGAAGTAGAGGTGTGTCACAGTTATGACTTAAAAGCTGTTACTATGGTAGCAGACATAGTGTATTATATATCAAAGTAAAGAGGGTTGCAGAGGGAAAACGATTGTATGAGGGGAAGTCAATAAGTAAGTCAAAAATTGCTGTAGAAAAATAGCTAAATATGATAACAAGTTGAAATCAGTATATTGTAATACATACATTGTCCCTTCATTTCTGAACATAATTTCCACCAACATCGATGAACTTAATTAAATGAACTCATTTAATCATTTGTCCCAAACCAGCTGCATAAAACTGCGTGCTCTGTTTCCCTGCTGATGGCGTAACCTTGAATTTATGGACACAAGGCGAACAAGGATGTTTCCATTGCATTGAAGCACTCTTTGATTCGGGCTGGTAGTGATGCACCCATGATTCGTCCCCACTAACAATCCTGTTCAGCATGTCTTCTCCTTCATCTTCGTATCGACAGAGATGATGCAAGGACAGGCCAAATCGGTTAATTTTGTGTTCCTCCTTCAATTGTTTGGGGACCCACCTTGAGCACACTTTCTTAAATTTCAATCGATCAAGCACTATGTTGCATGCTGAACCATATGAGCACCCTATTGCAGATGCTACAGAGTCTATCGTTACTCGACTGTCACCATTAATCATCTACACCACCCGCTGCACGGATGCTTCTGTTGTAATCTCAACAGGACGACCTGATCTGGTTTCATCAACAATTTTATTGCGTCCTTGAGAAAATGTTTCTACCCAGCTATGCACCGCTTTACGGGACAAAAATTTTTCAGCATAAACAGGAAGCATTTCCTTATGAATGTCCTTTGCAGGCAGTCCTTTTGCCCACAAAAACCGCACATCAGCACGTTGCTGTTTGGCTGTACACTCCCTAAGTGCAGTCACAATTTTGTTTATGCGCTGCGCATGCGCATGAGACACTTAGCGCCACCTGATGAACGGGAATATAAAGTTCGATGTTACTGTCACTTAATAACACTTGTAAAAAACACCAACTACATTTACCTGCCATCCCACAGAACTGTGTGACTTTTTTATTGACTCGCCCTCGTACATAATTACATGGTAGATACGAGTCGCCGATTAAGACGATTAATCATGCCATGGCACTTAATCAGTTAAAACAATGACCTAAGTAGGTTAACCCCTTGCACTAAGTTCCCGCTGTAACGCTAGATGCTACGTCCACTTTGTCGCTTGTGATTGTGTTCTATTAATTGATTCGGTGCCAAACAACAGATAAAGCACGGAGAACCGTGCCGAACACGGCACACAATCAAATGAACAAATATTATAACGTTAACTTCCATTCACTGATCATTGAAATTGCGGGAGATGCCATTAAACGAAACAAATAACACAATAACTCTAATATGACGATATATCTTTCTTTTGTCCAAATGGAAGCTCATATTTGGCGATATATTATCCTTTGGAGATATATTATCCATTTTACATATCTAGGATCAGAGGTAAATAGCAAATTATCCCTCGATCAGGAAATCAACATCAGGATTGGCAAGGCAGCAACAACAATGAACATGTTAGCAAAAAGAGTCTGGAAGAACAGAAAGCTTACTGCCAAAACAAAAGTTCTCGTCTACCAAGCCTGTGTCCTTAGTACTCTTCTTTATGGCAGTGAATCCTGGACAACTTACTCACGCCAAGAGAAACATCTAAACAGCTTTCATATGCAGTGTCTGCGAAGAATACTTGGTATTAAGTGGCAAGACAAAATCACACATACTGAAGTATTGGAAAGATCAGGTTGTGTGACGGTGTATTCCATGCTCAGTCTTCGTAGACTTAGATGGATAGGACACGTTAGGAGGATGGATGATGGTAGAATACCAAAGGACATCTTTTTTGGTGAATTACAGATGGGTAGGAGATCTCAGGGTCGGCCTCTACTACGATACAAAGATGTGTGTAAGCGGGACATGATTGATACAGGCATTGATAATGCACATTGGGAGCACGTCGCCGATGAACGTGTTGCATGGAGGGCAACTATCAGAAATGGAATAAAGACAAAGGAGAGAATGATCGCAGATAAAGCACACACAGAACGTGAGAGACGTAAGATGGTGCAAAATGGTGGAAATGACCATGTTTTCACATGCACCTACTGTGGGCAAACATTTGCAGTAAGAATTGGCCTTACCAGCCACACTCGCCACCGCCATGGATTGTAGTTATTAAGCCTTTTTGAAGCACAATGTACCAAACTATCGTATGTCAAGACGGAAAGGTGCCAATGAATGATGATGAATGATGGAATGATCCATTTGGCACTGAATTATTTAATGTCTTTATCATGTTTTTCAATGTATACTTTTCCTATACCCACAGATTATATTCTTCCTCTTGCACTTCTGCCGTTATCATCTCGTTTTTAATGGTTTAATATTCTCTTGTCTGCAGGGTGTTCAACCTGGAGTTAACCCAGAACTGTGTATACGATTATCTCTGTGTTGTCGGCGTCAAATTTTGTGGAAACTGGGCAACGGGACGAATGTTTCAGCTAATTCTGCCTTCGCTCAGGACCTCCACAGTCCACTTTCACACGGACTCCTCTTTGACAGGAAACGGTTTTTATGTGAGTACTAAATATGCGACAGTCGTATAGCTAAAATGTAGCTGACAACACTGTGATAACACGCATTGTGTTGGCTTTAACCTATATTTCTGATCGCTTTCACCCAAGGCTGATATTTCACAGGTTGTTTCCCTTTTCATGTATCGCACAACAGTTTAGCATAGTTAACCCCATCCACTGAAAAATCTGTCAGATACATTGTATGATTTGGAGCATCCGTTGGTTCTTCTCTTCAGGACATGCTGAAGTGTTGGGAAATGGGCAAGCGGGCAAATTGACTGGATCTGCACCATTAGGTGGGGTAATGGTGCATGATAAGGCAGATGTTGGCAGGGCTCTTTGGCCTCGTGTGTGAAGTGTGCAAGAACGGATACAGCATCATTGCCTGGAGAGAATGGTGCGGCAAGGAGTGTTCAGAGGCTCAGGCCGGAACACAGTTCCCCGAGGAAATGCCAGATGGACACATAATTAGATTGCAACTGTCACCATGTGTGCTGAGACAGTTTACAGGTTGTTGGGGATGACGACGGAGTGCGTATGAAAATGTGACGAGAGCTGTGATGTCGGTTCTTGACTCAACTCATCCACTGCATGTTTTAAATGTTTAGACTGATATACCAATAATACTATTGGAAAAAGTGTTTTTAATAATTTATTCATGTATGTGTCTAGATCATTGTGACGCCACAACCAGTTCTTCCAGTACATCAAATTGAAGGATCGGGATGGTCCACTGAATACATCACTTATGTACCCGCGACCTATTACCCTGGCATGCCGTACACTGATGGATGCAGTCAACGCCTTATAGTACCCAGTTATGGTCTAAATACCACCGCTGACAATACTGGGAATGTAACATATGAGCAAACCACGATAACCACACAGAATACAACAACAAGCACTGAGGAAATTCCAGCCGAAGATACTACCATAGCACCCACGGTAAGGATAATAGCATTTTAACATAGCACTAATGACGACAACTACCACAGCTACCCACGGTAAGATAACACCCACAGAAATATAGACCTCATGGTAAGATAGTACTAGTGGTAAGATATCATCCATGGTAATAAAGCACCCATGGTAAGACAGCACCCACGGTAATATAGCAATAACGGTATAATAGCACCCGTGGTAATATTGCACCCACAGTAAGAAAGGAAACACAGTAAAATATCACCCAGGGTAAGATAGTACCCATGGTAAGATGTTGTTGTTTGTCCATCAAGAATGATGATGACCATTCGTTTCATCCAGTGGGGTTGAGAGTATGGAGCCGTAAGTGCCAAGATGGCTGATAAGGCCCACTTTGGCTCGAAATGTTCCCTGACAATGTGGACAAAGAATGTCCGACGCCTCCGGAGGAGGATCTCCTGAAGTGGCCTTTCCACTGAGCTCCTTCTCCACAGCTCCCGCAGCCGCGGCTGCCATGGTAAGATAGCACCCGCGGTAAGATAGCAACAATGATAAGATAACATCCACGGTAAGATATCAAACATGTTAGGATAGCATCCAAGGTAAGATAGCATCCATTCCAGGTAAAACAGCATCCACATTAATATAGCATCCACGCTGAAGATAGCAGCTGCGGTAAGGTAGCAACCACAGTAAGCTAGCACAGTGGTTCTCAACCTTTTTTTTTACCCATGCACCCCTCTATTTTGGATTTCCTGTGAATAGTGTTTTCCTGTGGATTATGTGATGTTATTTTGTGTTCTTTTATTGGAAGTTTTCAAAAGAAGCCACGGAAGGCAGGTGGTGGATGAAATTTTGAGGGCAGCCGACAGATATTTGTTGGTCATGGTCTCGAGTTTCACGACGGCAGGCAGAGGAGCTCTTCTTGAGTCAATGGCTGCGGTCTCCGACCAGTACGGTCACTGCCATAGAGGAAAGCAACGGCAAACTACCTCTTTAAAAATGCCTAGTACATCATGATTCGCTTAAAGTCTGATCATAACAAGACAAGGACAGAGACGTTAAAATTAGCAACATGGAACGTTAGGACGTTAAACGACGACGAAAAATTAGAGAACATAAAACAAGAAATTGGAAGGGAAAAATTAATATTTTAGGTATGTGCGAAACGAGATGGACAGGAGCAGGCATCAAGATAGATGAAGATTTCAAGATTATTTATTCTGGAGATGAAGATCGTCATAGGGGAGTGGCAATTATTTTGGACCGGAAAACATCAAGATCTGTTCAAGGATATTGGGCCGTGTCGGACAGAGTTCTACTAGTTAAATTAAGTGGCAGACCTTTTAGCATAAATATTATTCAAGTATATGCCCCAACAGGAGAATCCAAGTGAAGATAGTGTAGAAGAATTTTATAATGACATAGAGTCTTACTTAAAGAAATGTAAAAATTCAGAAATAAACATCATAATAGGGGACTTCAATGCAAAAGTAGGAAATCAAGGGGGATAGATACACAGTAGGAAACTATGGTTTAGGAGAGAGAAATGAAAGAGGATACAGACTCGTAGAGTGGGCAAAAGAACAGGAAATTATTGTAGGAAACACCTGGTGTAAGCAACACCCTAGAAGATTATGGACATGGAGGAGTCCTGATAGCAGGATTAGAAACCAGATTGACTACATTCTCATTAGCAGAAGATTTAGAAACGCGCTAACAGTAGCAAAAACAGTTCCCAGTGCTGATTGTTATAGTGACCACAGATTACTCACAGAAACATTGAGGATAAAGTTGAAGAAAGTCAAATATATAACAGGAAACACTAAATATGATTTGTGTACATTGAGTAATGACAAGGAAATACAAAACAAATTCAACATAGAAGTACAGAACAGATTTGAATATATTGTCTGATCTAGAGATCCTATTCCAGGATGTGGATGATCAATGGGAAACAGTTGAAGAATTCAATCATTGTGGCTGCAGAAACAACTATTCCAAAATTAACGAAGGTGGGTCGTAAGAAATGGATGACTGAAGAAATTTTAATCCTCATGGAAACAAGAAGACTCAACAAAAATAATTCTGTCAAATATGAAGAAATTCACAGACAAGTCAGAATATTATGTAAGGAGGCAAAAGAAGCATGGCTTGAGGAAAAGTGCTTAGAAATTGAAAACCAACACAACAGTCAAAATACCAAATTAGTGCACAAAAGAATTCAGGAACTTACTAATAAAAGAACAAGTACATCAACAGGGTGTCTAAAAACTAAAGATTGGCAAAATCATAATAGAAAAAGACCAGATTCTACATGTATGGACAGATTATGTGAAACACCTTTATGATGATAACAGAGACGAACAGTATGATATTAGATTTAATAATGAAGGAAAGCCAATTTTGGAGATGGAGGTTCGAAATGTTCTTAAGCATATGAAAGCTGGCAAGGCGCCCGGTGCAGATAACATCACAACAGAAATGATTAAAGCTTTAGAAGAATTTGGATTAGAGCAAGTCACCAGACTGCTGAACACATTATATGATACTGGAGATATACCTCCTGAATTATGTAACTCTGTATTTATTGCAATTCCAAAGAAATCAGGAACCTTGGAATGTGATCAACATAGAACAATTAGTATAATGAGTCACATCACAAAGATTTTGCTAAGAATTATCATGCAAAGAGTGAGGAAGAAGATACAACCTGAAATAGGGGAAGAACAATGTGGGTTTGTAGAAGGAAAGGGTACAGTAAATGCTGTGTATATGCTGCGAACAGTTATTGAACGTGCTATAGAAGTAAACAAGGATATACATCTTTGCTTTATTGACTATACAAAGGCTTTTGATAGAGTTAGACATGTCAACATGGTGGATATGCTTGCAGATCTACAAATTGATGGGAAAGACATTAGACTTATAAAAAACATATATTGGAAACAACAAGCTGCAATAAGGATTGATAATGAAGTGGGACAGTATCAGCCAATTAAGAGAGGTGTTAGGCAGGGATGTGTGATGTCTCCAGATCTTTTTTCCCTATACAGTGAAAATATTTTCAGAAATGTAGAGGATATAAATGGAATCAGCATTGGAGGACGAAACATCAATAACATTAGATATGCAGATGATACAGTATTAATTGCAGACAATGCGCAGGACCTGCAACAATTAGTAGATGCGGTTGTTGTACACAGTGAGCAACTGGGGTTAGAATTAAATTGTAAAAAGACTCAGGTTATGGTCGTCACTAGGAAGAAAGAAGTGCCACAATGTAATATACAAGTAAATGGAAATATTCTTCAACAAGTGAATCGGTACAATTATCTTGGAACAGTCATAACATCTGATGGGAGATGCCTTGAAGAGATTAGAACAAGAATCGCCATGGCGAAAGTAGCCTTTAGCAAGATGAAAAACATTCTGACCAATAAAAAGATGTCAATTGAAACGAGAAAAAGAGTGTTGAGGGGATACATAGAGCCTGTTCTTTTGTATGGATGTGAAACATGGACAATGAGCTGTCAAGCTGAAAAAAATCTGATGGCTGCAGAAATGTGGTTTCTGAGGAAAATGCAAAGAATACCATGGACAGACAGAAAAACCAATGACCAAGTACTACAGGAGACAAATGAACATCGTAAACTGATTAGAGAAATTAGACGTAGACAGTCAAAATTTTTTGGACATGTTATGAGAAGAAATGGATTGGAGAACTTGGTGACAACTGGCAAGATCGAAGGGAACAGACCAAGAGGAAGACCGAGAGGAAAATACCTGGATGGCTTGGCCACATGGCATGGACGAGACAGGAACACTGAGCTGATCCACGACACTGGTGATCGAGTGAAATGGCGAGTCATGACCGCCCACGCTTTCCGGCATGGCACATGATTGATTGATTGACCCCTTTATCACATGCCCAGAACGGCATCCCCGTCCCTCCATATTTCCTTCCTATAAATTCCCTTGCCCCTACACAGTGTACGTATAAATGGAAGCTAAATTTAATAACACATGCTGGGACGTGCATTAATCCCAAAATATATATATCTGTTACCTACAGACTATATTCTCATCATAACGCAGAACAATATCAGTTCCCTCAACAAAAGTCATTAATCAACAAATGACTGTACTTTTTCTGGAAGTCAACCATTGATTATCTCCCTTCACAACATTCCATCTCTCACGAAACTACCCCACAGCGACACCACTGCACTTGAAATACTAAGCAAACAACTACTGTAAACTACAGCTTAAATTGCTCCGTTTAGTAACTATCTCAGCACACCTCATCTACTCACCAAGGGAAACTGCACGTTAGCACACCTATTTTCTAATCTAGTTGTTTCCCCTAATTTGATTTGTACCAACAACTAATTCTACTTTTAAGTCACTCGTCCACCCGACGTAACCAACATTTCATTCTCCTGCATCACTAATTTCCAACATCTCACCACAACAACTCTAACCTATCCTCAACTCTCTCCTAGCTTCGTTCTCACACCGCGATGGCAGTCAAGCCACTCACATTTATTGGAACTCTTTCAGAAACAGCAACCGCACCGCATACGGCTAACAACCTAGATAATCTGGCTCCTTATTGTCTATCTTCTTTACAGACACCCGATTCTTCTCAACAATTCTCACTCTGACAAGACATACTAATCCCATCTCATTTCTCTGCATCATGCAACCTCATTCCAACATAATTCCGCCAAACGACACCAGATCTGTTTCCTAAACGACAAACGGAACTTTAATTCAATATCTGCCACAGGACTTTCACCATTCGGTCCCTTTTAATAAGTCAGAGCCTATTCCGCTCAAACAACACATTATCTCTAACAACCAACATTTCTAACTAGCCTATATCTCTCTATGTCAGTTCACCTCACTCAACATAAACATTCCACGTTTCAAGCTCTAATTCATCTATTCTCTAATCATCCCAACCAAACATATATATATATGCACGCATGGCATTCTCTGTCTTACCTAATTCTCTACTACAAACTACTTCGACATCCAACATCTCCCTCCCTCTAAAACATAATCAGACACACTCAACGCGCTACAACCTCTGTCTTCAACACGTGCATATCATGTGCATCCTCTAGGTGTTTCTTACACAATGTCTCACTTCACACATTTATGAAGTATATCTCGCTCTGTTATTACTAAGAGCCTGACATCTTTCTATCCACGCATTCTAATTAGACGGTGTTTCAAAACTTCACTCTTCACTCTCTAATCAGCACGACTAACACAGTTCTGCCTACACGTCTACGCACGCAAGGACCACGCATGACCAAACAATTCACTTCAACACCCAACGTCCTATCTCTTCGGAACTACGATCAACCACGCTCAACGCACCATAAAGCACCCCATCAACTTCTCTTTTTAACTCGCACATATCATGCTCGTCCAGACAACGCATAACAAATCATTCACTTCTCCTCAATCTCTTATAACAATAATTTACTTCTTCGCGCTATTCTCAAGCTATAACATCCGCAAAACCCAATCGGTGACTATTCTATGACTCCTTTATACCCCAAGACAACCTATGCAATACAAGACAATACTACATCAGTTCTCGACATCACACATCACTTGCAGTGATTCTCCACCGTTTTCCACTTTAATCCTCTCCACAGCAACACAACATTTGAGCCGGTATAACCCTCATCATACTTGAATTACCCCAAGCTCAGTTACAAAATGCTCAAATCTGCACGTATCAGTTATTTAAATATAACCATGGTCTTATCGCCTTCATGAGACTTCTAGCTTTGTCCAGCGCTGCTTCAGCCTTTTGCTGTTTTTGTGTTCTACTTTCTACTATACAAACATCTTTCTTTTTAAAAGTATATTTTCTCCCATCTTTGGAATTCGTCTCCTGGCTTTTGCTACTTTTCTGCCACATATACTGTTATCTTGTTCTAAAGATTCACTAACTAAAAATTTGCCTGCTTGTCTACTACCAACCATACCGTACGAGGAAACATCTCCCTTCGAGTCAGGATCTGCTCGCAGTACAATCCTCCCGTTCTGATTCATTCCTTTTAAATCCCTGTCGGGTGTACATTCTATACCAAAATCTGCGAGGTATGAAAATTCTGATTGTAGAGACGACTCAGATTCTTCGGTTCCACACCCATGATTATATATGAGCAAACTTTTTCCATTTCTAGTCCTAACACTCTTTCTAATTTTCTTTCTGCTGTCTTTTGTCATGGGTTGTCTAAACTCTGCACGGCCTGCCTCCTTAAATGTAACGGTGTCTATTTTTGTCACTTTCAACTCAGTTGGTTTTGATTGAGTTTTCCTTTCTACTTTATCAATCGGTGTCTGAGTACTCTTCTCCACACTGCCGAGCATCTGTGCCTCTCTCTCTTGTCTGACACTAAAGACTGAAAACAGCTTCTGACCACCCAAAGTCCTGTCTGTGTTTTCTTCTCTGTTTTTCAACCTTGCAAGCGAATATCGCAACTGTCTGATCTGTAACCAGTTTTCTCGCAAAGCTCTTGCGTTTTCAGTATTTGAAGGCCAAGACCACTGTTTCTTATACAAATTCCTTTTCTGGCCATTACCAATTCCTAAATTTTTTTTTTGATTCATTACATATCTCTGTGTCGCCCTCTTATCTGTGTTCATATTTATATAGCTAATGACTTTAGAATTGTAATCACACTGGTTATCGTTCCTATTGACCGGCTGCCATCTATTGGCATAATATCTCATACCTGTCTCGTGTTCCGTTCGTTCAAGCGTCTGTCTCTTTATCACTTTTATTATAGACGAAATTCTATCTACGTCCATTTTTAAGCTGTCCATCAACTCTGTCACACGTCCTAACTTCCTATAAAAGATTTCCATAGTAGCTCACCAAGCCTTTATGATATAAGCTTTGTTATTTTAAATACGTAGTAACTAGCCTGCATATGGCTCTTCCAACTCCACTTAAAACCTTTGTCAACAAAACCTCTTCCTCTGCCATGCTGAAATATTTTTGTTATATAACTTCACTTAATATAAACAATTTCACAATTACAATATAGTTATCTATAATTAATATACCTTTTTAGGTAAGGATACAACTCACAACGCAAGGCGTATTCAAACTGTACTTGATTGGTGTTCTGTCCTTGCAAAGTTCTCTCAAACGAGGGGCGCAACAATTACTTCTGTCTTTCGTCCTATAAAATCTTTGGCTTCAGGATCTGGCTTCACTCGCGTGATGGCTTCACCCCTGGTCGGGCACCTCTGAACTGTGGCTTCACCCCTGGTCGGGCACCTCTGAACTGTGGCTTCACCCCTGGTCGGGCACCTCTGAACTGTGGCTTCACCTCTGGTCAATTAAACAATGCGATCAAGTAGGTTATCCTCTTCAGCAGGGTCGGCAACCATTATGCCCCACCTGCGTCCGAGGGCCCAATGTGGTTGGATCGCATATCATGCAACAGTTTTTCATCATCAAAGCATTATTAGCTGCAAAAATTGACTGAGTTTGAGGGTGAACCTAAACGGATTTTCTATGCCATCTCCTCAGTTTGAGCATATATTTGACAGTGATTTATTTTGATGGCGTCTGTTCCTTAGTATTTCTCAAACGTGCATTAATGAAAACTCGCAGTTTGGGGTTCGCTTCTGTTGGCGGCCCTGGACAGCCTCTTGAGAATTAGCGATAACGATCAGCCGCCGGCCCTGGACAGCCTCTTGAGAATTAGCGATAACGATCAGCCGGCGGCCCTGGACAGCCTCTTGAAAACAGTCTATAGCGTGACGTTCGTAAAAGTTGCAGAACACGCCATGTTTTTTTTATTTTTTAACGCGCTCAGTAAGTGCCTTTGAGTGTAGCCGCAGTTGTTTGCAATACATTCTCCGGAAAGCTCCCACTGAACTTGATACTTCGTGTAGGCCGCGACAACTTAAGAATTTGAGATCCTGGCGTCTAAGGCACCAATTCGTTATCCTTTAACAGTGCGGGAGGACAACGAGCAACTGCATACCGCAACACAAGTCGATGGTGACTATAAATGACAAAGTCAAACCATACAATCCATCTGAGTTTATGCGTATCAAAACTGTAGAGTATTACATAGATGAAATCGCATACGACTTGTCAACTTGAGCGGCCGATGGTAACTGCCTCTCTAGCCAAAGTCAACGCGTGAGCAGCCCTAGATACATAACTAGTGGTGCTCACGAGTGCACAAACCTATTTCCCCTTGTTTTTGCACACCATCCATTAACTCATTAACTCCCTAACAGAGATGGTGCTCTGTTACACTACTACGACTAAAACTACTACTAATACTACTAATAATAATAATAATAATAATAATAATAATAATAATAATATTAATAATAATAATAATAATAATAATAATAATAATGATAATAATAATAATAATAATTAGAAGTATTGGGAGAATTTGGAGTAGATATATTAACCAAAATGTTGAATGATATTTACAGCAGATGGATATTTACCCAGTGATATGCTGAAATCTGTATTTATAGCTATACCAAAAAGACCAGGAGCAATTAATTGTGAAGATTTTCGTACAATTAACCTTATAAACCATATCACTAAGCTTCTACTCAGAATCATAATGAGAAGAACCAAAAAGAAAATAAAATGGAAATTAGTGAAGAACAGTATGGATTTGTGGAAGGAAAGGGCACAAACAATACAATTTATGCATTACGGACACTAATAGAAAGGTCAATAGAGAAACAGAGAGACATATATTTGTGCTTCATAGATTATACTAAGGCATTTGATAAAGTAAAACATGATGAACTGATTAAAATGTTGGAAGAATATCAACACTGATGGAAAAGATTTAAGAATAATAAAGAATATTTACTGGAACCAAGTAGCAGCAATTAAAATGGGAAATAAAGAGGGTAGTTACGAACAGATAAAGCTAGGAGTACGACAAGTGTGTGTCTTGTCACCAGATCTTTTCTCCCTGTATAGCGAAGTAATAACGAGAGAGATCAAAGAGATGCCAGGAATACTAGTTGGAGGTTATAATATAAATAATATACGCTATGCAGATGACACAGTATTGGTGGCGGATAATTCAACAGACCTACAACAATTATTAGACGTTGTAGTAACAGAGAGTGCAAGGAAAGGACTCTCCTTGAATATCAAGAAAACAGTAACAATGGTAATATCAAAGAAAATGGTGACACCAAATGTGACATAGAAATAGAAGGGAAAATCCTTAACCAAGTTGATAATTTTAGATACCTAGGGGCATTTATAACATCAGATGGAAGATGTACAACAGAGATTAGGAGCAGAATAGGGCAGGCAAAAGCCGCATTTCAGAAAATGAAGAGTATCTTATGCAATAAGTCACTATCACTGAATGTAAGAAAGAGAGTGCTGAAATGCTATGTAGAACCAGTTTTGCTGTATGGCAGTGAATCTTGGAATGTAAATGAACAAATTAAGAAGAAATTAGAAGCAACAGAGATGTGGTTCCTGAGACGAATGTTGCGAATTCCTTGGACTGCCAGAGTAACTAACGACGACTGCCTGAAACAGGCTAATGAAACTAGAACATTATATACAACAATAAGACAGAGACAAACAGCTTTCCTCGGTCATGTGATGAGAAGAGAGGCTTTGGAGAACATCGTAACAACTGGAAAGATCGAGGGGAAGAGAGGCAGAGGTAGACCAAGAGAAATGATGCTGGATGGATTGAGACGGTGGCATGGAGGAATATCAGCAGCAGAGTTGATCCAGAAAACCAAAGACCGAGATCTGTGGAGAGCCATGAACGCCTACGCCAGCCGGCACGGCACTGAATAATAATAATAATAATAATAATAATAATAATAATAATAATAATAACATGAGTAATAATTACAATAATAAATATTTTTTGCTGTGAAGAAGAAGAAGAAGAAGAAGAAGAAGAAGAAGAAGAAGAAGAAAGAAGAAGAAGAAGAAGAAGAAGAATGCGGAGGAGGGGGAGGAGGAGGTAAGGGAGAGGATTGTAAGGAGGTAAAGGGGAAACTATTATAAATGTCGTGATAAACTACACACGTTTTCATTCGTCCATACACATATATCAGTTTAATGAAAATTACCCGGTCATTTACAAGTTACAGTTAATTTTATTAATTCCATTGTCCATTGACAGAACTCAAGTATCTACACTCTGTGTGAGTTTTCAACGCCCGCTGTTCTGAGTGTGACGCCAAGTAGTGAACCATTCATCATACAGAGCCCGAACTATCCCAATGGTTATGCCAACAATTTGAACTGCACATTAACAATTGCATCTGGTTTGGAACCTATGGTGCTGTCATTTGAGTACAGGTAATATCAACATGTATGTGTTAAATTACGAAACATGAAAAACGTGGTTTTGTAGGAAAATACAAAGAATACCGTAAAAA
>JACEFZ010026941.1:0-63635 GCA_014155875.1 Cepaea nemoralis | reverse complement strand
TGACCGCGTACTATTATAATATCATTACCGACCCTGTGAGCTGCTAACTCAACTTTGGACGGAGCAGCTGTATGACCTAAAATGTCTGTATTAGTGACATGGACATGGGACAGCAGAAATGTAATAATTACAGGCGTGTGAGACAATTGAAAAGCCCGTCCCAGACTAAGACCATACGACAGAGATATGGAGGGAGAAGGAGGATGGTGAACGCAGTAGAGCTGGAAGATAAACTTGGCCAGACTGGTCATTGTATATGGGTGTGCTAGGATATGTTTTACTTAGGATTTCACTGAAGTAGAACTAGATATAACACATTCTTGACTTTCTTTCAAGCTCTCACAAAGAGCGCCTATGTTTAGATCGCATAACTGGAGATGACTAGGTAGTGCCAGGACTGACAGGAGTCAGAATACCAGCAAGCTGTTTTGTTTCTACTGGAGAATGGGGATCTGGACCACAGATCCAGATAGTTCAAGTAACAATGGAAGTTATGTAATGTTTGTCATCACTATTATGTTATATGATTTCATCATCATCATCTTGAAAACCATCAGATGTCTATGATTATGATTAGTAAATAAATGTTGTAGTATTGTAACTCATAGTTCTGTCATATTTTTTTTCCAATTGTGCATACATGTTGTGTGTGTAGACACCAAGGAAGGGAGCAGTCAGGGAGAAAAACCTGTACTGCGATCGTTGTCAATACTCTTAAATTTAGACTTAAAAATATATCTTAGCTAACCTTCTCTTTCCCATTCCTTGGTGAATATTCAGCACAGTTCATTTCATTTTGTAACGAGCCATTTGGAGCTGTATGTTGGATATTCAGGGCTTAATCTGTAGATCAGCCATATAGATTTTGTCCTTAGTCAATTTCTGACTATTTGGGGTTGCATACCAGTGAATAATACTTTCATCTAGGTAGTGGCCACCCCGACTTCTGACAAACTTCCGGAAAACCTCTCGATCATAAGCAAGATGTCCCGCGTCCGATACACCCATTTGGAGATTGTCACAGACTCACATAGGCACGGTACAGATATAAACGTAAGGGATACTGGCGAAGGGAGAGTACTCCAGCAAAAGGGAAAGAACTGAGTCACTCGAAGGCTTGAATAATCCAGAGCCTTCTCGAAGGACCGGTCAGTGTGTCCACAGCCCCGTGAACACTGATGGGGCCCGCCGATTGTGGGGTCCACGAGAAACTCAGAGAGAGTTGCCACCCGTGTCGGATTGCGACACGTGTGGAACAGTCAGACAGGGACTGGACATCGAGGAAGCAACAGGGCTTACCTTAAGGGGACTTGATAGTAGACCCAATTGTATTAAGGGGTCTTAGACATATGTGTAGATAGCTGCTAGAGTTATTGTGTTAACCATGTTCATTATAAACAACTCCTGTGATATGCAATGTACTGAATGCTGGCGTGTGAAAACTCGCTTCGCCAGCGTACTGTAATATACATGTAATTAAATGATGCTAAATTGTATCTAACGGAGTTTGTTGCCTGTATGAGCCCGAGTTTCAATCCCCTAGAGATCTAGGACTGTGACAGGCTATTTGGGGGCAATCGCCGGTTTTGGCAATAAGAAGCTTTACGTTTCAGAACAGCTATTTTGGGTTTGCCAAGTAAAAATAATATATCAACTTTAACACGTGACTAAAGTTAGAAACTTTGCAGCTATCTGTAAATAAGCTATTATAGTCCCTCTACACAATATTTCAAATGATATGTATGAAATTTGACATGACTGTGACAATTACTATGACAGTTACTAATTTTTTTTTATTCCAACAGCAGATTGTTCCGCGAATTACCTGTACTCCAGCAGTGGCGAGGAAACAAGACTACATTCGAGATCTCAGGGAAAATAAGATGAGTTTCATTTCATGCTCATTACATCCCTAAGCGGTATTCCTCATCCTCATTCATTGATGTAACATTTTTCTATGCATTGATTTTGTTATGTATATGCTAATATTATAACCAAGTATATCTGCTTATATAAATTTGAAGGTAAACATTCAAGGGAAATAACCAATTTTTGCACACCCTGACTATTTTTCAAAGGGATTTAATTTCAAGAAAGTAAATAATAACTAAATTACAAGATGTCAACATTAGAACAGTGCATTGAAGCAGGTATTAAGTTAGGATATAAAGAGGATAAACTTTCAGAATGGGCACAAAAGACACATGCTGAAAATATTGCACGAGAAGAAAGAGCAATGGAAAGAGAAGAGAAGAAGATGCTAAGGGAAGCTGAAGAAAGGAAAATGCAACTTGAAGCTGAAGAAAAGAAAATGCAACTGCAAGCTCAAGAAAAGAAGATGCTAACTTGAAGCTGAGGGAAAGAAAATGCAACTGCATGCTCAGGAGAAGCAGATGGAGCTCGAGGCGGCGTACCAAGCAAGCCCAATTAAATGCAGAAACACAGATAAAATTAAAACAAATGGAAATTGATTCCAACCTAGAAATATCAGTAAACAAAATTAGAAGTAAAGAAGATGAACAAAAATACAACAAATATAAAGGCCTCGTCAAAGCATTTTGTTCAGGAGATTCCATAAGCGCATACTTAGAGAACTTCGAGTGCTTAATGACTCACCATCAGGTCGCAAAAGTCGACTGGTCATTTATTTTGATGAGAAATTTAGCTTTAGAGCCCTTAAAAGTGATAGAGACAGTTCCGCAAGACATGAGGAAAGATTATGATTATTTAAAACAGAGAATACTCCAACATTTTTCATTAGATACAGCTGGCTATCAACTACAGTTCTCAAAATTATCACCATCACCTAACCAAACTTTCATTGACTACGTGTCTACAGTTCAAGATATTTGTACAAAATGGATAACATCAGCGAAAACAAATAACAACCATGATAAATTAAAAGAGCTGATTATAATTGATAAAATTATTAGCACTATCCCAACACCTTTTTCTAAATTTTTGAGACAGATGGATTGTAAAACCATCCAAGAAATCGAAAATAAAGGGAGCGCATATTTTACAGCGAACCGCGATATTTTTCAGCTAAACATGAGCCAAAATGAAACAGCAGCGGTTACGAACACAAAATATTCGAAACCAAATGAAAATAGGTTCAAACAACGCCCTAAAGTCCTCAAAACCAGTCATTGTGCCAGTATTGTCATCTGATGCACGAACAGTTTGCGATGTGTGACAAATCACCAAATTATCCACATCATCTCCAAAAGGTAGTGGAAAAACAAATGAACAAGAGGAACGCATATCAGAGAGCGGCTAAATGTTATTTTTGCGCGAGCTATGGGCATTTTTCTTCTGTTTGTGAAGGGAGAAAGAGGATGAAGCAGGCCAATGCCGCATTGATAGACACCTCCTCGGATGATGAGATTGAACAACAGAATGAATGTGACATCCAGAATGAAAGTGCGAGTGAGTCAGGCAATGCAGTAGAAATCATCAATACCATCTCTGATAACAAATGTAACACCTGTAGGAAATTTCAGCTTGATACAACCTTGTTATGTGGCCACACAATACCAGTTTCTAACGAAATGGCCAACGCAGCCTTATCACCAACAGGCAATTTAAATTATTTAACAGGTTTTGTTAACAACAAACAGTGTACATTAATACGAGATTCCGGGGCGACTCTTTGTGGGATTAAGAAAACATTAGTTAACGACAAAGACTACACACACAAATACGTAACGTGTCGCACATTCTCAGGCACAATTGAAAGATACCCCCTAGCACTGGCCGAAATTCGGACACCTTTTATATCAGGACAAGTGCTATGTGCAGTACTAGAAAGTCCTGCCGCTGAAATCATCCTTGGGAATCTTCCCAACATAAGATCTTGCTCTGAAAAGGAAATCAGAGAATGGGAACAGAAAAACTGTATCCAAAACCCAAACAGCGATTCTAAAGTGAAAAATCACGCATGCTTGTCTCAAACTGCCAAAAGCACAAGGGAGACAACCGATGACGTAATTCGAAAAGAATTCACAGAGGTGCAGAACACAGGGGCGGTAGAATCTTTCGATGCTACCATCAAATTAACACCTCGAACTGAGGACGCCATCGATTCACAAAGTACTGAGCCTGTAAATGTGCAACAACACACACAACACACTAATGTAGTAACAAGACAGACAACCCACAAAACCCACACTGACCAACTTCAGGAAGCACTACAAATAATTGCACCTAACATTACCACCACCGAGTTGATAGAACAAAAACCAGATCCAACGCTTTCACCATATTTCGCCAACAAAGGGGCGAGAACGATTGTATTACAACCAAATCAAGATATTTTACTATTACTACCTGACAAGAGAGATTTACTATCAACCTCTTGGCAGGGACCATTTAAAGTTGTGAGAAGGATTTCGGAAGTTGATTACGAAATTTCTTTAAATGGAAAGTTGAAAATATTCCATGTAAATATGTTAAAACCATACTATTCTAGAAATGACAGTGACATGAACAAGCAGACGCAGGTAACAGATGACAATAACCAACTGACAAGAATGACACTGCGACAAACGAAGCATCGTTAACGACTCATTCTTGTGACAACGAAGACGACGAAAACATATTCACAGTACCGACAATATGGGATAACGACAAGTACGACCACGTTAACGACACATTGACAACTATTAGTCTCGACGACGACGACAATGACATTGAAGACAATTTACAAAGAGTAGCGTCAGTAATAAATCAGACGGACATAGACAATACGGAAATTCCAGTACCAACTATGAACGACGACAGTACTATGAATGACATACAAATCTCTGACACTGTGACACAACAGCAGCGACAAGACATTTTGTCTCTTCTGAACGAATATAGAACTATCTTCTCAAACAAACCTGGACGAACTGACAAGATAACACATTCAATTGTGTTGACAGATCTGACACCGATCAAATGTAGACCATATTCAATTCCTTTACATTATAGAGCAAATTTAGATAAAGAAATTTTGGACTTGGAGAAAAACAGAATAATACAGAAATCTGTGTCCCAGTATTCTTCGCCAATTGTCCTGGTGAAAAAGAAGGACCAAACCATTCGTTTGTGCATAGATTATAGAAAATTAAATACCATAACCACCACAGATGCGGAGCCAATGAACAGCTGTGAAGACCTCATCTTGAATATGTCTCAATCATCATTATTTTCTAAGCTTGATTTAGCTAAAGGTTACTGGCAATGGCCACTAGAACCCTCTTCAAGGCATATAACAGCATTCGCTACACCCCTTGGGTTGTACAAATGGAGATATCTTCCATTTGGTCTTAAGAACGCTCCCGCCACGTTTGTTAGATTAACTAGACTGCTATTGCACGGCATCAAGGACGTGCAATCTTATATTGATGATATATGTATCCATTCTTCAAACATGACTTCTCACTTACTTACACTCAAACAAGTCTTTAACCAAATTTTTCTTTTTGGACTTACTATCAAACCTTCCAAGGTTGAAATAGGCTATAAACAAATAGACTTCCTAGGTCATAGGATTTCCGAAGGCAAACTGTTGACAGATGATAGAATCGTATCAAAAATTCTCAACCTAGAAGTTCCAACTACTAAAAAGCAGGTTAGAAGCCTATTGGGTCTCATAAACTATTATGCCAAGTTTATACCAAACTGGGCAGAACTCACATCAGTTTTTTCTAATATGTTGACAAAAGATCATCCAGAAAAATTTTGTAAGAGTACCCGCTTAGAGGATGCAATGTGCAGATTGAAATCGATTTTTTCTAACCCACCAGTATTAAGATTACCAAACATAGATATACCTTTTATTCTGACCACAGATGCCAGTGCTATCGCAATTGGAGGTTGCCTGATGCAAGAATATCAGGGTGTGCGACATCCGATACTCTACGTAAGCCGCAAGCTGAGGAAGGCAGAGATCCATTACTCGACAATTGAGTTGGAGGCATTAAGCCTACTCTTTTGCATGCGTCGATTATCTAAGTTCCTCTTAGGTTCGCATTTTGTTGTCTTAACCGATAGTTCGCCGCTGCTGGTACTTAAGTCTTCTTCTTCAAGATTTCGACTTTGAAATCCGCCATATCAAGGGCACTGATAACATTCTTGCTGACTTTTTATCACGGCAAGCAAATGCACCAGCAGACGAACACTAGGCACATTAATTAGTCGCCATATAAGAAGCTGTGATATTTTAGTCTGTTGCATAGAACAGTGTACCTCTACACCTACTAGAGAACTTTCATTCAGAAGTATCAACGCCCAAGTGAATAGGTTACGTATAACACCCACGAACATAACACTGTGAGAACCCTATATTACCAATTGCTAATGTGATAAAAACAATCCGAGCAATATATGTCTGTGAAAGGATTCCAACCAGTGAACTGACATTCATTCTGTAAAGATTAAGAACACTGCATACTCGCTATTTGCTAAGAAACTTCGCAAACAGCCGAAAGAGGACTGCGTCGATTACAACATGCAAAGAATTGCTATATTAACTGTTAACATTCATGGCACTACACACGGACAACAGGAGGACAACACACGTCATCGTTGGATTCAGTTAGTTAGTTAATTAGTTATTTATCAGTTAATATGTATTAAACTGTTAGTTTAATTATGTATATAAAATATGTCAACCTCTCACTTATATATTTTCTATCATAATATTACCGATATTTCCACTCATACGTGAAATATTCGTGCTATACAAGTTTTTTTCCTATTTAAATTATAAACCATTTTTTGAGTACACGTACAAAAAGTACTTGTTACCTTAAAGGGAACATATCGCCTAATCCATTTTTCTAAGGGCAATAAGATCTTACCTCAACTTTATTTATATATTTTAACAAAATACTATTTTGTATGAAAGTTGTATGAATGGCAGAGTGAAAGAATTAAATGAGAGAACGATATACTGAGCGGACAAATTGTACGCAAAACGTATTTATTTTAATTTGTCTGCGTCTTTCATGTAAAAATGTATTACCTGTCTAATTGTTAATACATGTTTAGGAGTTAATACACTACATCTAAGCACCACTGCTTGGAATACCCGATCATGCATTACACATTGGGGTAATTCATGACAAGGGATATCCCAACTCGTGACGCTTGGAGATAAACCACACAATGAACACACACTCTATACAAACTTAAAACTGAACACGAACAATTAAAGTGCAGTCACTTTATTAGAAACTAGCAACATATCAATCAATACACGAACAAACCAACAGGAACACGTAGTCAGATGTGATAGAACAACAGCATAGCTACATATTCAGCATTATACAACATACGGGAGTAAAAATGTATCGAAATACACACACAGAACAAGATGTTGCAGGTGTACTTAAATAACCAAGACATTTGTCTTGTTAGAACTCTCTTACACAGAGTTTTAATATCTTGGTATCACGGATACTTGAGAAGGGCGCGGTTGTAAAAACAACTGGAAAACGTCACGTAACTTCGGTCAGATAAGCATGTTTAAGGACATAGAAGAGAGAAACCTCTTCAGCAATCATCTTAAAGTGGGGTATGGGAGAATACATGAGTTGGTGATGCAGATATGTCAGTTACCAAGTTACTATCCACCAAACTACAAACACCGACTTTATGTGATCCTGTGACAGAATTAGTACAGAACTAATTTACCATATAAGAACCCATCAAAGCAGGGGGAGAGGGGGACTCCTGTCACAGACTCACATAGGGACGGTACAAATATAAACGTAAGGGATACTGGCGAAGGGAGAGTAATCCAGCAAAAGGGAAAGAACCGAGTCACTCGAAGGCTTGAATAATCCAGAGCCTTCTCGAAGGACCGGTCAGTGTGTCCACAGCCCCGTGGACACTGATGGGGCCCGCCGATTGCGGGGTCCACGAGAAACTCAGAGAGAGTTGCCACCCGTGTCGGATTGCGACACGTGTGGAACAGTCAGACAGGGACTGGACATCGAGGAAGCAACAGTGCTTACCTTAAGGGGACTTGATAGTAGACCCAATTGTATTAAGGGGTCTTAGACATATGTGTAGATAGCTGCTAGAGTTATTGTGTTAACCATGTTCATTATAAACAACTCCTGTGATATGCAATGTACTGAATGCTGGCGTGTGAAAACTCGCTTCGCCAGCGTACTGTAATATACATGTAATTAAATGACGCTAAATTGCACCTAACGGAGTTTGTTGCCTGTATGAGCCCGAGTTTCAATCCCCTAGAGATCTAGGACTGTGACAGAGATCATCTGCCACATCCTGCACCCATCTTCTCTTTGGCCTTCCTCTTCCTCTCTTCCCAGGCATATACCCCTCCATTATTGTTCTCTCCAAACTTTCATGATGCTTCAAGTGACCAAAATATTTCAATTTTCTTTGTTTGATCGTCTTTAATAGCCAACCTTCTTCATTATTCAACTCTTGAAGTATGGATGCATTTGTTCTTTTCTTTACCCAAGATATTCTTAGAACTCGTCTATAACATTTATATTCAAAGGTATTTATGCGCTGTTCAGCTTGTTTAGTAAGTCTCCAGGTCGCACAGGCATATGTTGCAATGGGAAAGATACATGCTCTTAAAAATATATATGATATAGAGATACTGAAATAAGCGTATAACAAGAACTTATAGCACTAAAAGATGTTTCAGCTCTAACGTTAGTTACATCATGACTGCTGTATGTATCAGAAACATGGAGAATGTCTAAACCAATGACTAATGGACTACAAACATTCATTCATTGGTGGTTGTGTAGAACTAAAGGGACTCAAGTGGTATGGCATAATCAATTTGTGGAGTTGAAAAAAAAAAGCTGAAATACAAGTGAATCAAGAAGTGAGGAAAAGACACCGATGCTGGGTAAGACACAAATTGAGAAAACCTGAAAATAATATAAAGTATAACAAGAACAAAACAACGTCACACTGAAGTGGAAGTGATCAACAACACATTCAATGCTCGTTCTGATATGTACAGTTTTTTCACAAAGAACATGCTATCGGGCAGTATTTACAACTTTTGTGCCACAATTTCCACATATAACTGTGAAATATTATTGGTATGTAATTCCATTTTCTCAGTTCTATATTTCAGTTCATAGTGTTTCATTTTTTTTAAAATTATATCACCTAATGAGGCCCTGTAAGGGATGCTTTTTACACTACAGAGTTATGTCCCCATTTAGAACCATTATTCGGAAGAGTGCCCATATCCGTCATATTAACCATCTGAGACACTCTCGGTTGGACTGGGAGTGGAGATAAAAATGACACCCTTTTTCAGCATCAAAGTATGAATAGCATCTCATTTCTGTTAAAAAATTAAAATTTTGACACTCAGATGTGAATATCTCCGCTAAGAATTAACATCCAGGCATCATCGAGGTACCATTAGATTTGGTTCTTCAAGGCCCATCTACTGTGGTGGTCCCATTAGTAATAACCCAATTTGAAAATCACGATGGAACCTCCTACAATGTATAATATTAATATATATTAATTTCAATCTTCAACCACACTGGATGAAATTAATGGCAATCCATTCAGATTTGAGTAGCAATGTCAGAGTTCCTCTGACTTTCCGGGCTGGGGCGGGCTTGGTATTTCTTAATTTCGCGAACATTTTGTTGCGTCCAACGGTTCACTTCCGGTTGTGACCATGTTCATCTAGATGTCAATTAAACAAAAGCAGCGTCGTACGATGAAAGGGGAAGTTATTCTGATATTTTCGGTATTGGTCCTTCTGCTGTGCGCCAAGAGATTGAGCCGAAAAAACCGTTTTCTCTGGAATAGTTTTGATTCTATTCACAAATAGTAAGCTAATGTATCTTATAACTCGAGTAGCTTAAAGAAGTCTAAACATCTGATTGCATTTTTAAATCCCTCGTCCAATTTTACATAAATGTGAAGAGTTTCAACACAGCTGGTGTTTGCTGGAGTTCAGGGGAAAATATTTAGTGACATGACCCACCGTCATAACACAAAATTCAAGATGACGGCGCCCATACAATACAATAGTACTAAACTTTAGCGGACCTATATTTATTTATAATTAGAACTGGTAATTTAACTACTAAAATTAAACAGAATACAAGTGTCATTTGTAGCAGTAATGTATCTGTGTACTTGTATAATATTTCAGCATTTGACATGACTGAAAATAATTTTGAAAGCCAGTTTTCAGACCTGTCTCTGTAAACCTGTGACCTGTAAGTGTTAGGAGTACTTAACTTATTTCTTAGCATATTTAATTATGGGAGAGTTTATACATAGGGCACTATGAATAGACACTTTGTTTATACATAGTGCCTTATGAATAGACACTTTGTTTATACATAGTGCGCTATGAATCGATACTTTATACTTAGTTGAAGTATGGCTGTTTAAATATCAAGAATAATTTTCCAGATTGGTATCCCCAATACAAATAATTGTGTCCCTTGGGGGGTACGGGGTGTCAGGCATTGGTAGCACCTTTGGTAAGGATGGCTCTCATGTCCTTTCAGGACCCATCCCCCACTGGTCCAAGTCTGACACCCAGCTCGTGCCTGTGGCTCCTAGTAGCTGTCAGCATGCGACAGCGGCCACCCCCGGGCAACAGCTGTGAGAGGCTGGCTAAACCAGGCATGGGTACCCGATTTGGTGTCAAACCAAGAGGTAAACTAGGGTATGCCTACCCAGCATGTAAAGACAGGATTCGGCAGACTGCGCGGAAGAAATCATTCCTGATTCAACGGGCAAGACGGCGTTTACCTGCAAAGCGTTGTGGAACGTAATGAGCACGGCAAGGCACGTAGAGCGCCCTGGTCATCCACTGCACCTGTATTCGTCTCCAATCGTCTCGACTTGTCTTGCCACTGGACTCAGATGGACTCAGGCGAGAGAGTGAGGTCGACGAATTGCGCAACTCTTCCTCACTTTAATCCAAGTCATCGCGCAAGTCATTCTTCATCCAATGTTACATATCACCTTCAAGCCCTGTGGCGATGGGCGAGCGGCAAAGCGGCAGGCATGGGTACGCTGGCAGCCGTAGTCGCAGACCTGCCCACAGGCGGCTCAGGCCATATGGTCGTCTTCTACTGACCGGAGCAGCAGTGGGATTCGGCAGCCCCCTGAGCGACTGAGCAGCCCTCTATAGGAACACACTGCTCACCTCCATAGCATGAGGAAGGGACTAGAAAAGGTGCCCTAAACATTGTCTGCTCCATCACTACCTAACCAGCTAGCCGCGGTTGGTGGGTACCCTTAACTGTGGTCGACATACAAAGAAAGATAAAACAAGCAAAGCTAAAAGAGTAAACCATATTCCCTTAACAATTGGAACTTGGAATGTACGCACCCTACTTGACAGAGACGGCGCGTCGGGTCCAGAGAGACGAACAGCACTGATTGGGAGAGAGCTGGGCAGGTACAACATCGACATTGCAGCCTTGAGCGAGACACGACTTGCAGAAGAAGGCCAAATCTGTGAAATTGGTGCTGGCTACACATTTTTTTGGAGTGGAAGGAAAAGCGAGGAAAGACGCCAATCCAGTGTGGGATTTGCCATTAAGTCGGCCCTGGTCGCCAAATTAGCTGGATTTCCAAAGGCTATAAACGACAGGCTCATGACCATGAAGCTGCCTCTGCTGAATGGAAGGAAGCACGCAACCATTGTGAGTGTCTACGCACCAACTATGACCAACGAAGATGATGTCAAGAACAAGTTCTATGAGGACCTGCACAATGTATTAACATCTGTTCCCAAAGGAGACAAACTTATACTCCTTGGGGATTTCAATGCCAGAGTAGGCACGGACACCACCTCTTGGAGTGGCATTATTGGAAAGCATGGAGTCGGAAATTGTAACAGCAATGGACTCCGCCTCCTTCAGACATGTGCCGAACATGATCTCCTGATTACGAACACAATTTTCTGTCTCCCCATGAGAAATAGGACATCGTGGATGCACCCTCGCTCGAAACACTGGCACCTCATTGACTATGTCATCGTCAGGAGGAGTGACAGACAAGACGTTCGAGTGACAAAATCCATGTGTGGTGCCGAATGTTGGACAGACCATCGTCTCATTGTCTCGAAAATGAACATCCACATCAGGCCACCACGGCGTCCTCAAGGGGCGAAAATACAAACAAAGCTAAATGTCACCCGCCTAAACAGCAAGAAAATGCAGCAGTCGTTTGAAAATATGCTGGAAGACCGCATCAAGCCCAATGCTGAAGCTAAACAGGATACAGAAACAGAATGGAGAGCCCTAAAGGACACAATTTACAACACTGCTATGGAAATCCTGGGTCCAGCCCCCCGAAAGCATAAAGACTGGTTTGA
The DNA here is from genome assembly GCA_014155875.1 of Cepaea nemoralis. NCBI lineage: Eukaryota > Metazoa > Mollusca > Gastropoda > Stylommatophora > Helicidae > Cepaea > Cepaea nemoralis. The sequence continues at coordinate 51,280 of JACEFZ010026941.1, read as the reverse complement.
TGAAAATTCCGAAGACATCAACCAATTGCTGGCCGAGAAACATCTTCTCCTCAAGGCACATTTGAATGACCCAAAGTCAACATAAAAAAAAGATGCTTTCAAGAACATTTAGAGAGTAGTGCAGCAGAAACTTCGGCACATGCGGGACTCCTGGCTGAGCAGCAAAGCTGATGAAATTCAGGGCTTTGCTGACAGACATGATATGAAAAACTTCTACGACTCACTGAAAGTGGTCTATGGTCCTTCATTACCAGGCATAGTTCCCCTCCTCAGTGCAGACGGGGGAACATTGGTCACCGATAAGAAAGAAATCCTCCAACGCTGGGAAGAGCATTTCAGCAAAATCTTAAATGCAACTTCCTTCTTCGATGATGAAACCATCAACTGCCTTCCTCAAGTTCCCACCAATGAGACACTTGATGACCTGCCAACCATAGTGGAAATAAACAAAGCCATCCAGCAACTCTCTAGCGGCAAGGCACCTGGTCCTGACTCCATCCCAGCAGAGATATACAAGGCAGGTGGGCCGGTCCTAACAGAGCAGCTTCACCAAGTCTTCACAAACTTATGGATGAACGAGACCATGCCACAAGATTTTAAGGACGCGTCAATAGTCCACCTTTACAAACGTAAAGGAAACCGCCAATCCTGTGACAACCACTGAGGCATCTCCTTGCTTTCAATTGCAGGGAAGATACTCGCCAGAATTCTTCTCAATCGCCTCACAGCCCATCTCGATCAAGGTCTTCTTCCTGAGAGTCAATGTGGCTTCAGAAAAGAACGTGGAACTGTTGACATGATTTTCGCTGCAAGGCAGCTGCAAGAGAAATGTCAGGAACAGAACTGCGAAATGTTCTCCACTTTCATTGACCGTACCAAGGCTTTTGATACAGTCAGCAGAGAAGGACTGTGGAAGATTATGGCAAAATATGGCTGTCCACAAAAGTTTGTCCAAATAGTGCGGCTATTTCATGACGGCATGCAGGCAAGAGTACAGGAAAATGGTGAACTGTCTAAACCCTTTCCTGTCACGAATGGAGTGAAGCAAGGATGTGTCCTGGCACCAACACTGTTCAGCCTTATGTTTTCAGCCATGTTGGTGAATGCCTTCGAGAACGACGACATTGGAATAGACATCAACTACCGTATGGATGGAAAGTTATTCAATCTCAGAAGGCTGAAAGCTAAAACCAAAATTAACAGCGGCACCGTCAGAGAGCTCCTGTTTGCTGATGATTGTGCTCTATACGCCAACTCAGAGGCGGACATGCAACATAATGTTTCAGCTTTCTCACATGCCTGTGCCAACTTTGGGCTCAATATCAACTTGGAGAAGACTGTAGTTATGTACCAGCCAGCTCCAGGGAATAATCACACTGTGCCGAATATCAAAGTGAATGATCATAGACTAAGTGTTGTGGACAAATTCACCTATCTTGGCAGCACCGTGTCACAAGCTGCCACAATCGATGACGAAGTGAATGCAAGAATCTCCAAGGCCAGTGCAGCCTTTGGCAGACTGTACAAGAATGTATGGGACAGAACTGGAATAAGCCTGCAAACAAAGCTAAAAGTCTACAAAGCAGTTGTATTATCCACACTGCTATATGCTTGTGAAACCTGGACTGTTTATCAGCGACACGCTAGGAAATTAAACCACTTCCACACAGTCTGCCTAAGGAAGCTACTGAAGATTAAATGGCAAGACAAGATTCCAGACACTGAAGTCCTAGAAAGATGAAGAATCAGATTCGCTGGGCTGGTCACTTGACTTGCATGCCAGATCATAGGCTCCGTAAACGAATTTTTTACAGCGAACTGCGTTGTGGTAAACGCTCCCAAGGTGGCCAGAGGAAACGTTTTAAAGACACTCTGAAAATTTCACTGAATGCTTTTGGAATTCCTCATGACACCTGGGAGGCTGCAGCCAGAGACCGAAATTCGTGGCGTGCATCATTGCGCAAAGGTGCAGTCATATGTGAGGCAACCAGGACTGCAAGAGCTGTGAAGAAAAGGCAGGACAGAAAAACCACTGCAGGAAATCCTCCTCCAGAGACATCAAGCATTCTTTGCCCACATTGTAAAAGAACATTTCAAGCCAAAATAGGCCTTATCAGCCATCTTAGAACCCACGGCTCCACACCTTCAACCCCACTGGATGAAATAAATGGTCATCATCATTCTTGATGGACAAACAACATTAACAACAATTGTGTCCCAGGTGAGTTTAAGAATTGTTAACTTGCGTTTCTGTACACTTACTGTTTACAGGCATCCATCTTTGTTTACGTTACCGACCTACTATTTCCTACTATTTATGGCCTGAAAATTCTGGTCCAAGCTGACAGTAATATGCGTCACCTCAGAGAGACATGATTAGGGTCGTTAGGCAATACAAACACCAGGCTTTCGACTGACTAGCCTCATGAATTAACAAATAAACAAGGAAATGCTACGCATATAAAGTGCAGGAAAACCTGGTATATGTGAAGCAGGTTGAAAGAGAGAGAGGAGAGAGATAGATAATGAAGATAGTGTGAGAGACAGAGACACGAGAAAGATGTGTTGAAAGACATAAAAAAGTGATAAAGACAAGAAAGAGAGAGAGAGGGGGAGGGAGACAGAGAAGGAGAGAGAGAGATGTCTGTATGCCTCTCTATATGTCCACCTGTCTGTATGTCTCTCTACATGCCCGCCTGTCTGGATGTCTCTCTGTCTGTCCGTCCGTCTGACAGCCTGCCTGATTTCTTGTTCTCTGTCAGTCTTGACTTTCCATTTGTATATATGTCTATCTGAATCTCTGTCTAACAAACTGTCTGTCTGCCTTTCCATATGTATGTCAGGCTGACTCTCTGTGTGTATGTATGCGTGTGTCTGACTCTCTATCTGTCTGCTGTCTGTCTGTCAGTTTATATATCCGTTGTTTATTTGTCTGCATCTCTGACTCTCTCTCTCTCTGTCGCTCGGCCGGTCAACCTGCCTGTTCAGAGTATTGCAGGGAGAGGTTGAAAGAGATGTATGAATTGGCATGGTGGAACACAGATGATCTGACGAGCGAGCGTCGGGTTGGATCTAGCTACCCATCTACCTGCGTACCTACTCATCCACCTACCTGTCTACCTACCCACATATCTGCCTATCTAACCATCTATCTGTCTAACAACCCACCTACCTGCCTACTTAACCACTTTCGTGTCACCCACCTACCTAACCAACTATGAATATTACAAAGAATTATCGCCAAAGCAACAGAGTACGTGCTTTGTGCTCGATACTTTTGACAACAGCCAGCGGGGAGAGAATGAAGCGGAGGAGAAGAGGTAGGGGAGAGGGGGGAAGGAAAAGGAAGAAGAGGGCTGGAGCCAGAAGGGGTAGAAGGAAAACGGATCGTTTGGGACTCAAAAATGTACGGGTTGGGTATTGGAATTGCCGTAGTGCAAAGCAACGAGGACCAATACTGGAGAAACTGGTCTACGATTTTGATGTCCTGATGTTACAGGAACTGAATACGAACTCTTTTAAGTGCCCTGGCTATACATGTTACATCAACCCAACTGGGCAGGGAAGACATGGACAGGCTCTGGTGGTCAAGGACGGTTTACAGCATTCAATACTGGATATGAGTGGGTGGGGTCAGGAGAGTAAAGAGGTGCAGGGAATGCGGATACAAATCGGCCGATACAGCTGGAACCTGATAAATATATATGTGAGTGGGGAATCTTGCATAAGCAGAGAGAGTTGGGATTGGTTGAGAGGTTTAGTGGACACCCTAGGTACCTGGAGGATGCGTATAACAAGGTTAGGTATGATCGGTTAAGAAACACACTGTTGGACATGGAGGTCTGCCCTTGCCTTGTTAGATGGGTTGCGGCAGTCCTTTATGAGCGTAAGGTTGCATTGCGCATGGGTTCCTGGACTTCTGACCCCTGTACTATTACACCTGGGTGGTGAATGGAGGTGGAGGCAGTAACGGCGGCATTCCGGTGGCTAGAGGAGACTACTGCAACACACGTTGTATTCATTACGGATTCAAAGTGTATGCTTAGCAAGGTGGAGAAATGAATGTTTCGTGTAGAATGATTGAGAACAGATTGAGAACCCATATGTGGAAAGAATGAGATTGTGGGGGTCAGCAGGGGTTCTGGAAGAATCTCAAAACTGAGAGGGAAGATCAGGAGAACTTTTAATCAGATAGCGGTGGGAACGATTAGTAGTATGACTCTTCGCTGGCTGTTGAACGAGGGGACGGAGCACGTATGGGAATGTCCTGAGTGCAGTGATGTCGGTTCTTAACTCAACCCAACTCAACTTGTTCTTCATTTACCTATCTGTTATGTTATGTGGTTACTTCAGCGCACGCTCCAAAGAGTGGGACAGGTCGGGAGAGAACACGCAGGGCACTGCTCTTGCTGAGGCCTCGCTTGAGACGGATGTTGTCTGTCTAAATGATGGGACACCAACTAGGCAGGCAATGAGACCGGGGCACCCTGACACGGCCATCGACCTGGCACTTGTATCAAAAGAGGCGGCATCATACATAAAATGGAGTGTCCTTGGGGATTATAGAAGCGACCACCTACCCTGCTCTGTACTGATACCTAAGTCCAGTAAAGTCAGGGCTCAAGAGGAAAGACTAACTAACTTACACTCACTTTAAACAACACAATTCTAAATACCCAAAGAGATAAAGGATTGACTTTCACCCAATTAATTAGTTAGTTAGTCTTTCCTCTTAAGCCTAAGGCGGCGCATAGGGCAGAAGTCCTGTCTCTCCATGCCTGGCGGTTCGCTGCTACCTGTTGTAGATCTTGGATATTTACTTGGCCATTGAATGAGCCTTCTCTAATGATGGTTCTACGCAGGGTCTCTCTTGGTCTTCCCCGTTTTCTTTTCCCTACTGGTGACCATATGAGGGCTTGATAGGGGAGTCTTGACTTGTCCATTCTGAGTACATGGCCGATGTAGTTCCAACGGCGTCTTCTTATGAAATTGGATACTTTATCTTGCTTAGTCTCTTGTCTTATTTGCGAATTGGTTCTGAAGTCTGTCCAGTGGATGTTTAGAAGTCTTTCTAAGACATTTGTTCTCAAAATTGTCTAATTTTGTATCTAAAGCTACCGTTGATTTCCAACTTTCACATCCATACGTTAACACTGGAATCACACAAGAGTTGAAGATTTTAAGTTTTGTGTGTTTGCTGAGTGTCTTTGACTTCCAGATGTTTGACAGTTTATTGAAGGCACTAGATGCCAGTGCGATTCTAGATGATAATTCTGGTGTTGAGTCCCCTGTAGATGTCATTTTGCTTCCTAAGTATGTAAAGCTGTTGACTTTTTCAAGAACGTAGCTGTTCAATTAATTGCTGAACAATTAAAAAACAATTGTCCGGCAAGGAAACGAACGATTGACATTTGACTTTCACCTAATTAATTGCTGAACAATTAAAATAAAAAAATTGTCCGGCAAGGAAACGAACCTCGAGCTCCCGCCCATCAGGCAGGGACACTACCAACTATGCTACTGACGACACGTTTTCAAATCTACGAAAATGTATAGTATAGCCACAGACTTACGTTAAGTTATGTGACTTGGCAAATCATGTGACCAGCCGGGACAGTTAACTATGTATAAACACTTTGTTTATACATAGTGCGCTATGAATAGACACTTTGTTTATACATAGTGCCCTATGAATAGACACTTCCTTTAATTATTTAAATGTAAATAAAATACTGTGTAAATTTTTTTCTAAAAGTTAGTATTTAATTATTAATTGCTCACTTCTAGATACAAAACAGTGTAATTATTGAGCAGAAGTAGAAATCCATTATTAGCGAATATTTTATTTACTTATTTTTTTTTTTTAATTTAATATTTTAATAATTAATTAACTACTGCTTAATTTATGCAGCAGTTACAAACTTATTTTAAATATTTACTTACATTAATGCATGATATTTAATCAACAAAAGAAAGCTGTTGCAATGCAGTTGGTACATTAAGACAATATGAGTACATTTTCATGAATTGTTCTTTCACTAACGACGAACATTTCACATGACATGTTATTGTTATTAATTAATATAAATGGGACTACTGCCCTATGCGCTGCCTTGGGCTCAAGAGGAAAGACTAACTAATATATCAAAGTATTTACAGCTCGTAGTCCATATTTAAATTCAACAAAATGTGAAAAACTATTTAATTTACCTCTGATAACCAACATCAATAAGATATTTAAGAGCGGTGTAATCCGCTAGTCACCACGCACAAGACGCCATGTTGCCAACCATGCCGGAAGTTCATCAATAATACAAAAGCTTAACCCAGTGGCCGGGATCCCTGGCGGAGGTGTCGACGACTTTCTCCGTAATCCCGTATATCCACGTGAGGAACACAACTGTACGAGATGCGGTAGCGGATCGCGTCGCGTTGGTTGCTTATGGGGTATGTGAGCCGGTCGCACAGAAATCAATGGCAAACTACTGAGCTTAATCTTGCTAACATCAACAACAGTTGAAAAATGCTGGTGTTGACTGCAACGTCCTGTAAGGGATATGCAACTTAAAAAAAATAAAAAATCCAGTAAACGACCAAATGTAATAGAACAGTTTGGGTTTTTGGTTAGAAACAGACTAGAATAAACGTTTCATATCAGACGCAATGGATACAGTACCTCCATCATCATGTGAAAATAACGCTTATATATTCATCTTGTAAGGAAAGTTCTGATCATGAGTTCTAACAGGACAGAGCGGATTGAAATATCTATATGAAGTATAACAATGTTCAAATATTTAAATAGGTTCGTGGAAGCTGTGTAACTGTGTTAGATGTACGTGTATGGATGGTTGTGTGTGTGTGTGTGTGGGGGGGGGGGGGGGGAATTATATATGACGCAATTATGACGTCAGCAAGCATCATTCCATACAACAACAAAATATTACATGGGAATGTGATGAACGTGCAACTAATGATAGCTTTCAACTGACGCATTGAGGTTTGTTTGGAAAGAAGGAGGAGGAGAAGATGGGGGGGGGGGCGAGAACGAGAAGAAGAATAAGACAAAGGTGGAGGAGGAGGATATAGAAGAAGAACGTTAACAAATATTTGAATAACGAAGACGCAAACAATAGATTGCACAATTTATTGCCTGACATATTTCGCTGCATCTCGTCAGGTACATACTGCAGAAATCACACAACATAAAGTGAAATAACTAGATAAATCCTTCAATGTGAAATATACACATATTCGCACAATAATGTCGATTGTCTACCACGGTAATTTTAAACTGACTAACATGTCTTTCTGCTTGCACAAGGACGGCTTACGCAGGTTGATCACTATGACTTCAGCAAACCTTAACAACAGACTGTCTCTTTCAACCACGTGACCACTCTCGAGCACGTGTCTCGAGACCGATGAAGCAGGACTGTTCCGGTGTGTCGGCCTTCCTATATGACATAAGAGCCCACGAGACACGCCCCCCCCCCCCCCACCTGTAGAAACTGAAGTGTATACAATAACAAAGTCAGTCCCATAGCAGACATGACAGTCGTGGTAGTGTAGCGGATAGACGCTCGCCTGCCCTACCGGTGGCCTTGGTTTCGATACGCATCAGGGCTGTTTCGAATTTTTAAAAATGACCTTGTCTCCCAGGGCAACCCAGCCTAAAATATGTACCAGGAAATGTCTTGAGAAGTAAAGGCGACCGACGTGGTATTCCATCATCGCCCGCTGAGTTAGTTTGGTTTATAAAAATATGGATCTGTATACCCAATGCACCCTAGGCGTGTAAAAGGCTCGACTGGACTTACATAACAGCTACGGCCGTTGGGGTGTCACGTGTTATGTTCTCAGACATTCTAGGCCACGGCATCGGTGGGGATCAGTTCCATTCCTCATCGCTTTTGAGAAACCCTGTCAATTCTGACAATTGTCTAGTAGCTATTTTTGAGAGGCTGTGTCATCGCTAGGGCTGTTCTGATCGGAAGAATATAATCCCGCCTCTACCAGGGAATGAGCATGAACCGCTTTCTTTGCAGGATTACGAGGGGTTAAAGGCGAGAGGATCGACTTCATTGCACCGAGTTTTATCCCATATGGCCCAGTCTCTGTCCTCAGTGCAGCCTGCCGAAAGCGTTGCACAAAGCACGAACTCCCTATCTCCAGCGACGACTCCCGGTAGTCTCCGAGAAAATTGCACTCGTGAACGACCGGAGTCCGGAATCGAACCCACAATCTTCGGAGACTACGACTTGACCATGGAGATCCCCTGTCTTGGCACTTAATACCACGGCTCCATGGTATGTGTTACCCCCATGGTATGTGTTACCTCCACGGCTCCATGGTATGTGTTACCCCCCATGGTATGTGTTACCTCCACGGCTCCATGGTATGTGTCACCTCCATGGTATGTGTTACCCTCATGGTATGTGTCACCTCCATGGTATGTTACCCCCATGGTATGTGTTACCTCCACGGCTCCATGGTATGTGTCACCTCCATGGTATGTGTTACCCTCATGGTATGTGTCACCTCCATGGTATGTGTTACCCTCATGGTATGTGTCACCTCCATGGTATGTGTTACCCCCATGGTATGTGTTACCTCCACGGCTCCATGGTATGTGTCACCTCCATGGTATGTGTTACCCTCATGGTATGTGTCACCTCCATGGTATGTGTTACCCTCATGGTATGTGTCACTTCCATGGTATGTGTTACCCCCATGGTATGTGTCACCTCCACGGCTCTATAGTATGTGTTACCCCCATGGTATGTGTCACCTCCACGGCTCCATGGTATGTGTTACCCCCATGGTATGTGTCACCTCCACGGCTCCATGGTATGTGTTACCCCCATGGTATGTGTCACCTCCACGGCTCCATAGTATGTGTTACCTCCACGGCTCCATGGTATGTGTCACCTCCACGGCTCCATGGTATGTGTCACCTCCACGGCTAGATGGTATGTGTTACCCCCATGGTATGTGTCACCTCCACGGCTCCATGGTATGTTACCTCCATGGTATGTGTCACCTCCACGGCTCCATGGTATGTGTTACCTCCACGGCTCCATGGTATGTGTTACCTCCACGGCTCCATGGTGTTACCCCCATGGTATGTGTCACCTCCACGGCTCCATGGTATGTTACCTCCATGGTATGTGTCACCTCGACGGCTCCATGGTGTGTGTTACCCCCATGGTATGTGTTACCTCCACGGCTCCATGGTATGTGTCACCTCCACGGCTTCATGGTATGTGTCACCTCCACGGCTTCATGGTATGTGTCACCTCCACGGCTCCATGGTATGTGTCACCTCCACGGCTTCATGGTATGTGTCACCTCCACGGCTTCATGGTATGTGTCACCTCCATGGCTTCATGGTATGTGTCACCTCCACGGCTCCATGGTATGTGTTACCCCCATGGTATGTGTTACCTCCGCGGCTCCATGGTATGTGTTACCACCACGGCTCCATGGTATGTGTTACCACCACGGCTCCATGGTATGTGTTACCCCCATGGTATGTGTTACCACCACGGCTCCATGGTGTGTGTTACCCCCATGGTATGTGTTACCCCCATGGTATGTGTTACCTCCACGGCTCCATGGTATGTGTTACCACCACGGCTCCATGATGTGTTACCTCCGCGGCTCCATGGTATGTGTTACCACAACGGCTCCATGGTATGTGTTACCACCACGGCTCCATGATACTGTTACCTCCACGGCTCCATGGTATGTGTTACCACCACGGCTCCATGGTATGGTCAACGACATCACGGTCAACCCTCAAGGGAAGGCAGGGGCAGACCATGGGCATTCCCCCTCTATCCAAGGAAGCTTCCATAATTGCAGAGCCGGCACATATTTCTGAGACTGGGCTCACCCGAGGAGTTGCCACGTCCTGCTCATGGCTGCTTTAGTTCCTCACTTCCATCTATTGGGCATTTCGCTTGCCACTGGACACCCAGCACACACCAGGAACGGTCAGTCAGCGGGCGACATCCACTAGGTAAGCTTTCGCTTCGGACTTCGGACCACGCAATGGGTTCGCTAGCCATGCGTTCCATTTCGTGTTATTGAGACGTTTTTCCACCTTTGACTACACTCTCTGTGAATATAGATACAGACATTTTTCGTAACCATTTCGTGTGACATTTTCTACCTTTTTGTTCTCGCTCACGAGGTAGGCTACATGTGCTGCCGGCTCAGTACCTTACCTCCGTGCACCAGTGAGCAAGAAACGGCCAGGCCCTCTCATTTGTGGATCCCACATATCAGAGCCTTTGAACAAGCATCTGAACTGAACATGTAGCGTGCTCAGCATCTCACCTCCATTTTTCGGTAGGTGGGTATCGGCCTGGCTCTCACATCCGAGGGTTTATGGCTTAGAGGCGTTCAGCCATGTCCCTCGAATGGGAGCCTTAGAGTATATTTCTGGACCTCGAAATAGCGGCATCGTGCGCCTGATTTAGACTTTGACTGCTATCCTCAGTCTTATCTGCAGAGCAGCAGGTTGTGTCTCGCTTAGTCTGGTCCCTATCCCAAGGCCTGTCCGACGTGTAGTTTTGTTTCCGTCGACAATGCTCTTGGGGTTACTGGGACACGCACGCCCCTCCCCCCCCCTACCGCGACAAGGTGGACACACATCGGGGTGGGGGAGCAGATTTGAACACCTAGCTATGGGGTGATTGAACAGAAGCAGTTATATTAATATATCCACAAGGCTGAATGACTGCAGACAAACCACCAATCTGCCCACAGTTAGTATCCCCATGAAGAACATCCTAGAACAAACTCCAGACTTCACTCTAAACTCACAGAGAACTTTTCCGCTCCACATTGGTAACATGTCTGTAGGAAGTGTAACTGAACACTAAGTACAGGGCCTTGTCATTGATAGAAATCTAATCTTTAACTGCCGTGTTCAAGCACTTATTAAACAGAGAGCAAAATACAAGTCTACCAGCTTGCTAAAATTACACATTTTTCTTGATGAAAACAGACAGATATTCTATACGTTTCATATATAAACACATATTGACTATTGCTCCACAATCTGGGATGGATGTTCCAATGCAATCACAAAGCTCATTTACTCAGTCAAGAAAAGGGATTCATGTTTAAATAATGGTAAAAAGCTTACAGACAATTCTAGCCTATATAAAAGTATTCAGTGATCTGATCTAGCCAGCCAGTTTAAGGTCACCATACAATGGATATCACCTCACTATGGGGTGAGGCAGATTCCAATCAGAATAAAAATGGCCATGGACACCTTGGGTATGACAAAACATCAGACAGGGGAACTGGCAAAGTATACATTTTGTTTACCCAGCAGGCCGTGATGATAGCGACGTTTGGCAAAGTACCTGCTACATGATGCTGACTTCAGGCAATCTGAGGTGACAAGTGGAATTTTCAAGTTGTAGGTCGAAATGAAGCAATAATCTTCAGATTGCTAATACCATTTACGACCGGAAATTTACTCACAAAGATCAGTTTGTTAGTGGTGGATTCTGAGCCTGGACTCTTATAGAGTTAACCTCAACTACTGACGTCCCTTCTATGTGGAGTTTGGGGCAAATTCTGGGCCAGTTCAACTGTAACTAAGAGTTGAAGTGGTGCACTATCAACTGTAACTAAGAGTTCAAGTGGTACACTGTCAACTGTAACTAAGAGTTGAAGTGTCACATAGAGTCCACACTGTAGTCCGGAGAGAGTGGACACAGAAATGTATGAAATCTGAGGAGGGAGCCTGACCACCTTGCCCATTAGGTTCCAGACAAATGACTTCCTAGTTATACTATTAACAGGTGTTGTCAGTGCCTGCCTTATCTAGCACTAGTTATACTATTAACAGATTTTGTCAATGCCTGCCTTATCTAGCACTAGTTATACTATTAACAGGTTTTGTCAGTACCTGCCGTATCTAGCACCAGTTATACTATTAACAGGTTTTGTCAGTACCTGCCTTATCTAGCACCAGTTATACTATTAACAGGTTTTGTCAGTGCCTGCCTTATCTAGCACCAGTTATACTATTAACAGGTTTTGTCAGTGCCTGCCTTATCTAGCACCAGTTATACTATTAACAGGTTTTGTCAATGCCTGCCGTATCTAGCACCAGCAGCTTTTGCTCACCTTTTGATTCTAAGGGATTTGTTTAATTCTATGATAAATGTGGTCCTAACAACATAAATGATTGAAAGAAAACACAATATGTTACACGAGTTCTTGTGCATTTGTTCTGTTGTGGATGATAACATTATGTACATGAGGAACACATCCAATGCATGTATTATTGTCTCTGACATGTTTTTTCCTTGCAGGTCATCAGTTGTCAGCTCAAGTAAAGAACGTACCACAATCATGATATTTGTGTGATTTCTTTACTGTATGTGTTTTCCTGTTGCTACACAGATCTCCTACATTGAAAAACAATTAGACACTTGTAAGGTTTCTCTCTTATATGTTTCATCTGGGTTCCTCGATTTTTTATTTCAAATCACCATTTGAGAAGTGATACATCACAACTGTATGTTTGTGTGTGTGTGCATTGTTTGCTTGTGCATCTTCAGATTGTGAACATCGAGATCATAAATCAAGGATCCAATAAATGCAATTGTAGCATATTGGGTATATGGTGCTGGCCCCATATTTGTACAGACCCCGAGCGTATGAATGGAAGGGCCAGGTTCAACCATTTGTAACAGACACACGAGTGTATGATGCAGGCCAGGTCAACATTTGTACCGACACACGAGTGTATGATGGAAGGCCAGGTCAACATTTGACAGGACACACGAGTGTATGATGGAAGGCCAGGTCAACATTTGTACAGACACACGAGTGTATGATGGAAGACCAGGTCAACATTTGTACAGACACACGAGTGTATGATGGAAGGCCAGGTCAACAATTGTACAGACACACGAGTGTATTATGGAAGGCCAGGTCAACATTTGTACAGACACACGAGTGTATGATGGAAGGTTCAGTGTCAACATTTGTACAGACACACGAGTGTATGATGGAAGGCCAGGTAACATTTGTACAGACACACGAGTGTATGATGGAAGGCCAGTTCAACATTTGTACAGACACACGAGTGTATGATGGAAGGTCAGGTCAACATTTGTACAGACACACGAGCTGTATGATGGAAGGCCAGGTCAACATTTGTACAGACACACGAGCTGTATGATGGAAGGCCAGGTCAACATTTGTACAGGACACACGAGTGTATGATGGAAGGCCAGGTCAACATTTGTACAGACACACGAGCGTATGATGGAAGGTCAGGTCAACATTTGTACAGACACACGAGTCGTATGATGGAAGGCCAGGTCAACATTTGTACAGACACACGAGCGTATGATGGAAGGCCAGGTCAAATTTGTACAGACACACGAGCGTATGATGGAAGGCCAGGTCAACATTTGTACAGACACACGAGCGTATGATGGAAGGCCAGGTCAACATTTGTACAGACACACGAGCATATGATGGAAGGCCAGGTCAACATTTGTACAGACACACGAGCATATGATGGAAGGCCAGGTCAACATTTGTACAGACACACGAGCATATGATGGAAGGCCAGGTCAACATTTGTACAGACACACGAGCATATGATGGAAGGCCAGGTCAACATTTGTACAGACACACGAGCATATGATGGAAGGCCAGGTCAACATTTGTACAGACACACGAGCAGTATGATGGAAGGCCAGGTCAACATTTGTACAGACACACTAGCATATGATGGAAGGCCAGGTCAACATTTGTACAGACACACGAGCATATGATGGAAGGCCAGGTCAACATTTGTACATACACACTGAGCATATGATGGAAGGCCAGGTCAACATTTGTACAGACACACGAGCAGTATGATGGAAGGCCAGGTCAACATTTGTACAGACACACGAGCGTATGATGGAAGGCCAGGTCAACATTTGTACAGACACACGAGCATATGATGGAAGGCCAGGTCAACATTTGTACAGACACACGAGCATATGATGGAAGGCCAGGTCAACATTTGTACAGACACACGAGCATATGATGGAAGGCCAGGTCAACATTTGTACAGACACACGAGCATATGATGGAAGGCCAGGTCAACATTTGTACAGACACACGAGCATATGATGGAAGGCCAGGTCAACATTTGTACAGACACACGAGCGTATGATGGAAGGCCAGGTCAACATTTGTACAGACACACGAGCATATGATGGAAGGCCAGGTCAACATTTGTACAGACACACGAGCATATGATGGAAGGCCAGGTCAACATTTGTACAGACACATGAGCGTATGATGGAAGGCCAGGTCAACATTTGTACAGACACACGAGCGTATGATGGAAGGCCAGGTCAACATTTGTACAGACACATCGAGCATATGATGGAAGGTCAGGTCAACATTTGTACAGACACACGAGCGTATGATGGAAGGCCAGGTCAACATTTGTACAGACACACGAGTGTATGATGGAAGGCCAGGTCAACATTTGTACAGACACACGAGCGTATGATGGAAGGTCAACATTTGTACAGACACACGAGCGTATGATGGAAGGCCAGGTCAACATTTGTACAGACACACGAGCGTATGATGGAAGGCCAGGTCAACATTTGTACAGACACACGAGCGTATGATGGAAGGTCAGGTCAACATTTGTACAGACACGCAAGCGTATGATGGAAGGTCCAGGTCAACATTTGTACAGACACACGAGCGTATGATGGAAGGTCCAGGTCAACATTTGTACAGACACACGAGCGTATGATGGAAGGTCAGGTCAACATTTGTACAGACACACGAGCGTATGATGGAAGGCCAGGTCAACATTTGTACAGACACACGAGCGTATGATGGAAGGCCAGGTCAACATTTGTACAGACACACGAGCGTATGATGGAAGGCCAGGTCAACATTTGTACAGACACACGAGCATATGATGGAAGGTCAGGTCAACATTTGTACAGACACACGAGCGTATGATGGAAGGCCAGGTCAACATTTGTACAGACACACGAGCATATGATGGAAGGCCAGGTCAACATTTGTACAGACACACGAGCGATATGATGGAAGGTCCAGGTCAACATTTGTACAGACACACTAGCATATGATGGAAGGCCAGGTCAACATTTGTACAGACACACGAGCATATGATGGAAGGCCAGGTCAACATTTGTACAGACACACGAGCATATGATGGAAGGCCAGGTCAACATTTGTACAGACACACGAGCGTATGATGGAAGGCCAGGTCAACATTTGTACAGACACACGAGTGTATGATGGAAGGCCAGGTCAACATTTGTACAGACACACGAGTGTATGATGGAAGGTCAGGTCAACATTTGTACAGACACACGAGCGTATGATGGAAGGCCAGGTCAACATTTGTACAGACACACGAGCGTATGATGGAAGGCCAGGTCAACATTTGTACAGACACACGAGCATATGATGGAAGGCCAGGTCAACATTTGTACAGACACACGAGCAGTATGATGGAAGGCCAGGTCAACATTTGTACAGACACACGAGCATATGATGGAAGGCCAGGTCAACATTTGTACAGACACACGAGCGTATGATGGAAGGCCAGGTCAACATTTGTACAGACACACGAGTGTATGATGGAAGGCCAGGTCAACATTTGTACAGACACACGAGCAGTATGATGGAAGGCCAGGTCAACATTTGTACAGACACACGAGCATATGATGGAAGGCCAGGTCAACATTTGTACAGACACACGAGCGTATGATGGAAGGCCAGGTCAACATTTGTACAGACACACGAGCAGTATGATGGAAGGCCAGGTCAACATTTGTACAGACACACGAGCAGTATGATGGAAGGCCAGGTCAACATTTGTACAGACACACGAGCATATGATGGAAGGCCAGGTCAACATTTGTACAGACACACGAGCAGTATGATGGAAGGCCAGGTCAACATTTGTACAGACACACGAGCGTATGATGGAAGGCCAGGTCAACATTTGTACAGACACACGAGCGTATGATGGAAGGCCAGGTCAACATTTGTACAGACACACGAGCGTATGATGGAAGGCCAGGTCAACATTTGTACAGACACACGAGCGTATGATGGAAGGCCAGGTCAACATTTGTACAGACACACGAGCGTATGATGGAAGGCCAGGTCAACATTTGTACAGACACACGAGCGTATGATGGAAGGCCAGGTCAACATTTGTACAGACACACGAGCGTATGATGGAAGGCCAGGTCAACATTTGTACAGACACACGAGCGTATGATGGAAGGCCAGGTCAACATTTGTACAGACACACGAGCGTATGATGGAAGGCAGGTCAACATTTGTACAGACACACGAGCGTATGATGGAAGGCCAGGTCAACATTTGTACAGACACATCGAGCGTATGATGGAAGGCCAGGTCAACATTTGTACAGACACACGAGCGTATGATGGAAGGCCAGGTCAACATTTGTACAGACACACGAGCGTATGATGGAAGGCCAGGTCAACATTTGTACAGACACACGAGCGTATGATGGAAGGCCAGGTCAACATTTGTACAGACACACGAGCGTATGATGGAAGGCCAGGTCAACATTTGTACAGACACACGAGCGTATGATGGAAGGCCAGGTCAACATTTGTACAGACACACGAGCGTATGATGGAAGGTCAACATTTGTACAGACACACGAGCATATGATGGAAGGCCAGGTCAACATTTGTACAGGACACACGAGCATATGATGGAAGGCCAGGTCAACATTTGTACAGACACACGAGCATATGATGGAAGGCCAGGTCAACATTTGTACAGACACACGAGCATATGATGGAAGGCCCAGGTCAACATTTGTACAGACACACGAGATATGATGGAAGGCCAGGTCAACATTTGTACAGACACACGAGCATATGATGGAAGGCCAGGTCAACATTTGTACAGACACACGAGCGTATGATGGAAGGCCAGGTCAACATTTGTACAGACACACGAGCATTATGATGGAAGGCCTAGGTCAACATTTGTACAGACACACGAGCGTATGATGGAAGGCCAGGTCAACATTTGTACAGACACACTAGCGTATGATGGAAGGCCAGGTCAACATTTGTACAGACACACGAGTGTATGATGGAAGGCCAGGTCAACATTTGTACAGACACACGAGCGTATGATGGAATGGCTCAGGTCAACATTTGTACAGACACACGAGCGTATGATGGAAGGTCAACATTTGTACAGACACACGAGCGTATGATGGAAGGCCAGGTCAACATTTGTACAGACACACGAGTGTATGATGGAAGGCCAGGTCAACATTTGTACAGACACACGAGTGTATGATGGAAGGCCAGGTCAACATTTGTACAGACACACGAGCGTATGATGGAAGGCCAGGTCAACATTTGTACAGACACATGAGTCGTATGATGGAAGGCCAGGTCAACATTTGTACAGACACACTGAGCGTATGATGGAAGGTCAGGTCACCATTTGTACAGACACACGAGCGTATGATGGAAGGCCAGGTCAACATTTTGTACAGACACACTGAGTTTATGATGGAAGGCAGGTCAACATTTGTACAGACACACTGAGCGTATGATGGAAGGCCAGGTCAACATCAGGCCCGCTACTGATTATTTACAAGTACATTTCCTGGCCACAGGTTCAGGCTGGGTCAACTTGGGGGCCCAGGCCTATGAAAACATTCCTGCATCCATGGGGATTGAACCACATGACCACCAGTCAGGACAGCACACTAAATATTGCACTATCATTTCTCCTGAACATGAGAGTCTTTTCCACAGATGTTCTATCAGAGCTGCAGGCAAATTCCCACATTTGAGAAGTGAACTCAGCAAGTCGGCTGCTAAACCATGAACTATAATTCAATGGGTACTATCCGACTGGTGTATCCAGAAATGAGAGCAGAAAAAGGTGGACGATGTGAACAGGAACGAAAACAAACTTACATACTATGAGAAAAGTATACAAGCATAAAGTATATTGTCTGAAAACGATCGAGACAATCAGAAAGGAAACGAACCAGACCAACAACTACCATTCTCTTGAATGGCACAGACAGGTCATTGTTTTAAAGTTTATCTATTTATGAAACTCTCATAATATTCAAGATTGTCATAACAAAAAAAATACCATAAGCATCACAATTGTTAGGTATTTTTATTTGTGTGCTCTTGTGTCCTTTCAGTTAGGTCAGTGTCAGTACAAATGCATTACAAATATCAGAGTGATTGTCTCCTTTATATGTGTGGGTTTTGTGTGTGTAGTGTTTCAAATATCACAATGATCTTCTCTTCATTGAAAAAAAAATCGCTTAAAAGTCGACAGGGTCGATTCATCGCACCGGGGTTTTTTTCCCTATGGCTCGGTCTCTTTCCGCAGCGCTTCACAATGAATCGTTACAACAAACTTAAATGTAATTACAAATGTAAACATTATCTGTCCAAGCGCAACTATTGTAGAATGTCACTGATTTGTCCTTGAAACATTACTGGTAACAATTTAGTACTCTACACATCAATGAACAACAGTGTCGAGTGATCTACAAAATGTATAAGAAAAACATATGAAAAAGATGTAGATAGAAAAATTGACCCTTGGTGAGGTCGGTCCACTGTAGGATAAGAAGACAAAAAGGCTCGTGGTAGGCTAGGTAGTATGAATCCTTGTCCCAGATGAGTCTACATTCCTATCAGTGGCACAGAGAACTGCATGTAAAGTTGTACACTATACACCGATGGATGATAGCTGACGTAGTTAGCAGCAACACGCTACCCTGTGATGAAGAAAAATCCCCCAGCGCCCTCGAGTATAACATACAGAAGAGAAACTAGTTCACTCAACTTCTATCCTTGCACACTACACTTACTTTTTCCCGCATGTCCTTTACAGGACATCGCTGTCAACATCAGCATTTTTCAGCTGATTTGTTGATTTCTTTGGCAAGATTACGCTTAGTAGTTTGCCATTGCTTCTGAGCGACCGGCTCAATACCCTGTAAGTTACAGACAGGCTACCAATTCTCACGCAACGGCACGTTACTTACGAGTGTATACGAGATTACGGAGAAAGTCGTGTAACCTCTAGATCAGAGAGACCGGCACACACTACACTACTATTAATTTTATGAGGTGAAAAAGGCAGTAGGTTAAGTTTTTGTGTGATGGTCTATAAATCAGACCGCGTGGTTTAATTATAAACTGAAAACAAAGAGTGGATCCCTTCGGGAGATAGAAAAAGAAAACACAGTATCCTATCAAAGTTTGTTCTTGGCTACTACAGAAACAAGGGTGATTCATTGAAGACGCATTGAAACATTGAGGAAAAGCAAAGCATGTGGCGATGGGTTGGAGTCAGATTGATGCTCTGTACTTAGCTCATGTCCGTAGCTCCCACGATAGTTGTCTGCAGCTTTCCTCTCCAGTCCTTCCTCAGTTTTCACTTGATGATGACAGCCAAAGTGACGGTACTACTGCAAACTACACAATGTTCAGTCCTAGTGTTTGTGTCACAAAATCAAATGGTTAGCTTTGGTAAGCTTTAACTGGAAGTCTGGGTAGCCGTGGTAAGCAAAACTGTCAATGGTATGGCTACCTACTTCAACATGGGCTTTGGTGACTCAGACTAGTATGTGTGAACTCGATGATGCTGATTGATGATGATGGTGCCCCTTGAGGGTGAACCACAACAACTCTACAAATAAATTCAAACAGAAAATCTGGTAAGCGGTGGTCTGGAATCACTCTTCCATCTTATTCAAACCCTTGTGCTATAGCAGGGGGGGGGGGGGGGGGGGTGAGGGGGTCTCGAGGTATGGTGTCCGCCTCGAGTGCTGGAGGTCCCGGGGTTTAGGCCCAGGTGAGGACCGGGATTTATTTAAAAAACCCCCTGGACTTTCCAGTCATAACATTTCCCCTAGTCTCTGGGTAGTCAGATCGGACGCCCGTGTGTATTGTTGCGCACATGATAAATCCCTTGGCAGTTGGAAATTGAAAAAGAGTAGCCTAACTGCGCTGCCCGGGCAAAATTTTGAGTTAAAAATCTACCCAAAGTATTTTCAGGATCCTCACCGATGCAACGGAGTTCGTGCATTGAGCTGAGTTTCTCCAGACTCAGGTTTGAGTTAGGAGGAAAAAGGAGCACTTTTAAAGGGGTAAACCGTGTGCCGTGATGTTGATCCAACGACTAAAATAAAACTAAAACATTGTGCTATAGCTATAGTCCTCTCATAACGTACAGGTACCTCTAATAATGAGGTCATATTCCTAACTGTTATTCTGACTGGACGTACCGATAAGATAGAAAGGAAAGGATTGATTTACACTCGTACATGACAGTGCCTATCCCTATTCATGAGCAGAGTATGGTCTGGCCCTGAATTAATATAGCCACGTGTGGCATGATCCAATTCAATTGCAGTGAATAGAAATATTCAAGACAAGTAGTGATTATATTACAGAGTATTTGTTCTACAACATGAAATAAAACAACCACGAAGGAAATGTTTAAACTCAATCGCAGAAAATAGGAATATTATCGACAAGTAATGATTCTGTAACTAGCAGTGTCTTATTCTACATTTGCATTCTGGGTCTCGCTATCGAACCAATCCATAACTGTGACTGTACTGTTGGTGTGATAGGAAAGGAAATGGATCACAAACCTAACAACCACAACTGACGTGCCTAAGTGTACAAGAGACACAAGGGCGTATTGTAAAGTAATTTAAAAATGCTCCAGATACAAAGGGGGAAAGAATATGCTCTCCACTGATATTCATTTCTGAGAATAGTTTCCAACGAATACTGCCCCGGGTTTGTGATAGTCGAGGGGTGTGGATTTTAATTTATGAGAATATTATGTTAAGCTGTCTAGGAGATTTTATTGATTCTTTTGGGCACTTTTTAGAATGCAGGGTGATCAGGGATATTTACTACAAACCCCAGGAGAAAACAATTCAATCCTTGAAAAAAATGGCATCTGTGTGTAGGTTTCCCTTCCCACTTCATCACCCTTTTAAAATTTTCTATAGTGCTAGAAGACATTGATTGTTTACAAAAATATAAACAACCACGGTTGAACAAATATCAACACTGGACTTTACGTAAACCTTAACACTGTTGGGGCAAAAAAGTTCAGGCATTAAATCAAGATCTGGGGGTTTCATACATGAAGGTGTAATGGTCACATTGAAGTTCATATAAAAGGCCTGGGAATGATTTGCATTATCAAAACACATTTATCCCATTTCACTATAGAAAAATACAATTTTATTACAAACAAAAACAACAACCACAAATTGGTTGTACTTTCATTTACCCCCATAATTAAGGCAAATGATGATCTAAGTTTTTGAACATTTGTTTCTGACACCCTTTAGATGTTCTCCCTATTTAAAATGAAAGAGTTGGTGTCAAAATACTCTATTTACCATAACCACCATTTGGTTTTAAACTCATTACCAAAAAAAAACGCATATAAAAAGCTTTGCTAGGATTAATAATTAAACTAATTATTTAATTACAGTCTTTTTCCCTTTAGTGTTGCTGTCGGTTATTCTTCCCAGTGCGAAGCAGATAATGTCCATATTTTTTCTGGGCAGAAAGAATTTTACTCACAGTCATTTTCTACTTACAGTATGTCCACCGAAGTTGGCTAGCGAATGTTTATAATCCATAATCCAAGAATTTGAATTATACATAGGGAAAATATTCTCTCCATGAGACTGAATTTAAGAATACTCTGTTGCCATTTGGGTGTGTTCCAATTGAAATTGATGCCTAGGTCTATCATACTTTCAGGAGATGCAACTTAAGCATGAAAATATGACGACTGTCCAACAGCTCGGTTTATGTTAACCGTTTCCCAATTTAGTTCAAAAGGCTTTGTCACACACCCCGGGTTTATGTTGATAGGCCATCCCCCACTTGGTGATGGGGCAGTTTTGGCCGACATGGAACCAGCATAGAGTTCTGATTCATTCCATTTCCGTGTAGAACATACAATGGTGAGTCATTCATTTTGGGTTTTATCTGGAGATATTTCCAGGATTCTGCTGCAGGCATGGAACTGAAGAATATTACTTTCAACACCTAACATGGTTGCAAAAAAAACAGATGATTCCTTTTGTTGAGATGTAGAGGCATTTAGCTGCTTTATAAGGTCTTTTTGATGGTTTCCAGGTTTTGGAACTTGGGGTAATCTGGTGTAGTTATGGTTCAGAGGTTCTGAAATTGGTACATTGGGTTTTATTAGCTTATGTGATTTCAGTGTCAGGTCTTAGTCAGATATGACTGAGCTACCGTATAACAGTAGACGGTACTACCTGGTTTCTGTTAGCGCCGAACGTTGGGCGGCGCTTACCAAACCCGACACCCCACATTGTGCCAACGGCTTCGGGCGGAAGAGCGCAATTGGGAGGGTACAAGCCTTACCCTGGTGCGAGGAAATGCAAGCTAAAGACAAAATGTCATGGCAGGGCAGACCAGGCCCTAAGCCTTGGTTGGCGACTGGTCTAGGATCGAAGCTCCGACAGGCGGACAGTTAGAGCATTGCTTTGCTGATCCGGCAGCTTCTGCAGCTTGTCTTGTTCCAGATGTAGGGTGTTACCTTTCCTCTGGAGTGAACTAGGCAGGCCGAGAGAGGGATCATGCTGCATGGGCAACACATGATCTCTATATTTTAGCCCAGGCTTTGTGCTATGGAGAGGCAATAAGCTCCATCCCTATCATTCTTGGTTGTTGCAAGAGTTAGACTGAGACCAAAGAGAATCTACACAGCTAAACACAAATCTAGCCCCAGGATTAATATTATTAACACTCATGATCCTGAAAAGTGCTTTCAGTTTCAACAGCAACTTGAAGACGCTTTCACTGATACACCAGAAAATTGTACAGTAAATGAAAAGTGGGGTCAAATTAAGGAAACTCTTTATAAAACTGCCGTAGGGGTTTACGGCACTGTGGATCATAAGAGGCAGGACTGGTTTGCGGCCAACAGCGAGACTCTGCAGCCCTTGATTGATAAGAAGAAGAAAGCTCTCTTAAGAAACAAGGAAAGACCAACGCGTAACACTCTGAGTGAGCTAAGGCAAGCTAGGAAGGATGTGCAAAAGGCTGCCAGGCAGTGTGCAAATGATTATTGGATCAAGTTATGTGAGTCCATTCAAATCGCAAGTGATAAGGGAGACATAAGAAGCATGTATGAAGGAATAAAGAAAGCCTGTGGTCCAGTGATCAAAAGAAGTGCACCATTGAAAACCTTGACTGGAGAAGTCATCACTGATAAGAAACAGCAGATGGACAGATGGGTAGAGCACTATTTGGAGCTTTACTCAAGTGAGACCAAACTAGCGGATGATGCCCTCAACGCCATAGAGGCTCTACCAACTCTTGACCACCTGGACACACTTCCCACCATAACAGAAGTTAAGTGTGCTATAAATGAACTTGCATCTGGCAAGGCTCCAGGTAAGGATGGGATTCCAATAGAGGTTATCAGGAGTGGGCAAGACACACTCACTCTACAGATCCACCAGCTAATAGAGCTATGCTGGCGTGAAGGACAAGTCCCACAGGATTTCAAAGATTCAAGCATCATAACACTGTACAAGAACAAGGGCGATCGGAGCGACTGCAACAACTATAGGGGTATCTCACTTCTGTGTATTGTTGGAAAAGTATTTGCCAGAATTGTTCTGCGCAGACTTCAAGTCCTAGGAGATCAAGTCTACCCCGAATCACAGTGTGGCTTTCGACAGAACCGGTCTACCACTGATATGATATTCTCATTGCGACAAATGCAAGAAAAATGCCGTGAACAGAATCAACCACTGTTTATTGCCTTCATCGACCTCACAAAGGCATTTGATTTGGTCAGTCGTGAGGGTCTGTTCAAGGCACTAAAGAAGATTGGCTGCCCACCAACTCTTCTGTCCATTGTGGAATCGTTCCACACAGGCATGAAGGGTATAATCAAGTTTGATGGTGCAACTTCTGAAGAATTTGAAATCAAGAGTGGAGTTAAGCAAGGTTGTGTACTAGCTCCCACCCTCTTTGGAATATACTTTTCACTTCTACTGAAATATGCATTTCGTGATCAGGATGGTGGTATATACATTCACTCACGCTCAGATGGCGGCCTCTACAATGCTCAGAGATTGAAGGCTAAGACCAAAATTAGGAGGGTACTGATCAGAGAGTTGCTTTTTGCAGATGATGCTGCAGTTACGACCCACTCTGAGGAAGAATTGCAATGTCTACTATCTGCATTCTCCAATGCTTGTTCTGAATTTGGTTTAACAATTAGCAAAAAGAAGACACAGATTATGTCACAAGGTGCACATGGGGTACCATCAATCTTTATTGACGACGCCGAACTAGAGATAGTAGACCATTTTACATATCTAGGATCAGTGGTAAATAGCAAATTATCCCTAGATCAGGAAATCAACATCCGGATTGGTAAGGCAGCAACAACAATGAACAGGTTAAGAAAAAGAGTCTGGGAGAACAGGAAGCTTACTGCCAAAACAAAAGTCCTTGTCTATCAAGCCTGTGTCCTTAGTACTCTTCTCTATGGCAGTGAAACCTGGACAACTTACTCACACCAAGAGAACAATTTAAACAGCTTTCATATGCGGTGTCTGCGAAGAATTCTTGGTATTAAGTGGCAAGACAAAATCACAAATACTGAAGTATTGGAAAGATCAGGTTGTGTGACAGTTTATTCCATGCTCAGTCTTCGTAGACTTAGATGGATAGGACATCTTAGGAGGATGGATGATGGTAGAATACCAAAGGATATCTTTTTTGGTGAATTACAGATGGGTAAGAGATCTCAGGGTCGGCCTCTACTACGATACAAAGATGTGTGTAAGCGGGACATGATTGATACAGGCATTGATAATGCACATTGGGAGCAAGTCGCCGCTGAACGTGTTGCATGGAGGGCAAATATCAGAAATGGAATAAAGTCAAAGGAGAAAATTATTGCAGAAAAGTCACACACCAAGCGTTTGAGACGTAAGATGGTGCATGATGGTGGAAATGACCACGTGTTCACATGCACCCACTGTGAACGGACATTTACAGCGCAAATTGGCCTTATCAGTCACACTCGCTACCGCCATAGTTAAAAGTTATTATGCCTTTTTAGACTATTAACAGATTTTTCAATGCCTGCCTTATCTAAGCACGAGTTATACTATAACAGGTTTTGTCAGTACCCGCCGTATCTAGCACCAGTTATACCATTAAACAGGTTCTGTTCAGTACCTGCCTTATCTGGCAACAGTTATACTATTTAACATGTTTGGTCAGTGCCTGCCTTATCTAGCACCATTATACTATTAACAGTTTTGTCAGTGCCTTCCTAAGCTAGCACCATTATACTTATTAACATGTTTTGTCAGATATGCCCCTAGCCGTTCTAGCACCAGCAGCTTTGCGCACCTTTTTGCTTCTAAGGGATTTGTTTTATTCTATGATAATGTGATTCCCTAACAACTAAATGATTGAAAGAAAACAAAAAAAAAAAAAAACAATATGTTCACGGGTTCTTGTGCATGTTGTTCTGTGGTGGTGATAACATTATGTACACATGATAACACATCCCATGTTATTATTGTCTCTGACATGTTTTTTCTGCAGGTCATCAGTTTGTCGCGTCCAAGTACAGAACGTACCACAATCATGATATTTGTGTGATTTCTTTACTGTTGGTGTTTTCCCTGTGCTACAACAGATCTCCTACATTGAAAAAACAATTAGACACTTGTAAGGTTTCTCTCTTATATGTGTCATCTGTGTTCCCTCGATTTTTATTTTCAAATCACCTATTTGAGAAGTGATACATCACAACTGTATGTTTGTGTGTGTGTGCATTGTTTGCTTGTGCATCTTCAGATTGTGCACATGAGAATCAGAATCAAGGATCCAATAAATGAATGGTAGCATATTGGTATATGGTGCTGGCCCCATATTTGTACAGACCCCGAGCGTATGATGGAAGGCCAGGTCCAACATTTGTACAGACACACGAGTGTATGATGGAGGGCCGGCAAACATGTGTACCGACACCCGAGTGTATGATGGAAGGCCAGGTCAACATTTGACAGACACACGAGTGTTGATGGAAGGCCAGGTCCAACATTTGTACAGACACACGAGTGTATGATGGAAGACCAGGTCAACATTTGTACAGACAACGAGTTATGATGGAAGGCCAGGTCAACAATTTTACAGACACTACGAGCATGGATGATGGAAGTCCAGGTCCACATTTGTACAGACACCCACGAGCGTATGATGGAAGGTAGGTCAACATTTGTACAGACACACGAGCGTATGATGGAAGGCCAGGGTCAACATTTGTACAGACACACGATGCGTATGATGGTAAGGCCAGGTCAACATTTGTACAGACACACGAGTGTATGATGGAAGGTCCAGGTCAACATTTGTACAGACACACGAGTGTATGATGGAAGGCCAGGTCAACATTTGTACAGACACACGAGTGTATGATGGAAGGCCAGGTCAACATTTGTACAGACACACGAGTGTATGATGGAAGGCCAGGTCAACATTTGTACAGACACACGAGCGTATGATGGAAGGTCAGGTCAACATTTGTACAGACACACGAGTGTAAGATGGAAGGTCAGGTCAACATTTGTACAGGACACACGAGCGTATGATGGAAGGCCAGGTCAACTATTTGTACAGACACACGAGCGTATGATGGAAGGCCAGGTCAACATTTGTACAGACACACGAGGTATGATGGAGGTCAGGTCAACATTTGTCACAGACACACGAGCGTATGATGGAAGGCCAGGTCAACATTTGTACAGACACACGAGCGTATGATGGAAGGCCAGTCAACATTTGTACAGACACACGAGCGTATGATGGAAGGCAGGTCAACATTTGTACAGACACACGAGCGTATGATGGAAGGTCAGGTCACATTTGTACAGACACACGAGCGTATGATGGAAGGCCAGGTCAACATTTGTACAGACCACACGAGTGTATGATGGAAGGTCAGGTCAACATTTGTACAGACACACGAGCGTATGATGGAAGGCAGGTCAACATTTGTACAGACACACGAGCGTATGATGGAAGGTCAGGTCAACATTTGTACAGACACACGAGCGTATGATGGAAGGTCAGGTCAACATTTGTACAGACACACGAGCGTATGATGGAAGGTCAGGTCAACATTTGTACAGACACACGAGTGTATGATGGAAGGTCAGGTCAACATTTGTACAGACACACGAGCTGTATGATGGAAGGTCCAGGTCAACATTTGTACAGACACACGAGCGTATGATGGAAGGTCAGGTCAACATTTGTACAGACACACGAGCGTATGATGGAAGGCCAGGTCAACATTTGTACAGACACACGAGCGTATGATGGAAGGCCAGGTCAACATTTGTACAGACACACGAGCGTATGATGGAAGGCCAGGTCAACATTTGTACAGACACACGAGCGTATGATGGAAGGCCAGGTCAACATTTGTACAGACACACGAGCGTATGATGGAAGGCCAGGTCAACATTTGTACAGACACACGAGCGTATGATGGAAGGCCAGGTCAACATTTGTACAGACACATGAGCGTATGATGGAAGGCCAGGTCAACATTTGTACAGACACACGAGCGTATGATGGAAGGCCAGGTCAACATTTGTACAGACACACGAGCGTATGATGGAAGGCCAGGTCAACATTTGTACAGACACACGAGCGTATGATGGAAGGCCAGGTCAACATTTGTACAGACACACGAGCGTATGATGGAAGGCCAGGTCAACATTTGTACAGACACACGAGCGTATGATGGAAGGCCAGGTCAACATTTGTACAGACACACGAGCGTATGATGGAAGGCCAGGTCAACATTTGTACAGACACACGAGCGTATGATGGAAGGCCAGGTCAACATTTGTACAGACACACGAGCGTATGATGGAAGGCCAGGTCAACATTTGTACAGACACACGAGCGTATGATGGAAGGCTCAGGTCAACATTTGTACAGACACACGAGCGTATGATGGAAGGTCCAGGTCAACATTTGTACAGACACACGAGCGTATGATGGAAGGCCAGGTCAACATTTGTACAGACACACGAGCGTATGATGGAAGGTCAGGTCAACATTTGTACAGACACACGAGCGTATGATGGAAGGCCAGGTCAACATTTGTACAGACACACGAGCGTATGATGGAAGGCCAGGTCAACATTTGTACAGACACACGAGCGTATGATGGAAGGCCAGGTCAACATTTGTACAGACACACGAGCGTATGATGGAAGGCCAGGTCAACATTTGTACAGACACACGAGCGTATGATGGAAGGCCAGGTCAACATTTGTACAGACACACGAGCGTATGATGGAAGGCCAGGTCAACATTTGTACAGACACACGAGCGTATGATGGAAGGCCAGGTCAACATTTGTACAGACACACGAGCGTATGATGGAAGGCCAGGTCAACATTTGTACAGACACACGAGAGTATGATGGAAGGCCAGGTCAACATTTGTACAGACACACGAGCGTATGATGGAAGGCCAGGTCAACATTTGTACAGACACACGAGCGTATGATGGAAGGCCAGGTCAACATTTGTACAGACACACGAGCGTATGATGGAAGGCCAGGTCAACATTTGTACAGACACACGAGCGTATGATGGAAGGCCAGGTCAACATTTGTACAGACACACGAGCGTATGATGGAAGGCCAGGTCAACATTTGTACAGACACACGAGCGTATGATGGAAGGCCAGGTCAACATTTGTACAGACACACGAGCGTATGATGGAAGGCCAGGTCAACATTTGTACAGACACACGAGCGTATGATGGAAGGCCAGGTCAACATTTGTACAGACACACGAGCGTATGATGGAAGGCCAGGTCAACATTTGTACAGACACACGAGAGTATGATGGAAGGCCAGGTCAACATTTGTACAGACACACGAGCGTATGATGGAAGGCCAGGTCAACATTTGTACAGACACACGAGCGTATGATGGAAGGCCAGGTCAACATTTGTACAGACACACGAGCGTATGATGGAAGGCCAGGTCAACATTTGTACAGACACACGAGCGTATGATGGAAGGCCAGGTCAACATTTGTACAGACACACGAGCATATGATGGAAGGCCAGGTCAACATTTGTACAGACACACGAGCGTATGATGGAAGGCCAGGTCAACATTTGTACAGACACACGAGCGTATGATGGAAGGCCAGGTCAACATTTGTACAGACACACGAGCGTATGATGGAAGGCCAGGTCAACATTTGTACAGACACACGAGCGTATGATGGAAGGCCAGGTCAACATTTGTACAGACACACGAGCGTATGATGGAAGGCCAGGTCAACATTTGTACAGACACACGAGCGTATGATGGAAGGCCAGGTCAACATTTGTACAGACACACGAGCGTATGATGGAAGGCCAGGTCAACATTTGTACAGACACACGAGCGTATGATGGAAGGCCAGGTCAACATTTGTACAGACACACGAGCGTATGATGGAAGGCCAGGTCAACATTTGTACAGACACACGAGCGTATGATGGAAGGCCAGGTCAACATTTGTACAGACACACGAGCGATATGATGGAAGGCCAGGTCAACATTTGTACAGACACACGAGCGTATGATGGAAGGCCAGGTCAACATTTGTACAGACACACGAGCGTATGATGGAAGGCCAGGTCAACATTTGTACAGACACACGAGCGTATGATGGAAGGCCAGGTCAACATTTGTACAGACACACGAGCAGTATGATGGAAGGCCAGGTCAACATTTGTACAGACACACGAGCGTATGATGGAAGGCCAGGTCAACATTTGTACAGACACACGAGCGTATGATGGAAGGCCAGGTCAACATTTGTACAGACACACGAGCGTATGATGGAAGGCCAGGTCAACATTTGTACAGACACACGAGCGTATGATGGAAGGCCAGGTCAACATTTGTACAGACACACGAGCGTATGATGGAAGGCCAGGTCAACATTTGTACAGACACACGAGCGTATGATGGAAGGCCAGGTCAACATTTGTACAGACACACGAGCGTATGATGGAAGGCCAGGTCAACATTTGTACAGACACACGAGCGTATGATGGAAGGCCAGGTCAACATTTGTACAGACACACGAGCGTATGATGGAAGGCCAGGTCAACATTTGTACAGACACACGAGCGTATGATGGAAGGCCAGGTCAACATTTGTACAGACACACGAGCGTATGATGGAAGGCCAGGTCAACATTTGTACAGACACACGAGCGTATGATGGAAGGCCAGGTCAACATTTGTACAGACACACGAGCGTATGATGGAAGGCCAGGTCAACATTTGTACAGACACACGAGCGTATGATGGAAGGCCAGGTCAACATTTGTACAGACACACGAGCGTATGATGGAAGGCCAGGTCAACATTTGTACAGACACACGAGCGTATGATGGAAGGCCAGGTCAACATTTGTACAGACACACGAGCGTATGATGGAAGGCCAGGTCAACATTTGTACAGACACACGAGCGTATGATGGAAGGCCAGGTCAACATTTGTACAGACACACGAGCGTATGATGGAAGGCCAGGTCAACATTTGTACAGACACACGAGCGTATGATGGAAGGCCAGGTCAACATTTGTACAGACACACGAGTGTATGATGGAAGGCCAGGTCAACATTTGTACAGACACACGAGCAGTATGATGGAAGGCCAGGTCAACATTTGTACAGACACACGAGCGTATGATGGAAGGCCAGGTCAACATTTGTACAGACACACGAGCGTATGATGGAAGGCCAGGTCAACATTTGTACAGACACACGAGTTTATGATGGAAGGCCAGGTCAACATTTGTACAGACACACGAGTGTATGATGGAAGGCCAGGTCAACATCAGGTCAGCTACTGTTTATTTACAAGAACATTTCCTGGTCACGGGTTCAGGCTGGGTCAACTTGGGGGACCAGGTCAATGAAAACATTCCTGCATCCATGGGGATTGAACCACATGACCACCAGGTCAGGAGGCAAGCACACTAGACATTGCACTATCATTTCTCCTGAACACGAGAGTCTTTTCCACAGATGCTCTATCAGAGCTGCAGGTCCTCAAGAACGGCAAATTCCCACATTTGAGAAGTGAACTCAGCAAGTTGGCTGCTAAACCATGAACTATAATTCAATGGGTACCATCCGATTGGTGTATCCAGAAACGAGAGCAGAAAAAAGTGGAGAATGTAAACAGGAAGAGAACAAACTTCCATACTATGAGAAAAGTATACAAATATAAAGTATATTGTTTGAAAACAATCCAGACAAACAGAAAAGAACAGAAACAGATCAACAACAGCAAGCATTCTCTTGACTGGCACAGACACGTCATTGTTTTAAAGTTTATCTCCTATTTATGATCTCTCATAATATTCAAGATTGTCATAACAAAAATATACCATAAGCATCACAATTGTTCAGTATCTCTTATTTGTGTGCTAGCTTGTGTCCCTTCAGTTAGGTTAGTGTCAGTATAGTATGCATTACAAATATCAGAATGATTCTCTCCTTTATGTGTGTGTGTTTTTGTTGTTGTAGTGTTTCAAATATCACAATGATTCTTCTCTTCATTGAATGGTGCTTCACAATGAATCGATTACAAAAACTTAAATGTAATTACAAATGTAAACATTATCTGTCCAAGCACAATTATTGTAAAATGCCACTGATTTGTCCTTGAAACATTACTGGTAACAATTCTAGTACTCTACACATCAATGAACAACAGTGTCGAGTGATCTACAACTGTATAAGGAAAACCTATGAATAAGGATGTAGATAGAAAAGTTGACTCTTGGTGAGGTCGGTCCAGTGTAGGATAAGACGACAAAATGGCTCATGGTAGGCTAGGTAGTATGAATCCTTGCCCTAGATGAGTCTACTTTCCTATCAGTGGCACAGGGAACTGCAATGTAAAGTTGTATGCTATACACCGATGGATGATAGCTGACGTAGTTAGCAGCGACGCGCTACTCTGTGATGAAGAAAAATCCCCCCAGCGCCCTCGAGTATAACATACAGAAGAGAAACTAGTTCACTCAACTTCTATCCTTGCACACTACACTTACTTTTTCCCGCATGTCCTTTACAGGACATCGCTGTCAACATCAGCATCTTTCAGCTGACTGTTGATTTTTTTGGCAAGATTACGCTCAGTAGTTTGCCATTGCTTTCTGAGCGACCAGCTCAATACGCCGTAAGTTACAGACATGTAGAGACCTGCTACCAATTCTCACGCAACGGCACGTTACTTACAAGTGTATACGAGATTACGGAGAAAGTCGTGTAACCTCTAGACTAGAGAGACCGGCACACACTACACTACTATTAATTATTATGAGGTGAAAAAGGCAGTAGGTTAAGTTTTTGTGTGGTGGTCTATAAATCAGACCGCGTGGTGTAATTATAAACTTAAAACAGAGTGGATCTCCTCGGGAGATAGAAAAAGAAAACACAGTATCCTATCAAAGTCAGTTCTTGGCTACTACAGCAAACAAGGCTGTTTCATTGAAGACGCATTGAATCATTGAGGAAAAGCAAAGCATGTGGCGATGGGTTGGAGTCAGATTGACGGCTCTGTACTTAGCTCATGTCCGTAGCTCCCAAGATAGTTGTCTGCAGCTTTCCTCTCCGGTCCTTCCTCAGTTCTCACTTGATGATGACGGCCAAAGTGATGGTACTACTGCAAACTACACAATGTTCAGTCCTAATGTTTGTGTCACAAAATCAAATGGTTAGCTTTGGTAAGCTTTAACTGGAAGTCTGGGTAGCCGTGATAAGCAAAACTGTCAATGGTATGGCTACCTACTTCAACATGGGCTTTGGTGACTCAGACTAGTATGTGTGAACTCGATGATGCTGATTGATGATGATGGTGCCTCTTGAGGGTGAACCACAACAACTCTACAAATAAATTCAAACAGAAAATCTGGTAAGCTGGTGGCCTGGAATCACTCTTCCATCTCTATTCAACCATTGTGCTATAGCAGGGGGGGGGGGGGGGGGGGCTGAGTGGTCTCGAGGTATGGTGTCCGCCTCGAGTGCTGGAGGTCCCGGGTTCAGGCCCAGGTGAGGACCGGGATTTATTTAAAAAATCCACCTGGACTTCCAGTAATAACATTTCCCCTAGTCTCTGGGTAGTCAGATCGGACGCCCGTGTGTATTGTTGCGCACATGATAAAATCCCTTGGCAGTTGGAAATTGAAAAAGAGTAGCCTAACTGCGCTGCCCGGGCAAAATTTCTGAGTTAAAAATCTACCCAAAGTATTTTCAGGATCCTCACCGATGCAACGGAGTTCGTGCATTGAGCTGAGTTTCTCCAGACTCAGGTTTGAGTTAGGAGGAAAACGGAGCACTTAGGGCTAAACCGTGTGCCCGTGATGTTGATCCAACGACCTAAAACTAAAACTAAAACATTGTGCTATAGCTATAGTCCTCCTCATAAGTACAGGTACCTCTAATAATGAGGACATATTCTAACTGTTATTCTGACTGGACGTACCGATAAGATAGACAGGAAAGGATTGATTTACGACTCGTACATGACAGTGCCTATCCCTATTCATGAGCAGACTATGTCTGGCCCTGAATTAATATAGCCCATGCAGTGGCATGATCCAATTCAATTGCAGCGAATAGAAATATTCAAAACAAGTAGTGATTACATTACAGAGTATTTGCTTCTACAACATGAATTAAATAACTACCAGAAGGAAATGTTTAAATTCAATCGCAGCGAAATAGGAATATTATCGACAAGTAATGATTCTGTAACTAGCAGTGACTTACTCTACATTTGCATTCTGGGATCTTCGCTATCGAACCAATCCATAACTGTGACTGTACTGTTGTGTGATAGGAAAGGAAATGGATCACAAACCTAACAACCACAACTGACGTGCCTAAGTGTACAAGAGACACAAGGGCGTATTGTAAAGTAATAAAACTGCTCCAGATACAAAGGGGAATGAATATGCTCTCCACTGATATTCATTTCTGAGAATAGTTTCCAACGAATACTGCCTGGGTTTGTGATAGTCGAGGGGTGTGGATTTTAATTTATGAGAATATTATGTTAAGCTGTCTAGGAGATTTTATTGATTCTCTGGTCACTTGTTAGAATGCAGGGTGATCAGGGATATTTACTACAAACCCAGGAGAAAACAATTCAATCCTTGAAACAATGGCATCTGTGTGTAGGTTTCCCTTCCCACTTCATCACCCTTTAAATTTACTATAGTGCTAGAAGACATTGATTGTTCACAACATATAAACAACCACGGTTGAACAAATATCAACACTGGACTTTACGTAAACATTAACACTGTTGGACAAACAGTTCAGGCATTAAATCAAGATCTGGGGTTACATACATGAAGGTGTAATGGTCACATTGAAGTTCATATACAGGCCTGGGAATGATTTGCATTATCAAAACACATTTATTCCATTTCACTATAGAAAAATACAATTTTATTACAAACAACACAACAACCACAAATTGGTTGTACTTTCATTTACCCTCATAATTAAGGCAAATGATGATCTAAGTATATGAACATTTGTTTCTGACACCCTTTAGATGTTCTCATATTTAAAATGAATGAGTTGGTGTCAAAATACTCTATTTACCATAACCACCATTTGGTTATATCTCATTACCAAATAAAACACATATAAAAAGCTTTGCTAGGATTAATAATTAAACTAATTATTTAATTACAGTCTTTTCCATTTAGTGTTGCTGTCGGTTATTCTTCTCCAGTGCGAAGCAGATAATGTCCATATTTATCTGGGCAGAAAGAATTATACTCACAGTCATTTTCTACTTACAGTATGTCCACCGAAGTTGGCTAGCGAATGTTTATAATCCATAATCCAAGAATAGAATTATACATAAGAACATATTCTCTCCATGAGACTGAATTTAAGAATACTCTGTTGCCATTTGGGCTGTGTTCCAATTGAAATTGATGCCTAGGTCTATCATACTTTCAGGAGATGCAACTTAAGCATGAAAATATGACGACTGTCCAACAGCTCGGTTTATGTTAACCGTTTCCCAATTTAGTTCAAAAGGCTTTGTCACACACCCGGTTCATGTTGATAGGCCATCCCACACTTGGTGATGGGGCAGTTAGGCCGACATGGAACCAGCATAGAGTTCTGATTCATTCCATTTCCGTGTAGAACATACAATGGTGAGTCATTCATTTGGTTTCATCTGGAGATATTTCCAGGATTCTGCTGCAGGCATGGAACTGAAGAATATTACTTTCAACACATAACATGGTTGCAAAAAATCAGATGATTCCTTTTGTTGCAGATGTAGAGGCATTTAGCTGCTTTCATAAGGTCTTTTTGATGGTGTTCCAGGTTTTGGAACTTTGGGGTAATCTGGTGTAGTTATGGTTCAGAGGTTCTGAAATTGGTACATTGGTTGTATTAGCTTATGTGATTTCAGTGTCAGGTCTTAGTCAGATATGACTGAGCTACCGTATAACAGTAGACGGTACTACCTGGTTTCTGTTAGCGCCGAACGTTGGGCGGCGCTTACCAAACCCGACACCCCACATTGTGCCAACGGCTTCGGGCGGAAGAGCACAATTGGGAGGGTACAAGCCTTACCCTGGTGCGAGGAAATGCAAGCTAAAGACAAAATTGTCATGGCAGGGCTGACCAGGCCCTAAGCCTTGGTTGGCGACTGGTCTAGGATCGAAGCTCCGACAGGCGGACAGTTAGAGCAATGCTTTGCTGATCCGGCAGCTTCTGCAGCTTGTCTTGTTCCAGATGTAGGGGTGTTACCTTTCCTCTGGAGTGAACTAGGCAGGCCGAGAGAGGGATCATGCTGCATGGGCAACACATGATCTCTATATTTTAGCCCAGGCTTTGTGCTATGGAGAGGCAATAACTCCATCCCTCATTCTTTGGTTGTTGCAAGAGTTAGACTGAGACCAAAGAGAATCTACACAGCTAAACACAAATCTAGCCCCAGGATTAATATTATTAACACTCATGATCCTGAAAAGTGCTTTCAGTTTCAACAGCAACTTGAAGACGCTTTCACTGATACACCAGAAAATTGTACAGTAAATGAAAAGTGGGGTCAAATTAAGGAAACTCTTTATAAAACTGCCGTAGGGGTTTACGGCACTGTGGATCATAAGAGGCAGGACTGGTTTGCGGCCAACAGCGAGACTCTGCAGCCCTTGATTGATAAGAAGAAGAAAGCTCTCTTAAGAAACAAGGAAAGACCAACGCGTAACACTCTGAGTGAGCTAAGGCAAGCTAGGAAGGATGTGCAAAAGGCTGCCAGGCAGTGTGCAAATGATTATTGGATCAAGTTATGTGAGTCCATTCAAATCGCAAGTGATAAGGGAGACATAAGAAGCATGTATGAAGGAATAAAGAAAGCCTGTGGTCCAGTGATCAAAAGAAGTGCACCGCTGAAAACCTTGACTGGAGAAGTCATCACTGATAAGAAACAGCAGATGGACAGATGGGTAGAGCACTATTTGGAGCTTTACTCAAGTGAGACCAAACTAGCGGATGATGCCCTAAATGCCATAGAGGCTCTACCAACTCTTGACCACCTGGACACACTTCCCACCATAACAGAAGTTAAGTGTGCTATAAATGAACTTGCATCTGGCAAGGCTCCAGGTAAGGATGGGATTCCAATAGAGGTTATCAGGAGTGGGCAAGAAACACTCACTCTACAGATCCACCAGCTAATAGAGCTATGCTGGCGTGAAGGACAAGTCCCACAGGATTTCAAAGATTCAAACATCATAACGCTGTACAAGAACAAGGGTGATCGGAGCGACTGTAACAACTATAGGGGTATCTCACTTCTGTGTATTGTTGGAAAAGTATTTGCCAGAATTGTTCTGCGCAGACTTCAAGTCCTAGGAGATCAAGTCTACCCCGAATCACAGTGTGGCTTTCGACAGAACCGGTCTACCACTGATATGATATTCTCATTGCGACAAATGCAAGAAACATGCCGTGAACAGAATCAACCACTGTTTATTGCCTTCATCGACCTCACAAAGGCATTTGATTTGGTCAGTCGTGAGGGTCTGTTCAAGGCACTAAAGAAGATTGGCTGCCCACCAACTCTTCTGTCCATTGTGGAATCGTTCCACACAGGCATGAAGGGTATAATCAAGTTTGATGGTGCAACTTCTGAAGAATTTGAAATCAAGAGTGGAGTTAAGCAAGGTTGTGTACTAGCTCCCACCCTCTTTGGAATATACTTTTCACTTCTACTGAAATATGCATTTCGTGATCAGGATGGTGGTATATACATTCACTCACGCTCAGATGGCGGCCTCTACAATGCTCAGAGATTGAAGGCTAAGACCAAAATTAGGAGGGTACTGATCAGAGAGTTGCTTTTTGCAGATGATGCTGCAGTTACGACCCACTCTGAGGAAGAATTGCAATGTCTACTATCTGCATTCTCCAATGCTTGTTCTGAATTTGGTTTAACAATTAGCAAAAAGAAGACACAGATTATGTCACAAGGTGCACATGGGGTACCATCAATCTTTATTGACGACGCCGAACTAGAGATAGTAGACCATTTTACATATCTAGGATCAGTGGTAAATAGCAAATTATCCCTAGATCAGGAAATCAACATCCGGATTGGTAAGGCAGCAACAACAATGAACAGGTTAAGAAAAAGAGTCTGGGAGAACAGGAAGCTTACTGCCAAAACAAAAGTCCTTGTCTATCAAGCCTGTGTCCTTAGTACTCTTCTCTATGGCAGTGAAACCTGGACAACTTACTCACACCAAGAGAACAATTTAAACAGCTTTCATATGCGGTGTCTGCGAAGAATTCTTGGTATTAAGTGGCAAGACAAAATCACAAATACTGAAGTATTGGAAAGATCAGGTTGTGTGACAGTTTATTCCATGCTCAGTCTTCGTAGACTTAGATGGATAGGACATCTTAGGAGGATGGATGATGGTAGAATACCAAAGGATATCTTTTTTGGTGAATTACAGATGGGTAAGAGATCTCAGGGTCGGCCTCTACTACGATACAAAGATGTGTGTAAGCGGGACATGATTGATACAGGCATTGATAATGCACATTGGGAGCAAGTCGCCGCTGAACGTGTTGCGTGGAGGGCAAATATCAGAAATGGAATAAAGTCAAAGGAGAAAATTATTGCAGAAAAGTCACACACCAAGCGTTTGAGACGTAAGATGGTGCATGATGGTGGAAATGACCACGTGTTCACATGCACCCACTGTGAACGGACATTTACAGCACAAATTGGCCTTATCAGTCACACTCGCTACCGCCATAGTTAAAAGTTATTATGCCTTTTTAGAGCACAAACTATCGTCTGTCAAGACGGCAAGGTGCTAATGATGGATGATGATGATTTCAGTGTCTTCTCCCCTTGGTTTGAGTTGGAGTTCATAGCTAGAACTTGGTGTGAGTGGCTGAAACCTTATGCTGACTTTTGCGGTTGTGTGACTTTTCTTTCGAAGGAGGATACTTGAGTGTATCCTTTGAACTTGGGAGTCCAACAGACAGATGGAGGGTTCTTACTGCTGTTAGTTTTATTACATGTAGTATAACTCCCATAGTTTAGTTGACCTCGACGATTGATGGTTCATCAGGCGGTACCTCCCAGAAGTAAAACAGGTTATTCTTTTTGTATCTGTGTACTAGGCATCATGTCGACATTCTGATAAGGAAGTCCATCCTGGGTAATCTGACCGGAGTCAGAATATCAAACGCTGAGTGTCTATCATCTTCCATTCGAATGTGTCTTTCGCTGGCTTTTGCAGCTTATGATTGCAGCAGTCAACATTGATGTATTTCTAGATCCAGAACATGGTTAAACTATTTAGTCTTGACTCACCTTCACCAGGCTGTTAACCCAGGATCCTGATGAAATGATGAAATGCAGTCCCACCAAATCAACCAACACTAGCTTCTTTTCAATAGCTGCAGATAATGATGGTTTTTAAGGCAAAATTTCCTTTCTCTGAAGGGAAAACTTTTACATGTCTGCTCTTTGTGATGCACTGACCAAAATGGCTACACTGAGCCTTTGTTTTTCAATCAGTCCGGGTCTTGCCAGGTACGTGAAAGAAACCTAGGGCCAAATTTTTAACCTACTGCCAAATAAATTAGGCTCTGTTTTCTTTCCTTCTCCTACACTAAGTAAGATACTTAACCAGTAGTTGTTAGGAATTGTTTATTTTTAAGGGAGTCAATGCTAGGAAAGGGTAAAGACTTTTTAATATGCCACACGCCTCCCCCATTTAAGCCATTTATTTCTTTCAGAAAAAAAATGGTCCAGTAGTACTCTACAATTTCCGTCTTTACATTGACGCACCTAGTATCCCATTACGTTTTACTACCATTCTCTTCTTTGTTAAAATTTATCAGAGCCACGCCCATTTTCTTATAGACCCGACAACTGGACATAACCTCTTGTTTCCTTTCTTGGAAGAGTTTATTTATCTTTTCCATTGTCGTCTGCTATTGTTTGAAATATGTGTGGTTATCTGATAATTTGCTACTTTCAAGTACTGATTTGTCTGCATCAAACCGACTTTCTGAAGCAATTGAAATATCATCCTTAAGCTTTAAATAGCTAGATGATACTCTTCATCTGAGATCATTCGCTGTATTTCTTTTCCCAATACATTTAGTCTGGCGTTAGGAACTGGAGAAAGTCCTGAGTACTCCTACATGGGTTATTAAGAAATCTAACATCTGCATTTTGCTGATTCTGGGTTTTGTGCGTCCGCTCCCCTCAGATTCTTTTCCCAGCAGAAAGTCTCTTCTCTCCTTGTAGTTCCCTTATGGTCTACGTGTAACCACTGCTAACGTAAGTATGACTAGTTGGGATATATAACAGCTTGATTCCTCTCTCATTAGATTATCAATCTTG
Organism: Cepaea nemoralis; assembly: GCA_014155875.1. Taxonomy (NCBI): domain Eukaryota; kingdom Metazoa; phylum Mollusca; class Gastropoda; order Stylommatophora; family Helicidae; genus Cepaea; species Cepaea nemoralis. Next base: position 11,138 of record JACEFZ010026941.1, on the reverse strand, counting down.
AGATTATGTTAAAATCAACGGTTATTTCTGCGTCTACTGATAGCATATTAAACCGCCCGTCTTCCTGTAAGTTAGACGTTTGTTTTAACTATAGATCTGATATTTAAAGGAAACTTGAGATGGTTCCTGTTGTACATATTTTTCATCCAACACAGTATGTGTTTGGGTTAATAGTTGCGTTGTGGGATTTTCCCCGATCAGTTTTAATAACTTCTGATTAGAGTGGTGTCCCCTTTCTCTTGTGGGTTTTCCCGGAGAATCTCGTCTAACATGTAAACAAAGGACTAACATGTTTCAAATCCCGAAACAACCACATAATCAATGTAAACAAAGGTCCAACTTTTCTAGATTTCTGTTCTGAACCGAATATTACGGGAAACATGAATCTATCAGAAATGAAGTAATTCTTAGCTTACTCTCTCTCTCTCTCTCTCTCTCTCTCTCTCTCTCTCTCTCTCTCTCTCTCTCTCTCTCTCTGCTTTTCCTTCTAATCGAGATCTATTTTACGCTAGAATCCTTATTTGTAATTCTAACTTGATGTGTTTGAGTTTCACTCTGTATTGGTTGCTTTGGTGTTGAATTACGAGCAATTTTGCGTCGCTTGTCGTAAATTGATCGTCGTCTGCCTCCCTCCAGGTTTTAGACTATTTTCAACTTGGCAACATACATTGTTATGTAGGTTCAGACGTACTGTCTCTTACTTGATATAATCAGTTCAGTGAGAAGTTAAAAGGTTCCTGTTTAAAGTCTTCCAGACAATCAAGTTGTTGGTTCACTTCCAGTTATGGATGTGGATTACTCGTCCTTTGTAAAATTACTGGTACATATGTAGATCCCTCTCATACTGGCGTTTCCTGAGTTGTTCCTCAAGATAACAGGTAAGGTACTCTTAACTCTTCTCTCCAGTTTCGTTTTCATCCGTTTAATACGTGGAAACTCTGGATTTGTTTGAGATTGACAACAGTCTATTCTCTGAACTGTTATATTAATTTTACTAGCGGGATTCCTGATTGAAATTCTTAATCTAGTAAACATCAAGCACTTCTTCAGTTATATACTCCAATTTGCTTGGCTTTTACACAGCTATATTCCATTCTTCTATCATGGGTTCGCTATATAAGTCTTCGACGTGCTCTCTCTTCACCGTCAAGAGGTTAGTCCTATTTATAAACGCATCTTTTTCAAGAGTTGTTTATGTAATTGTTCCTTCCATCGATTAATATCAATTATTGAAGCTCATCTCTGTCAGTCTGCATCTGCTTTCACATATTTAATGCTGGCATATCATCCAAATCCGAAATGAGATGTAGAAATCTGTTTCGTCTTGCGATTGATTTCTGATTCATCTACGTATTAGTAGGCTTCGAGCATTATCTAGAATTTAGTTACTCGGTTAGTTTTAAAGAAAATACAATTGAGTCACGCACCTCTTTTGTACTACTTATTTTGCCCTTTTTAATTCTTCCCTTATGAGAATATTAATGTTAGTTAGGCAATTTATGAAATAACTTTACGTAAGCTAATCGTTACCTAAAAAGTTGTTTCATTCCTCTTTAATGAAGACGTCTCATAGTGAACATTTCACTTAATGAGGATTAAACTGGAAATTCCAATTTATTAGTTAATTCTTTAATTATACCTTTTACATACCTATACGGTCTGTTTCCGCTACCATTAATAATGGAATCGGGGTGGATAATTTAAAGAAATACCTTATATTCTTTTGGATCTTTCAGTGAGTTAATCAGGCTCCCTTAAATCACCAGATGAATATCTTGGTTGACCCTATTTATTAACATATGGGCCATCTGAGGTAGTTATTAATACTACTCATATCACCGGTGGGGTAGCTTAAGTGTCTATATGGATTTTCTTCCTAAGTATCCATCAGTTATTCACTTTACTTTACTAAGGGTGTTGTAGTACATGTTATGTTATATGAAAGAGGATTATATTGGGGTGCCCCTAAATACTGCAAATTCTTACAATATTCCTTCCCTTCCATTAACCATGTCTACATTTTTGCAAGTGGTGGTTTTGGCCTTACCATTAGTCCATTTTATTTAGTTACTGCTATTTTCTCCTGGTTTAAATTTATCTTCCAGGTTTTATTTACTGTCCCACTGAATCATCATTTTTTGATTAAATTTTTCTCTAAAACAAAATTTATTGGATTTTTAACTTATCTGTCCTAATTATCTATAAAATTGTCTATCACTCTCTGCTGCCTTGGTAATTTTTTAATATTACATGAATTATACAAGCAGATCATGCATGAAAATACAATGATAATCAACTGACAAAATAGTTAAATAACACATGATTCATATTTAGGAACATAAACCTTATGGATACATACTATAGTAGTGTGTTCACCACTTTTAAACCATTTAAAGAGAATACCAGAGTAGCAGAACCATACACTAAACATCAAATGGGAATGACTATGAATTCTAAACATTCACTGAATTACCTATCTTATGTGGGTTTACCATCCCAGGGGCCTTGTTTCTGGAGGTTCATTACTGGACTTAGTTTCCCATCAATAAGATATAAAATATGAGTTTTTAAAAAAAAAGATCTCATACCCAAACAACTGTAACGGAGTGAACAGTTGAATAGTAATCTCAAGAGATGACATTGAAGCCTTTGATGAGTGTAAACGGCTTTTATTGTCCAGTAATACAAAGTTGATATAACTTCATGAAAACACACCCTGACCGACCACAGGTTAAGTTGGAACTGTTTATATCTTGACGTCACCCGTGAGCTTCCCTAACAATAGTGCTTTCAATAGTGCTCACGGGTGCGACATTTCCTAAACCTTCTCTATTTCCCCCTAACTATCTATAACAGAGATGGAGCTCTGTTATACTCTTCCCCTTCTTTAAAAAGACTTTTCTCAAAAGTCTTACCTCCCTAACCTACATATTCCATATTCCCACTTAGTTTCCTCTCACTACCATCTCACTAACCCAATATTATTTATCTAAACCTTCTTATTTCGATTTCAATCTCTCTAGTTGTCTCCTATAACACCCTTAATACTCTCTAATAGTACTCTCTTATAGTACTCTCTTATAGTTAACTGCTATGTTCGTTGTTACTTCTTCTTCCGTTTCTGAGCAGACAAAGTTTCATTACAAAAAAAAACTCAGTTCATATATTATTTACATATCCTATCACAAAAAAAACCCTCTTGTATAGGTATCTATTATACCTCATAATATTTAAATCTCAGTTTTATACAACACATCCTAACAATATATGTGTACCTTTTTGAAATACTTCTTCTTCTCTTCATAAGTGATCCGCTTAAACCTTTTCATCACGAGCATACATACCAATATCTGGTCTCAACTATAAAAACACCGTACCCTTCTGATACTACCTCAAACTCTCTATCGTCATCACTAACCGTATTACCTCCACATTACTACTTCTCCCCTTTCAGCCAACCTGAAATCACTCGCACACGATAGGAAGACAAAGAATCGGTGGCCACCGGAATTTACAAGAAGCAGAACTCTTTCTCACAAAAACTACACTCATACTTACCCCCCTATGTTACCCGAGACTTTATGTAATAAAGTCTAAAACAATTATATATCTTCTACAGTTCACTTATACCACTTATTATGGCAATTTTACAGTTTGCGCAGCTATCTACAGCATCAAGTAACCATTAAAAATATTATTCACTCCTAAATGTCTATATATTACACAAATTAAAAAGGTCCATTATTTCTCAAGGCCTCCTCCAACATTATACACCTCACCTCATATAACTAATCTTCTCCTATACCTCACTCAGAATTCCCTCTTAATCTCGCCGAAAACTTCAGCAACCCACTAATGTCCTCAATTTATGCCGTTATCAACAGCAACAATATACCGCCACTGAACTCATGTCTGTGACTGCTTGCAATCAATGTTATTCTCTCTCAGTCCATATATCACGGGCCCCTAAAACCTCATGGCATTTTATCTCTGTTCGCTGTGAGCATTACATACTGACAATGTCCATTTCTCACTAACATACTTACTTCCCTTTACTATTGTATCCACAGTATATATAAAAAAAAACATGGGATTCAATTCATGTTTTTACTATTTGCCTTCACACTGTCTGGCATAGCACGTTACCCACTTCTTCTTCTATAAGCCAGCAATCTCGTCTCTTATGAAATTTCTACTACATCATGGCTCTAAATCCATGTTAACTTGCAACCCCATGGAGACCATGTTCTACAATTGTCCCACATCTTCTGAACGTAAATATGTATCCAGAACTCCCAAGGACCCCTTACTAAGTTTCTCTCTTTAACATGGACCTGTTTACTTTTCTAACTCCCCACAACTGAACGTCAAACGAAAACTAATTTAAACATAGTTAGTGCAAGTCAATAAGTAACATTATTATAACTTTTGCCAAATGAAAATTAATAAACAAAGTAATATGCTAATATTTAAGCAAAATAAGCTAATTAAACTCACAATTCGTGAATAACTGGAGTCAAGACAAATCAAAATAGAACAATATCACCCCTCCCTGGTTTTGAACCGTTTATCCCCAACATCAAAACATGCATCAATTTAAATTAAAAGAAAATATCTAGTGTTATCTAACACTACTGGTCTCTTTTACGGACCAGTAGTTTGTACTGCAAAAGACTAAAAACACAACAATCCTATTCTAAAATCAAATGGTGATAATCATTTTACAGGACCAAATCAAGCAAAAATAATATAACATACCATACATATTCAATCAACATTGGTCTCTTATACTAACCAATGAAATACATATCTATTCACACAAGTCATGCCTATTCCGTTATTCTTATAACAGAGAAAACAAAACAACTCAATGCTAAGCATTAACCCCAAAATATATATATATCTGTTACCTACAGACTATATTCTCATCATAGCGCGGAACAATACTTGTTCCCCTCAACCAAAATCATTACTCAACAAATGACCGTACCTTTTTCTGGAAGTCAAACGTTCATTATCTCCCCTCGCAACTTTCCATCTTTTACAAACTAACCCCTAACACATCACAATACTTGCAATATAAATCTAAACAACTGCTGTAAACTATGGCTCAAATCACTTCACCTAGTACTAGTGTGGCGACTATCTCAATGTACCACCGGTCATCTATCTACTAATAGAACCTGTGGCTCGGCATACTAGTTGTTTCCCCTTGATTTGCACCAAGAATTACCACAATTTCTAAAACATTACCGTTAACTACGGTATCTCCACCATGCTATAACCAGCAAAAAAATTGTCTATTTACTATAGACCTCACCAATACATCTATCTACTGTACCAACAACTAATTCTACTTTTGAGTCTCTCGTCTACCCGACGTAACTAACCAACGTATCAGTACTTTCCAACATCTCACCACAACTACTCTAAGCTATCCTCAAGTCTCTCCTAGCGTTCTCACACCGCGATGATAGTCAAACCAGTCACACTTATCGGAACACGTTCTCTAGTACTCTATTATAATACTCTGACATTCATTTAGCTAATCTTTCACTCCTCCTCCTATTTAACGGGACTCTTTCAGAAACAGCAACCAACACCACATATTACTAACGACAGACCTCACCCCGATTGAGCAAACCATCTTCTCTCATTTCTCAGTATCAGGCATTCATACTTCGACATGTCCCTGCCAACAATACTAAGTCTGTTTTATGAAAAGTCATTCAAAATGTTAACTCTCTTTCTGTCAGCCTGTCATAAAATTTTCATCGATTCCGTCTAAGATCACTCATTCCAAACAAAAGACATCACACTTTTCAAATCATGTTCTTTCCACCTCTTAATTTTCGCATACTCATTTACTCTATCCTCCACGTTTTATCAGCGTCACTTATCAGCCACTCTTCGCATATTCACACGGCATTCGTATTTTATGTTTGCTCAGACAGTTATACACAACCTCGTTCTCATCTCAAGATTATTCTCGTATCACGACAACCTTATGTGCCTATACTATTACTTCACCAACAAAAAAACAAATTAGACACCAATTCAACCTTCTAGCAATTACTCACCACAGCCAAAGCGTGTGGATCACTTCCACACACATTGACACAAGATATACTAAACGCCTCGTACATGCATGCATTACTAATCACTTGACATCATTCTATCCATACTCGATGCACATATGTTTGTCTACATTTTTACACATGCAAGAACAACACATTACCAGACGAATTTCTCAACAGGACTTTCACAATTCAACTGTTTTCTGCCACAGGTTGAGTTGGCGAACCTGAAGACTGAGGTCGTTAGGACGACGACTTTATTCAAATCCTGCGCAAAACAGGCCAAGGCCGACAAATGGGACGAGTTCTGCAGGAAGGTGTGCTACAAGCAATCTCTTACGACATTCTGGCGCCTCCACAAGAGCATGAACGGTGCTGCACAACGTAGGGGTATTCCAGACTTTCAAGGCACAGACCTCGCATGGAAAAAGTCGGATGCGGATAAAGGTAAGGCCCTTCTTGCATGCTACATAGAACAGACTGACCAGAAAGACGAGCCCGCCAGACAGAGGACCACAACAACACTCTCTCAGTGCGAGGGGGTCGGGACAGACGAAGAATGGACAATCACAGTTGACATATTGCGTGCGATGCTCAAGAAATCACCTAACACCGCCCCAGGCCCAGACGGCATCCGATATGGTGACCTAATGGTGATATCAGATGATGACATGGAAGAACTGGCCAGAGAATTCAACACCAGTATCCAGAGGGGTCAGGTCAAAGAAGAATGGCTACACAGCTACTTGCTGCCGCTGCCAAAACCGAACAAAGACCACTCCAAGATAAGCGGCTACAGAATCATTACGATGCAGAATACTGTTGGCAAGCTACTGGAGAAAATTGTAGCACACAGATTTGCCTGGGACTTGGAACAGCTCGGCTACTTCCCGCCCACACTTGGAGGATACAGACGCAACAAAGAGTCATGGCTGAATGCGGCGAACTTTGCTCAAGATGTTTACGAAGGATTTCAGGTCAGAAAAGAGACATGTGCGGCCGCCATAGACTTAGAGGACGCATATAACAGAGTATCTTTCGAGCACTTGATGCAAACCCTCCTCAGACTGAAAGTGCACCCTCACATTGTACGGTGGATAGCTGCAGTTCTACTCCAAAGGAAGGTGGTGCTAAGATGCGGGAGTTGGTCTTCTGAGCCGATAACGATATGTCCAGGATTGCCGCAGGGTTCACCACTGTCACCAGTACTATTCAACGTGTATACTGTGCCGATCACTGAACAACAGTTGGATGGGAGGGGTAGGACTCTATCATTCGTTGACGACATCCTCGTCGAGATAGACAGGCGGTTGCCAACTATATGCAGGGCGAACTAGATCGAATTTCCTCATGGTGTGCTGATGCCGACTGCCCTTGTCAACCCTGCAAAGGCAACGGTTACATGGTTCTCACTAAACAACCATATTGTGAAAACAGACCTGCCGGCAGTAAGAATGGATGGGAGCATTCTGAGTAGAACCCAGTCAATGACATATCTTGGCGTGAGGCTTGATCGTAGCCTGTCCTTCAGAGATCATGTCGATTATGTCATAACGAAGGCTCGAAAAGGTTTGGCAGCAATGAGAGTCATGGCGACTGCCAATATCGAGCAAAGACTGCTATTACTTCTGTTCCAAGGACTTGTGCTTTCACGCATCGAGTATGCCCTGGCCATCCTCACTGTCAGCCCTACACAGATTGGAAGACTTGAAAAGGTACAAAACGAAGCCATGCGCATCATTTTGGGCTGCACGAGAGACACCAGCTGTGTAGCAATGAGATACCTCCTTGACTTCCCGACAATGGAACACAGGATCAAGATCTGGAGAGCTCGTGCATACTTAAAAATAAGTGCAGATGAGCAGCACCCTCTGCATGACGCTGTATTCAGAGAAAAGGGTGACAGGCTAAAGAGGGGCAAATCATGGATGGGTCGGGCGGAAGATGTCGTCGGACAGGTCTGCAGTCTTACCAGTATCAACCCCGGCAAGGAATGGGTGCCGGTGCCTCCAGCTTTTAAGTGTACCTTCTCCTGCATTATCACACTCGACAGACGGTGCAGAGAGCAGAACCCTGCCGCTGTCAATGCAGAGGTTAACGCGCTCATCTATGATCACTCAGATAGCCCCGAAGTGCTCATCTATACAGATGGATCTGTTGTAAAGCAGCAGAGAAGTGCGTGGGCATTTACAGCCCGTTCAGCGGGCCGAACCGTTCAAGAATCCAGTGGTGCCCACTCTATGACCACGAGCAGCATGACGATGGAGGTGATGGCAGTTACACAGGCTTTCATATGGCTGGAATCACAGCATTATACCAACGTGTGTGTACTAAGTGATTCAATGAGCATGATTCAGAAGGTCGAAGCTGGATCTGTACGTAGACAGTGGACTGAGTCGCTGCGGAAGTCTGCTGTCCGCAAAGTCACCTTCATCTTCGTCCCGGGACATTCAGGAGTCGAGGGAAATGAACGAGCTGATAAATTGGCTGGCTCTGCACCCCCTGTAGATGGCCAGCCCATGGATCGTGCGGATGTTATTAACGCCCTTAAAGATATGGCGAGAACAGAGGATTTTGACGCCAGTGATTCCACATCGCTCTCCAGGATGAAAGACCTGGGAGTAAGAATCGGCACAGCCAGACGCGAGAGGTACATCGGGAAAACAAAGCGCCTCGTCAACCAACACAGAACTGGCACTATTAGCCACCGGACGCTGATGCATATGCTGGGGGGAGGATCTGAGCACCTATGGACATGTCCGGAGTGCAACGAAGATACCCCAACTGATAACTAACTGTTTTCTTATTTATACTTTTCTCAATCATTTACTCCTTTTCAAAGGTCAGAACCTATACATTATCTCTCGCAAACTATATCTCTTCTACACATTAACTAGCACTATCAACGATCTCTCTGAACCAACCTCATTCCGCTGAGCCACTAACCTCGTAACCATCATTCTATACTTCTCCACACAACAACTTTCTCAGATTTAATCACCTCTTCTTTCTCCGCAAGCATCATGTAATTACGTCAACCCCCTCACCAAGAACTCGTATTCTTCAAGCATCAGCTTCCAGTCTTTTACTCTTAATACTCTTGCACTCCACTGGCTATTTTACACAGGATACTCAATTCCTCCGTAATCTATATCTCCTCATAAGACACGCTCGGTTCATCTGCCAATGCTACTATACCTACTTCTCAAACTATCAAGCGAAACTATCTCAGACATCACGTCATAGCCCTACGTCGAACCAATTCTAGTACGAGCATTCATACTTAGTTTATCTCTCTCTCTCTCTCTCTCTCTCTCTCTCTCTCTCTCTCTCTCTCTCTCTCTCTCTCTCTGCTAATTCTGTGCTGAATCTACCCTACTTTAATCACACCAGCCATATATCACCCAGCGTGATCAACTCTTTCTATCTAGCCATTCCGGACAAGGGACATTTCAATTTCTACATTGTTTACTCTCCCCACACCACAACCAAACACAAGATATTCTTTATAACGTATCCACGTAGAATATTCTATCAGTTGCCGTGACTCTCTATCCTCAACAACACTATTGTCTACCCTGTACCATGTGATGCTACACCAAAAAAAAATTTCATCTGCCTATTTTAGACAGCCCATATGTATATGCTCAAACCGCAATTCCTCTCATAAGCCAAAACAATACCATCTGTCATTCCTCACCCTCGGAATTCTAACAGTTATAGAGTGCATCTAAGCCAAATATTTCATTGTCTCCTAGTACTAATGTGCGTCTCTCTTCAATTATGTCATCTTCAATATCCGTACTTGTTAATCCGTTGTTAAAGTACTTAGGTCTTAAGGTCATATATTCTCTGAGTTTTCTTATGTTATTTTCTGTTATCTGTCTATTACTATTCTTCTTCTTAAATACTTTCTTTCTGTTCCCTTTATTTGTTACTCCCGTCTTTACTGCGTCGATCTGCTCACTGTTTTCTGTATACCTTACATAACGCTTACATTTCCCCATCTCGTCTTCAGATGATACACTGATAATAGTTCCCTCATCAGACTCATAATAGTTGGCGATAATATCCCTATGGTCATCACTAAAACGTCTGACCTTCTTCTTTTCTATACCTCTATCCCTCATGCTCCGGTTCGGGACAACTTCAATATCTTTAGCTGAGGAAACTAACATCTCAGTTGTACCTTTATTGACTATCAGACTGTTTATATTTCTTTCCCCAATACTTTTCCTCTTTGGTCTCTTTTCGTCTTTGGTTCTTGTCTGTTTATCTTTCTTAATTTCAACCGTGTCTCCCTTAGTCAAGTGAGTTAGTTTTGACTGAGTCTCTACTAACTCGGTTTGACTTCCCTTCGTTATCTTGCTGGTTGGTTGTACCTGGACTTTTTTCTCTACTGTATCAACTTGTGTCTGTGTGTTCTCTTCTACCACTTCAATCACCTGCGTCTGAGTCTCTTGGTCTATTGTCTTTACTAATACCTGTCTACCGGTCTCATTCGCAACCACCTTAGGAGTAGTTGAATTCCTACTTGCGTTTTCTACTCTGTTCCTTGACCCTGACTTCAAATACTGTCTCCGTCTTTGCTCAAAGCAATCGTCCCGTCTTTTTCTAGCAGTCTTGCTATGGGATGGCCAATTCCATATTTTATTGGAAAGGTCTCTCTCAGGGCCATTCCTGTACCTATGACATTTATACCAGTCCGACTTTTCACTATTACGTCTACTCTCACCGTCTTTTACCCTATAAACATCAGGCCTTGGTTCGTCATAACCAACCGCATAATCAGAACCATATTGTCTTCTGTCTTTATTAAGTAGTGGCTGTCTCCTGTTATTCTTTCCTACTCTATTGCAGTCTACCTTAAATCTATAAGGCTCTTGTCTAGTCGTTCTTCTCTGTAACGTTTCCACAAAATTCTCTACTTCACTAACTGCCACTTTTAACTCTCCCAACCATGCACTGATACATTTTAATTCTGTATGTAGGTAGTTCATACTATTTCTCTGTAATTTATCTCAAGCCAAAACAATATATCTACTTCTTCTTCTATATATC
>JACEFZ010026940.1:0-35742 GCA_014155875.1 Cepaea nemoralis | reverse complement strand
TTAATTTGGGGGAACCAAGGCCCGAGAGGAGGGTTTCCCAAATTTGGGCCCTTTCCCCATGTGCAACACGTGGTCTCAACTTCAGCTTTGTGTTATGGACAGATAACTCCTTTTTACACACTATCGCAACAACAAATCGTTAAAAGGTCGACAGGGTCGACTTCATTACACCGGGTTTTTATCCCATATGGCTCAGTCTCTTTGCGCAGCGCGGAAAGCGTCGCACAAAGCACAAACTCCGTAGCTCCAGCGACGACCCTCAGGTCTGTCAAGATGACAAGGTGCCAGTCGTCGTAAGCCTGAAAACAATGTCTCAACCATTATCTAACCTCAGAAGTCGGAGACCACAACATCTAGCTTAAGAATAGAGGTGGAGGCTGTCAGTGCAGCTTTCCGCTGGATGGAGAATACGATACACACACACCCACCCACCACACACACACACCACACACACACATCGTGATTGTAAACTGACTCAGAAAGCATGCTGAGGAAGGTGAGGACAGGCAAGCTTCGGGCAGAGTGGTTTGCTTCGCTTCGGAGGTCCCCGGGTGGCAGGCATCACCTGGATCCTTTTCCGGGGCATGCCGGTGTGCGGGGAATGAAACAGACGGGCAGACTGGCTGGCTCTGAAAAACTGGTGGAGATTAATGCATGAAACGGCAGTTTGGTTGCGGCCTTGTGGGAGCACTGAAACCCCCGGAGGAGCAAATGGATCACATAGTCTGGCAAGAATGAGACAGCGAGTAGGGCGAGGGGATCTGGCCCACGCTCGACGTCAGAGGGAAAAGGGGAGACGGACATAAATCAGATTGATACTGGTTTCTATTGGTGTTGCAACTCTTCGCTAGCTGCTGAGGATGGGGACGGAGCGCTTATGGACATGCCCCGAATGCTGTGATGTCGGTTCCTCAATCAATCAATCAATCAATCAATCAATCAAGTCGGAGTGGGTTCGCCTGATGACTAGGGACACTACTAATAGTGACAGCTAATCCATACGCACAAATCTGTCCAGTGCACCAGGTTACTAGTAGCACGAGTATGGACTACACTTGAGTTCAAGGCGATCGAAGGCAACAACACCAACAACAACAACAACAACAACAACAACAACAAACCTTTATATCGAATACCGAACTTCTGATCCGTTAATGTTATTTACCTGTTACAGAAATTCAAGGTGTCCGACAATTAGTTTCACACACTTTTTATTCTAAAATAGACAGTCAAGCTGAATGTTAAGTCGGACGGGAGCTATCTGAATTTACTGTAAAGTTTTTACTGTCTTCATTCTCCATGCTGTATCGGTAGCGATGAATGAGAAAGATCACAAAACTGAGAGCCTTGAAAAAGACAAGTAAAGGACTTTTTTTCCAAGTCTTGAGACATATTGGGGACATGGTGCTAACCCTTTATGTGTATAAACAAATTGGCCCTTGATGGTTGATGTGGTCAGTATGACACCGTAGGCCTTAACATCCCATAATATTTGCTGGTACCAATTTTAGGCTGAGACACATTGAACGCCCAGGTAACTTGTAAAACTCCACTACTATAAAGATTTGAACACATTACTACCGAACAGGCAGATAAGTGTGCTAGTAAAGTAAAAACAAAGGATCTCTTTTATATGCCTAGAGGCGTATTTGGCTCGGGGATTAATCTGATCAATGTCACGTGGATCGTGTTTATTTCCCAAGACAATTCCTGGTACCCATAGAGGCTGGGTCAACCAGGCAGCCCAGATCAGTGTTTAAAATCCGCTTCGGTGTGAATTCGAACCTTTGACCACCATGCCGGCAAGCAACTATATAGTCACTGTGCTATCATTTTGTAAATCTTGATAATGTCCAACAACATTTTACATTCAAAACAATGTTTACCCGTAGTGAATTTGAATAACAAAGACACAAACAATAGATTGCACATATTTATTGCCTGGCACATTTCACTGCATCTCGTCGGGTACATACTGCAGAAATCACACAACATAAACTAAAGTAATTAAGTCAATCCATCAAGCTGAAATATACAACAAGGAATATGTGAATATGTGTGTTGTACATTTCAGCTTGAAGGATTTATCTAATTACTGCCGTATATACCTGACGAGATGCAGCGAAATATGCCAGGCAATAAATGGTGCAATCTATTGATGTGTTTTCATTATTAAAACAGCTTAGATTATTAGTTCTTGTAAATAAATCGGTGTTCTATATTTACTTTTTATCGAATGGTAAGTATTATTACGTTAGTAGCTAGTTCTTTGACTGCATGATTGTACAAATCTTTTTTGAGACACCCTGATCTTGTCGCCATCTTCCAAAACTGTTCATCCTGTATGCCGGTGCAGCATGGTCGTCTGCAGTCGATCCACATCAACTTGACTCAGACAAAGCTGACGCAGCGACTCCACTCAAGGATTCTGCAAGCGACTGGGTTCAGAATATGTCAATTTCCGTGACTTAGTTCGAGGTTCTCACTGAATGACAATCCGAAAGTGGCTTCGTTGTGTCCCCATCAAATAGAATTCATCAATAGTCTTAGTAGTGTTATACATAGTTGTTGCTGCGATTCTTCATCAAATGAATGTATGACAGTAAATACATGTATACTGAAGCAAGAATTCAGCTATGACACTGGGTGTCTAGACTACTGTTCAGTGATATTAGTAACTTTGTGCCAGACAATTGTTTAGTGACATATGTGATTGTAAAATACATTTTTGTAGCAAATAATTATTTAGTAAGACAAGTGACTGTAAACTAGATATGTGTATCAGAGAATTGTTTAGTGACACATGTGAATATAACATACAATTGTGTACCAGATAACTTTTAAGTAATACAAGTAACTGTACACTCAGATATTTGTACCAGATGGTTGTTTAATTATTCCAATGACTGAATAATGTAAATAAAGATTTGTGCCAGACAATTGTTTAGTGATACAAGCTAATGTAAACTAAAGGGTTTGGTGAACGCCGCCCAACATTCAGCGCTAACCGAAAGCAGGTAGTACCGTCTACTGTCATGCGGTAGCTCAGTCATATCTGACTAAGACCTGACACCTCTTACTACTACTACTACTACTACTACTACTACTACTACTACTATTATTATTATTATTATTACTACTACTACAACTACTACTATTACTTCCGCCATCATAAGTATTACCTTAACGACTATGAGCATTAGTATGACCATTTCTATAAATAAGTGCTTCCTATGAAATATTCTTATGCGACATTTAACTGAGCCTAAAACATTGTTTTGGAAGAACTTAGAAGCAACAGAGATGTAGTTTTTAAGACGAATGTTGCGAATTCCATGTACTACCAGAGTAACTAACAACGATTGCCTGAAAGAGGCTAATGAAACTAGAACACTATATACAACAATAAGAAAGAGACAAACAGCTTTCTTTGGTCATGTGATGAGAAGAGAGGCATTGGAGAACATCGTGACAACTGGAAAGATCGAGGGGAAGAGAGGCAGAGGCAGACCAAGAGAAATGATGCTGGACGGATTGAGACGGTGGCATGGAGGAATATCATCAGCAGAGTTGATCCAGAAGTTGAGCCATGAACGCCTACGCCAGCCGGCACGGCACTTGATGATGATGAAGACATTGCTGTGGATGTTACTTCACAAATCTGTCAGTGTGAGTCACCACTAACCCTAGTTTCAAAAGAAGTAACCCCTTGTTGCTTCTGTTTCTAGATGATTATATCATCTTAGCTCCACACCACGAGAAGCTGGCACACTATGAATTTTCTATCACCGTTACTATTTGCGTTATACTTACCGCCTTGTCTGTTCATTCTTCGCCCATTTCAAGATTAACGGCCATGGCTGAAAGATTGACATAAACAGGCTTTACCTCTTCAGGTGTTGAGTGTTCATCTGCAGGCCAGGCCCGGCAAACGACATAGAAATGGAAGTTTATATTCTAGCTCAGGAAATGGCATAAATGGAGAGCACTTGCTTTATGATGACAGGAATGGAATGATAAAGCACGCTTTGCACAGGTGGAATTTGGAATCAAACTTAACAAACAGTGACAGCGGAGCAAGAGATCGGCGCGGGACGTTGCTTTACCATGATGATTTAGGAACAGTTAGAAGACATGCACTTTGACATTTGTGGAAGGAGCGTATATCCTACAGCTTTACTAGAAGTGCAGCAGTCAGCGACATGAGTTACAACAGCCATAGCTATAGTTGAGTTCATGAATTTGTGAATTTTCCTCCTGCAGTACTTCGAGAGGTATACCGTATGAATTTTCCTCCTGCAGTACTTCGAGAGGTTTAACGTGTTTGAGAGATTTAACATGTCCAAGAGGTTTAACGTGTTCGCGCTTAACCTTTCTGTGCGCTGACGACGGGGTAGTGGGTTAATTCCGCACACCGGCCAGTTAGACTTAGACGTTGACTTCCTGCCCAGAATGCAATGGTAAACTGCAGAACGTAAAATTGCCTAAAAGATCAAGCTGGGGTTGATCGTAACGTCCTGCAAAGGCAGTCAACATAAATGAGTACTTGGATACTGAACCGTTTAGCTGTCCGTGGGTTCTTGGCATTCTGCGCGGGTACCTCTGTGCTCTTTAGTTGCTTTCTAATCTTATTACTTGAGGCCCATGATTCATAGGCACACAGCAGTATGGCAGTATGTAACATTCTAAAACTCTTGCAATAACTTCCATGGATAAGGTTAAGTTACACATAATGTTCTTCGTGACATGGACTGTTGCCTATGCTTAGATTACTCTATATGGTATCTCTGTATGACCTTTTTGACCAATTGTTGTCACTAAACTTAAAACATTTAATTTCTTGATTTGTTTTAGTGGTATCACTTTTTGCTGTCACAGTTCACTCTAATTGTCTTTTGTGCTGGTCAAGCGTATATTTTTTTTATTTTTTTTTTTTTTTTTTTTTGGGGGGGGGGGGGGGGGGGGGGGGGGGCTCTTTGTTTGATGCTTTTAACTTTCATTAGTTACAATGCCCTACTTAATTATTGCAATTGATTTAACTTCTTATTGTAGGCATTAATTCGGAGGCATAACGCAGATATTTTATAATTTCGTGCGCAAATATTACACCTGGTTTTATGTTAGTCATATACGAGGGCGAGTCAATAAGTAAGTCACACAATTCTGTGGGATGGCAGGTAATGTCATCAGGTGACAGCAACATCGAACTTTATATTCCCGTTCGTTACGTGGCGCTAGATGTATCATGCGCATGTGCAGCGCATAAACAAAATGGCGACTGTACTTACGGAGTGTACAACCAAAGAGAAACGTGTTGTGCTGTTTTTTTTTTTTTTTGCGGGCAAAAGGATTGCCTGCAAAGGACATTCATAAGGAAATGCTTCCTGTTTATGCTGACAAGTGCTTGTGTAGCAGAATGCAGTACTTGGGTGTGCAAAGTTACAGCACGCTTGAGCATCAGGATGGAATGAGGAGAAAGATGCTCAAGTTGTGACGTAGCTGGTTGTTGGGGCAGTCAGAAACACCTAGGACTAGAAGACAGAGGCCGTCATCATGTTTGTATTCTACTATGACTTTGTATCGGCCATAACGTTCAATAAAGATGTTTTATACTAGTCCAAGACTCGTTAGTCCTCTATGCTTCACACTGTTACACTTGTCCCGTAAAGCGGTGCATAGCTGGGTACAGACATTTTCTCAAGAACGCTCTAAAATTGTTGATGAAATCCGATCTGGTCGTCCTGTTGGGTGACAGTGTTATGGGATTGTCAAGGAGTGCCTTTAACCAATTTCAAGAAGAAAGGTGACAATGTGAATTCTGAATTGTACTGTGAAGTTCTATCGATGCTTCCGGGTGCAATTCGAAGAAAACGTCCAGGACTGCCGACTAAAGGCGTGTTACTTATTCATGACAATGCCAGACCACATACGGCTCGATTAACTCAGGAGAGAATTAACCAACTAAGATGGGAAGTTCTGGAACATCAATCTTACAGCCCCGACTTAACCCCCTAGTGATTTCCACCTTTTTGGTCTACTGAAAACCCACCTTGGCGGGAGACATTTCGCCAAAGACGCCGAAGTTGAATGTGAAGTGAAAACGTCGTTTAGAAAACAGAGCACGCAGTTCTATGCAGCCGGTTAGAGAGGACTGATAAAACGATGGGATAAGTGCATAAATGTTGGTGGCAATTATGTTGAGAAATAAAGGGACAATGTATGTATAAAAATAAACTAGTTTCAAGTTGTTATCATATTTAGTTAGTTTTCTACAGCCACTTGTGACCTACTTATTGACTTCCTCTCGTACATCGCATTAGCGATGAGAATGGTCAGTGGATCTGACCGACACTGAGTGCTCTGAGGAAAGGCCAGGAGGGAACATTATCAGATTTCAACAAGTACCATCAGTATTGGGACTCTTCGCTGGTTAATGAAGATCAGAACAGCGCACGTATGGGAAAGTCCTGAGTGCTGAGATGTCGGATCTTAACTCAACAGATCTCATTAATATCTCAATAAACCGTGACGACATATGTGACGTGAGAATGCAAAACTACCTGACGTCCTGTGTTATTTGTTTATTAGCTGATTCACTCTGATTATCAATGCATGTGTATGCTGTATGTTGCCGGCATGTTTTATCACCCTTGATGCTTGTTCATCTATATCAATGGCTTCCAGCATTTTGATGATGTCTGTATGCTGTACACATTCTTTGGAATAATCTATAAATCACATATATAAACATGTCTGCATCCCCCAAATGACCCGCTCAGTCAGTCAATGTTCTTAGAATGTGCAGGGCATCGTTTGTGCTGTTTCCTTGAACGAAACCACTGTGTATATCCTATTTCAGGTTTTATTTAATTCTGTATTATTTTCACGAACGTTTCTAATGATATTTTGTCGCTCGTGCGACTAATTTTCGATATCATTTACAGCCTATCGACCCAGACGTCTTTCTTGTGACGATGACAACTGATTTTAATAAGTCTTTAAGGGTGTAACCACTGTTTTATATACGTCACGCAGATCTGTAACTGTTTTATATACGTCACACAGTTCTGTAACGATAAGTGTCTCAGGTTCTCGAAGAGTGTCTTTTCTGTTACAGCTACGCTGTCATGTTCAATTGATGTTCTTTTTCCTATTTTATGCATTTCGTTGGGTATGTCTTGAGAAGAGAAAAGCTGGAGTATGTTGTAACACAGGAAAGATCGGAGGGGGAAGCAGGAGGATACTAACAGAGACGATGCTGGACAGCTTGACATCATGGTATGTGGGGACGTGGGTATCAGAAATGATTCGCAGCACAAGAAACATACAGTTGAGAATATATAAAATCACCAACACGACACGGCAAGGATTCGATTCGATTTCACCATTACCCTTAACCCGTTCAACTTCAAGGAGAAGTCCATCACTGGCTCAGAATGATAGTCCTGTGATTGAATCAGCCACAAAAGCAGCTGCCCACGGTTTTACCCTCACAGGCTTATTAACCCGAAGGTGATTGTTGTCCATATGGGGTAATAGTTTTGCCCTTATCATATTTCTTTAGTTCTTTTACTTATCTCACTAACCATATTTCTTTCGTGTATGTTTCACGTGTATTTTGTCTTTGAGATTCTGGTTTTATACTTTGTAGTCCACTTTAACCTTGTTTCTGTTATCTATTACTAGTAATATTTCTTGTCATTCACTTCTGTCGCAATGTTCTCATTACTGCTAGAATTATTTCTTTAGATGTCTGTCGTTCTGAATCTTTCACTATTCCT
Organism: Cepaea nemoralis; assembly: GCA_014155875.1. Taxonomy (NCBI): domain Eukaryota; kingdom Metazoa; phylum Mollusca; class Gastropoda; order Stylommatophora; family Helicidae; genus Cepaea; species Cepaea nemoralis. The sequence goes on along the minus strand of JACEFZ010026940.1, from coordinate 27,961 downwards.
CATTTATGTTCAATTAATTCTAATTTTGCTAAAGCACTGTGCCAATTCTGCGACTATTAATCTATCATCATCCATCATGTTCCATGCAGGTAAGCGTCGGGCGGTCATCTGTTTTGCCCATCTCACTGGATTACCAGAGTCGTCGGATTCAGCTCCGTGTTCTTGTCTCGACCATACTACGTGGCCAAGCCATTCGGGCATTTACTCCTCTGCCTTCCTCTTGTTATCTTCCCCTCGATCTTGCCAGTTGTCACCAAATTCTTCAATTTATTAATCTATATCTTTATTTCATTTCCTTATCAGTGATCGTAAACCGTAAATATATGCTGTGTTTCTAAGATATTTACCTCTGTAAGTTTGAATCTTATTTATATAATCACGGACCTGTGATCACTGCAAGTTCTCACGTGGTCTTGTTTTGATTAGAAGCGATGCACTTTTGTATTGTTTCTTTATCAAGATGTAATACACTTGGTTATACAACTTTTCGAGATTTCTCCACGTCCAAAGGCATCTGGAGTGTTATTAAAGCCATGTATTTCCAAAAATCCTATTTCTCTTTAATTCTTTTCGTCAATTTCCTCTATCCATGTCTTCAACAAGTCCGTCTTCCTCCCTTGTATTCACATTTTGTTTTCTTTCCCAGCGTCTGCTTTTAAGTCTTGGGGTCATCTACTCAAATAATTTCATATGGCGTTTACAGGCAAATAATACCATTAACGGACAGAAAGACGAATGTAGCAGTCTTTCCAGAAACAGAAGAAAACCGTAAACTGATTAGAAAAATTAGACGTAGATAGTCCCGACATTTGGGCAGTGATATGAAGAGAAAATAAACTTTTAAAACACAGTGATAAACGTTGGCTACATGAAATAATCTGGTCAAGTTTACAGACCTGATCCAAAATTGTTAATCGTGTAATATGGCGACCCACGAACCTCCACTCCCACTCTTACCAGCATGTACGTGATGATAATATTAATAATGATGATTATACTTCATTTCAGCTTTCTCAAGATTTCATGAGATTGGTCTGCCTTGTAATTATTATAAGCTTAGTCATAGTGTATATTCCTTCTATATTTATATCTGTCGACCTTCTCTTTAAACTATCCATTACGTCTCAGTTTCAGATTGTCCGAAAGCCCTTCGCCATTTCTCATCCAACTGGGCCTAATATGGAACCTAATTCAGTTTTGTGTTTGGTCCCTCCAGAGTATATAATTTCGCTCTAGCTGATTTTATTTCGCCAGTATCTATCCATCTTACTTCACTTAGTCTAAGTATACACGACTGAATACTCTCAATTTCTCCCTTGGTGTAATCTAATTGTCCCATCTACGTGATTGTCCTGATATTATACATACCGATTGTTGTGACTTGTTCGACTTGCTCATGGTTTATTTTGCTGCCAGTAGTTTGTTGACGATTGAATATATATATATATATATATAGTTGACTGTTGTATAGTTATGTTGTACAGTCTGCTGTACATTTAGTATAAATCCCGTATACTCATGCCAAGCCTTTGGCGTATATATATTACCAATTCTGTAGATCGTCGTCACGGTCGGTAATGTGTATACCATGATACCTATAGATCGTTTTCATTGTAGACAGTGTGTATTCTAAAGTTTATATAGATCGTTTTCATTGTCAGCAGTGTTTAGAAAGGAAGTCGCTTTAACGAAAATATCACATTTAAGATACTCATTCTGAATACCATGCCATGATCGTATCCTTGATAGTATCATTTATAGATATGTCGCAAGTGACTTGCGGGTGGCATCACTGTGTAAACGAACCAAATGACGTCATATTAAGACTATATAGGGGACAGATCTACTAGTGACATGCTCAAAACGGGAACAAAGTTCTGTAATGTCGTATTTCAGCTAAGGGGTGAAAACTGCGTCGATTCAGCTGAGAATAAATGTCGCAGACTGTGATGTATGCATAGACATTTTAAGGTTTCCATTTGAAATCCTCTTCAAATAATTCAAGCTTGTCCTTTTCAGTATGTGTAGTTGCATAAAATAATTCCTAAAGATATATTTTCAACGTAGTCAGTGTATATAATGTGTATATAATGTGTATATAATGGATTAATTGCGTCTATTCCAGTTGCCAGCGACATGAACGACTTCAGCGAACAAGTTGGTCTAACTGATGAGAACATCAAGCTGCTCAGAAAGGCATTTGAGGCGGCCATTGAAGGGGACGAGCGGCCACTGCTAGAAATGGGAATGCCTGATAGATCGTGGCACGAGGTAAGTGATTGTAGCCATTTCGGGCTTTTTACATTAATATTCATATGGTTATTATATTTTTAAAAAGTTGGGGGAGAATAGGCAAATAACGTCAAATATATAAATATATAAACTGTCTTCGCTTGGTGGCATATTGAGACACTGAGATCTACTACTGAAGATGCTCTCAAGAAACAACTGTTGCACGTATGGAAAGCATGGGAACCAGAAAGGGCACATGCTGATCATACTAATCAAAAGTGGCTTAATCTTCCAGTGAAAATGAAACCTCGTTGAAAATAAAACTTATTGCATGGTGGCAAAATATAATATAAGAATACATGTAAAAATGATCACGCTTTTGATAATTATAGCAGATTATGCTGCATTTTTCTCATAATACCATTCCGTTCCTTTTGCTTTATGGAGTTCGTCTGTTTTTAGCTGTGTTCTTTGAGCACGTAATTTCAATGTTCCTAGATGGTGGCGTTGTTGTTCTTATCCCTGTTCTTTAATATCACTCTTCTCTTCACCCTGTGAGTTTCAGCAAGTAGCTGCTTCCTATTTTCCCTTCCAAAGTGTAGTCTGGTTTGGCCTAGCTTATCAATTCTTACAGTATTATTTCGTTCGTAAATTTCTCTCTCTTTTCGGTTGTTATTCCTGAAAAGGCGTAGTCCTTATTAGGACTCACCTCCTGTTTTTCGACCTTCTCTAAGAAAGCTAGAAATTCATTCTCACTACCCAATAGATCAGGGATCGTGTAATATATCATTAGATACCAGTGACAAATGCCAAGACTTATTTTGACATCGAACCCTGTAGCTTCCAAGCCCCAGGAGAAGACCGAAATCTCTCAGCGACGGCTCACCATTATGTAAAACGTAAAAGTTGGTTGCATGCCCTTTCCTGGACGTTGTAATCAACCTCACATTTATTGTAGTTCGTGATTTACTAGATAATTTTACGTTCAGTAGTTTGTCATTGCTTTCTGAACGGCAGATATTTCAACCATAGAAATCCGCTCAAAGCGAACTGCTTCTAAATCACCCGTGGTCGATTGTGTGAAACCGTATCTTTCGATAGTTCCTCTTCCTTCAAATCCGTGCATATGTTGTTACTACATCATGTCATGCAATGCAAACATCCCAGGATATTGCCACGGCAAAACATCTGTAAATAACTACAGAATGATATTTTAAAGCTATTTCTGCTTCAGAAGTTTATTACTTTAACTGGATATATATCAAGCATGTGCATTTAACAGATTCAGTGCTAAACATTAAGTAGGTTTGGACCCCAACAATAATGGATGGCGGACAATGGGAAGTGGGGGTGTGTCACTGTTATCACTTACAAGTTGTTAACATGGTATTATAATGCAGTGAAAACGTGTTGCCAATATATAAGCCCATGGCAAATACATAAAGTTGATTAAGACGATTAATCATCCCATGGCACTTAACTATGTAAATACATGTTTCGTCCCCTGGGCTGTCGAATGGAGTCAGTTAATAACGACACATCCAAGGCATGCCGATGAAACATTACTTACCTAAGCCTGATCCCAGCCACTTCGTAAATGATGTGCTGAAACTTGACCTGGTCACATTATAAAATATCTGTCCGCAGATGTGACATTCTAGTACCCGTAGACACACCACATTGGCTTCTGAACTTGGATAGGGTAATAAGCGCCCTACAACACAGGCCAGTGGAGATGATTGTATCAAGACGAGGGAAAGGGGAATATGACAAATCTTTCCCTAGCATGATTCATGGAGATTTCGTCTCACTGAAAATTTATATTTTCTCAAGTTAACTTCAATTTTGTTTTTTGCTCGTTCGCTCGCATTGAACTCAATTGTAGTCAATATACGTGCTTCGACCTCTAGTGCACTAGGCTGATTTTTCTTCAGCATGGATTAGCTCAATGGCTCGGAACGCTGAAAAAGAAGAAGAAGAAGAAGATGGATTAGCTTTCCCTTATACTAGTGTTCCTCTCCATCAGGCGAAGCCACTTCGACTTCTGAGGTACTTGTAATGTACGCCCCCAAGTCAAGACGAGAAGTTGAACTCGCTACCTCGGCATCAGCACGCCGGAAGTTTAAGAGCGAGGGCTCTTATACATTCGGCCATGCTGAATTCGGTTAATTACAATGATCCCCACTCAGAGTTTCAGAAAAGAATAATGCTCACTTGGCCAGCGGGCCAGAGTTTACGCTGAGCTGATTATAACTGATGTGTCCCACACTTCAATTTACCCGCATTATTTGTAAGAAATATTTACTCAGTCAACTCACTGGGGTTATAGAATTATAATATAACCTACTGCAAAATTACCACATATACTCTAAGCTAAAATATGCCTGGAATCTTCCATTGGCTTTGACTCTGTGTGGAATCATTAACCGACTTAGCTTTCATGGGTCTTCTCTGAATGAAGATTGGTCTCTTTCAGTCTGCATCCAACTAGACAGAAAATGCAAACAAGAAAATCCGGCTGCTGTGAAGGTGGAAGTACAAGCTTTGATTTTCGAGAAATCGTTAGACGGTGATGCTGTCATATACACAGATGGGTCGGTCGTCCGACATGTGAGAAGCTCATGGGCTTTTACGGCGCAGGCCGGAGGGAGAATTGTGAAGGAGGACTCTGGTGCTTTTGCTGAGAACACAAGTAGCCTGACTATGGAAGTCATGGCAGTAAGTAAAGCAATAACATGGCTCGAGACACAGACATTCACTAGGACATGTTTCCTTAGCGACTCAATTAGCATGCTCAAGATGGTAGAGATGGGGTGGATCCGAAGAGAGTGGTTGCTGCCTCTGGAGCGGTCTCGGCTGGCAAAGATTAGTTTCATCTTCGTGCCAGAGCATGCGGGAGTACAAGAAAATGAGCGGGCTGACAAACTCGCAGGTAAGGCTACTGTGGAGGGCGAACGCGCCATGGACCAGGCTGACATTATGAATGCTCTACGAGAAGTAAGACTGTTGCGAAAACCAAGTGATGACTGTGAATCTACAACCATGGTCAGACTGCGAGAACTGCAAATTAAAAGAGGTGTGGCCAAACAAGAACGCTACGCAGGAAGCCAAAGAAGATTGATAAACCAACACAGAACTGGTGTCGTGAGCCGCTACACTCTGCGGGATTTGCTGAGCACTTATAGACTGAATGGTTCGATGTGCAATGAGGATGATCTGTCGACTAACTAACTAACTAACTGAATGAAGATTGGCTTTCCTGAGATTCTGATTGTTTTGAACGTATTTGGTTACTTCTGTTTCACAAAATGTTCTCAAGGGTTTCGATCTCCTTCCCACTTTAAGCAACTGTAGAGCTACATATGCATCATAAGCTCTTGTCCGTGTGGCACTTTCAGCACTGTAATGCATCATAAGCTCTTGTCCACGTGTTATATACATCCACATACTTGTATGAAAACTGTACCTATTTTTTATCCTTGGATTATCCATACATTAAATTATGCATCCTTAGATAGTATGCGGATGTATTTCTATCACATAATACACACTATTTCCATTTGCCATGTGTGACACAATTTTAATATACAGTATGAAACAATTTTATGTTTATGATCTGTCACTGTAGAAAACAGCATTAGCGCGGTGGATAGCATGCTGGGCTGTCGGTGCGGTGGTCATGCGTTCGAATCCCGTACGAGATCGGGAACCAGTGCTTCCAGGTTAAGCCAGCCTTAAGTATGGTACCGGGAAATTTCTTGGGTAGTGAAGGCGACCAGTTTGATGTTTACCACATCACCCAATAGTGCCGATAGATTTAAACATATAACATATTATACACATATTAAAGCATTAGTTATAATTTTTGTTTTCGCGTTTCCATCCTGTTTCAGGATATTGCGGTCAACACCAGCATCTTTCAGCTGTATGTTGATTCCTAGGCTAGATTACGCTCATCAGCACGCCACGACTATCTGAGCGACCGGCTCCATACTCTCATAAGTTACTGGCTCGACTCGAACCACTTCTAATCCTCGTGCGCTCACGTCGACCAAGAGAGTATACGGGGTTAACGGAGAAAGCTGCTAACCCCTCGGCCAGGCAGCCGGCATTAGTTATAATGTAATCTTATAATAATATCCAACGGTACAAAACAGAAACAATATGTAAGAAATCTAACACAAAATGTAATGACTAGATTTTCATACATCCATTTCTTTTCTTTTGCAGGTTCAGTATATTCTGCAAAAAATAATGGACAGCGGATTCAAGATCTAGACACCAGTGAAACGTGTCCTCTTGTCTGGAGTTAAGCTTTCTATGTTATCTCTATAGAAAGTACTCAGTCTAAAACCCAAAGCCTTTCTGTAACAAAACGCGTATAAATAGTTTGCTTTTGTCGAGGAATGAAAAAACACTTTGAAAACGTAAACTTGATTGATGTTAGCATGTTGCTTCAACAGATACAAAAATTACTTTATATAACAATAATAGACCTAGGGCTATGAATAATTTAGTTGTCGTTCTAAGAGGAAAAGCGTCATTTTTATGATAGCCACCATTGCATCATATGTGTTGTCTTGTTGTTGATTGAATATGAAATATTTCTTTCTACACATTCTCAGCCCGTGACTTCAGAAACAATTCACCAAAGTATACATAATCATCTGTATGTAGATTGTCGTGTGTGGTTGTTTTCTTTTTTTCTCTTTCTTTTGGCAACATTTAGCTTGTAGATCTATGTTCCTCCATTGACGTATTTACTCAGATATTAAGTCTGTGACCATATCTTTGCACTAACATATCAAATCACCCTGCTGAACTGGTTATTGTTTTGACTGAAAGGAGAATCCAGTAAATAATTGATGGAATCATAGCTATGTTAGCTTTACAGGAAATTATTCTCAGATACCACTTACCTCTTTTCAACTGTTTATTTAAATTAAAGAATAATGTGTAAATCAGTTTAAATCTGTAAGCTTATGCTGTGTGGATGTAAATAAAACTTCTAAAGTCATGAAAGACAGTAGCTATAGTTTGAGTAGGAAATGTAAAGTTATAAATACAAGATTACGATGATTTTTAAACAAATTGTAGTTTTATAGCCCAGCGTGAAAGCAAACATCGCAGCATATCACACGGGTATCGTGGTGTCTTGTTTCATTACATTAAACAAGTGAGTACAACAGAGCGGCAAGAAAACGTCGAGTGCCAAAGATAGAAGTCCATGAATAAGCAACCTTGTTCCGGTACACGAAACAAACATTAAACCTGACCAAATCCACAGTGAAAATGTACAAGCAATCGTCCTGGCTATCTACAAACACAGTGGAAACGTGCAAGCAATCGTCCTAGCTATCTACAAACACAGTGGAAACGTGCAAGCAATCGTCCTAGCTATCTACAAACACAGTGAAAACGTGCAAGCAATCGTCCTAGCTAACTACAAACAATCAAGCTAGCTACAAATTATCAAGCCATCTACATACAGTCAAGCTAGATACAAGCAATCAAGTCTATTGTTACGATAACGGCAAGGGTAGTTAGTATACGTGCATTAGTTATTCACTGCAAATACCTATAGTACTATATTTGCGTTGCAACTATACTTTACACTTCTTACTAAATATAGCACACCATATCAGTGGGAAACAAAAGCAATTACTGTATTCATAAAATGCGTGTATTAGTAATAATGTTAATTAGTAATAATGTTTAACCTAGGTTAAATTGTCTAAACATTGTATCATATTTAATAGTTAAGCTCCGTTTATTTTTCTATAGGCTGTTTTGCGTTAATATTTCTGTAGTTAAAGAAAGGAATTTTGAAGATGGCATCAAATGCGGGGCGGGAAGTTATTTTTACATTGATCCAGGACTGAAAAATATACTTCTCAGTGTTTATTGGTATGTTCTCTAAGAAAAAAAAACATGAGATGATGGAGTGTGTGGAGATTATGAAAACGGAAACAAATGTTGCATTATTCAAAGCCAGACTTGCCATGGACGAGATATCTCTACTGAAAACTGAGTCTGCATTGTAAAACTACTGCATTTTCAATACCATGGAAGGTAACTCGTTTGCTGCAGTAGCATTATCGAAACAAGATTGTGTCCCCTACTTTTTCAATCGGGTCTGCGAGGAATTATATTTTGAATATCAAACACGAATCTGATTTCTTGAATAAAACTTTGATTATTCCCATGTAGAGGTCGTACCTGGACACAGTGATCTTTACCTTCAGATTCAACAGTGTTATACTAAGTAGACACGATTGGCCACTTCAAACCACATATCTAAAATATTGCGTCGGAGTCTCTGAAAAGATCTTCCGTATTCAATGAATTAAAACACCAAGATTTGGTTCTTTCAGATAAATACAAAGAAAGAACAAATCTACGACTCCACTCTCACTTTGCAAAGGGAAATAACTTGAATTAAAAATAAACTAAATTTCAGTAAAGTTTAAGGAAACATAAATAACACGACAATTGATCCGTTACACATGGTTTTCGCTCAAAACGGAAGGTTACAGTTAACAATGTGGGTCTTAGGCAACCACCTTGCATGTTTTTGCAACCGACATAGTTACACTGATTCTTTAATACATAAAAATGGGACTTCACAATAACACATGGATACAGAAATAACAACCGCGTCACATATACAAAGATGTGTTAATAACATTAACAACTTATATTAGAATCACTATGCTTACTGAATTTTGTGAAAATCGTTCTTTTGTGTTGAAGTAAGAATTCTGCTAAGTTATATTTTATCTTATAACTTAGATAATATAAAAATAGTTTCTTTAGTTTAGCTAACTGAAACAAAGTTTAACAGTAAAGCAATCAATACGTAGGTAAACTTTCACGTTTTGTCATTTTATCTGAAGTATATACAATGTTGTGATGTATGAAACTATCTGTTCATCCTCTTTGTAGCAATAATCCATTTTTATCGTGCTTAGTGAATTCCTTCCAGTTTTCTTACACCAGTATTTCGTGTTTCGTTTCTTGACGTTTAGTTAATGTTAGTACGTACAGTTTTAGTAGTTGCAACGGTCGATCGTCAGCAGTAACTATAGGACTAACAATTTCTAGTGAAAATATTGCAGGCATGATTTTTATATCGAACATTTTACAAGAATTATAATTTCTGTGGATTTATTGAAACCTTCTTTTGTCGTTTCGCTAACTTTTTATTAGGTTTTGGAACACAGGTCGGCAACCTATGGCCCTTTGGCAATAATAATATACTAAAGTGATTTTAGTTCACTCACCAGTGCAAGCTCCGATCTATCTGTCTATGTTCTGTCTCTGTCTGTTTGTGTGTATGTGTGTGTGTTTGTTTGTTTCTGTCTGAATGTATGGATGTGTCAGTCAGTGTCTCTCTGTATGTATGTATGTGTTTGTATACCTGTGTCTATATATTGAAACTATGTTCGTCCGTCTGTCTATATGTCTTTGTTTGCCTGTCTGTCTGTCTGTCTGTCTCTCTCTCTCTCTCTCTATATATATATATATATATATATATATATATTGTGTGTGTGTGTGTGTGTGTGTGTGTGTGTGTATGTGTGTGTGTTTATGCCCATCTGTGGAAACTATTTATATGCCTGTCTTTCTATCTGTGTCCGCCTGTGTCTGTCAGTCTGTATGTGTATGTACCTGTCTGCATATGTCTGTATGTATGTGTCTATCTATCTATGGAAACTGTCTATGTACATGTCTGTCTATATGTTTATCTGTCTGTTTACATATCTATTTGCCTCGTCGTCTATGTCTTTCTATTTATGTCCATCGGTCTGTATGCATTTGTCAGCAAGTTCTTCATATATATGTATATTTCGCTAGTGTATTTGCACATTTGAATATCATTTGATCTGTCCATCTAAAATTACAATTAAACCGCTTCGAAAAAGACTGAATATGTAATTCACAAAGTTCATGAAGTTGCTGTTTTAATCACAACAGGAGTATTTAACATAGACTAACTGTGGTCTAGCTTATTTCTGTGGTTACTACTCATAACCTGACGCAAACAATACCACTTAGTTTCTGTGTTGTCATTTGCTGCAGCCCCGTTAGTGGTCCAATGTGTTTCCATCAAATGCCTGTTGGTCTTCTAACCTACAAAGCTGAAATTGTTGATCTTCTCTTTTCCACTTCCCCTGCTATGCCTTTGAGTGTGGTGTTAGGAAAAGCTATCGGAGCAAAAACCCTTGAATGCGATGAGTGTAATGGAGCAATCATTGTTTGCCTGTTTGCTTTACATGGCAACCGCTAGAATTGTTCCAGCTGTATGTAAATTTCCATATTTGCAGTCTGCAGTTTAATGTCAGTTGTCTTAATGAACAAACCATCGTTCGTTACAGTCCATCGCCGTGATGACACCATCTTGCTTCATGATGATATTATATCTGATCTTGCCTTTAATTATCGTTTTCAGTGTTCTTTTCAAACATTTCATGTTCATATATGTCTCTCAACTGCCACAGTTCTGGAAGTAATTGCATACTTCTTAGTAGTAAGAATGTGTTGAACATGGTTCCTGTTTACATATATTGACCAATGAGTCTTATATCCTCTCTCTCTCTCTCTCTCTCTCTCTCTCTCTCTCTCTCCTCTCTCTCTCTCTCTCTCTCTCTCTCTCTCTCTCTTCTCTCTCTCTCTCTCTCTCTCTCTCTCTCTCTCTCTCTCTCTCTCTCTCTCTCTGTCTGTCTTTTCTCTCTTATCACTAGCAGCTCCCGAAATCGCCGATGCACACGTAGTTACATAATTTGAAAGTTGCCCCATTTGCTTTGCTTCAATGTGTGCATTTGCTTGTGTTTCTGTTGTCTGTATGCTATGTTTTATGTGACACACTATGTGAAGCTATTTATATTGTACTAACATCTCATCCTCTTCATCCTGCTACATTGGTAAGCATGAGCGATAATGATTCGTCACTTCACATGATCCCTGGAGTATCGGATCAGGTCTGTGCTGTACTTCCCATTATGTCATTTATCTAAGACTTGCTGGTGTTTTATTTTGTCTTCCTTGTAGGCGTCTCCCATCGAGTGTGCCACTTGTCACGAAGACTCGAAGCTTGTGTGTCACGTTTGTTGATCAAATCTTGACGTCAGTCGTTAGTTTAAGTCATGATGTGTGTTCTTACTAAATACCAGGAACAGCTTTGAAACATTTCTTTAAGAAAACAATGTCTTTTATTCGACATCACCATGACATCTTTTGTTTAGATATATTCAGCCCGAGTAGCAAAACGTATGTAGTAGTTTGAGGCAGTATTTCGTCAGCGTTCCAAAGCAAAAGTATTTTCACATTGTGGTAAAATCGTTACGTCCACGGTTTCCAATGTTCTCTGTGTGCTTGTGTGAATGCGTGTGTTTTCTTTTTCCTATTGAATACAGATTACGGTTTCCTTGAAAAGCGATGCACGCTTTATTGATACTGTCGACAGAGAAGCCCATGAGGGAACAATAAGCCAACATGCAGCATAAATAATACAAGCAACTACTGAAAGGCGGAAACAGAAAACCCGAAAAGTAATGAAGACATGGCTCCAACTTCGCAAAACAGAGACCAAGGATAGAGAATTACAACATATTACAGTATATCAGAGATAGCCTATATGCGAACTGGCAAGAGAAGCAGAGGAGACCACGGCGAAAGGGAATTTGAGGAATCTTTCCGACAAAGGAACATCTGCAGAAAACAAGATGCTTCCTTCCATCAGAAACAGGCAGCACTTTAACGCTTTCTCTACCAACCACTGAGTTATCATGCATTTGACTACCCCTTATGTAATCTAGTTTTCTTAACATTTTCGCGCCCCCCCCCCCCCCACCTCCTTCCACACCCATCCCGCCCCATTCTATTGTTATATTACCCTATTCAGTTCTGAATGCTTCTTTTAACTCCTGTTGTTCTATAGTGGCTTTATTTCAATTCTTGCAAAGTCAGACAGACATTATTTTATAATAAAAAGTGCTTAAGATAGAATATGTTAAAGTAACAGGTTCGTTGGAAGCCGTGGTAGCGTAATGGCTAGACGCTCGCCTGACTGCCCAGTGATCATGGGTTCGAGCCACATCGGGTTGGATTAGATTTTAAAATTGACCAGATCGACCCGGACTAAAATGGGTACCAGGAAATGCTTGGGAAGTAAATTCAGTCGGCGTGAGACTGACCACATCATCCAGCTAGTGTCGACTGGTTCATACAAGTATGGGACTAGCACCTTGTGCCCAATGCGCCTTAAGGCGTGTAAAATGGTTCTTTACTGTCTTTACTTAATAACAACTTAGTTAATTCTACACTGCCGGCCCTGCGCCCGACGCTACTGTCCATACTTACTAACAACTTAATTAATTCTCTACTGCTGACCATGCGCCATACGTTACTGTCCATAATTACTAACAACTTGGTTGATTCTGCACTGCCGTTCCTGCTCCCGACGTTGCCGACCTTTGTTCACTTCAACTACTAACAAATGTTACACTCAGTAAAGACAAAGTCGTGTAGAACACAACTATATACTTTCTGTCAGTGTCTGAAATTGTGTTTAACCTTAGTCAGATACAATTCTTAACTTGAGTAGTTTTGAACATTATTTTTTCCAAGCAAACAATAAAAGAAACAACAACAAATTGTGAACTGAACAATAAACAATGAGAAATTGAATGTGAGTTTTCATTGTTCTTTGTTTTCAGTTAAATGTGTTAAATTATTGCAAGATGGATGTCATCTACTACAGGATTCTTACTTTGGGCAACGTGTACTGTCTGGTTTCCGTAGCTGTGACTGCTTACTGTTTGTGAATTAGAATTAAGGCGTAAGTTGTTGACGTGTACACGTCGTACTGTACAAGAAGGTCAAAGAACTAAAGTCAAGAGGGTTAACTTCACTGCTCCGGGTGTTACCCCATCTAGATCAACATAATAGTCACCGTGAGCATTGCACACAGCACCAACTCCATAGCCACTGGGAGCATCACACACAGCACCAACTCCATAGCCACTGGGAGCATCACACACAGCACCAACTCCATAGCCACTAGGAGCATCACACACAGCACTAACTCAATAGCCACTGGGAGCATCACACACAGCACCAACTCCATAGCTACTGGGAGTATCACACACAGCACTAACTCCAGAGGCACTGGGAGCATCACACACAGCACCAACTCCATAGCCACTAGGAGTATCACACACAGCACCAACTCCATAGCCACTGGGAGCATCACACACAGCACCAACTCCATAGCTACTGGGAGTATCACACACTGCACTAACTCCATGGCTACTGGGAGCATCACACACAGCACCAACTCCATAACCACTGGGAGCATCACACACAGCACCCACTCCATAACCACTGGGAGCATCACACACAGCACCAACTCCATAGCCACTGGGAGCATCACACACAGCACCAACTCCATATCTACTGGGAGTATCACACACAGCACTAACTCCATGGCTACTGGGAGCATCACACACAGCACCAACTCCATAACCACTGGGAGCATCACACACAGCACCCACTCCATAACCACTGGGAGCATCACACACAGCACCCACTCCATAACCACTGGGAGCATCACACACAGCACCAACTCCATAGCCACTGGGAGCATCACACACAGCACCAACTCCATATCTACTGGGAGTATCACAAACAGCACTCACTTCATAGCCACTGGGAGCATCACACACAGCACCAACTCCATAACCACTGGGAGCATCACACACAGCACCCACTCCATAACCACTGAGAGTATCACACACATCCCCCACTCCATAGCCACTGGAAGCATTGCACACAGCACCCACTCCATAGCCACTGGGAGTATCACACACAGCACTCACTCCATAGCCACTGGGAGCATCACAAACAGCACTCACTCCATAGCCACCGGGAGCATCACACACAGCACCAACTCCATAACTATTGGGAGTATCACACACAGCCCCCACTCCATAGCCACTGGGAGCATTGCACACAGCACCACTCCATAACCACTGGGAGCATCACACACAGCACCCACTCCATAGCCACTGGGAGTATCACACACAGCACCTGTAACAGTACAGCGACAATTATATGGTAGATACACATGAAGTCCTGGTTGTAATTTCTATAGGGTTTATTTGACTGAAGAGATCATAAATTGATAAAGCAATATACAAAAGATGTTATCAATACCAGGTTCGGCTAGTAACTCACCTCTCTACCTCCCACGTCACGGCTTGAGCGTCCTTAGTTACGTTCTTATAGGATGCTCAACCGTGCATAGTCTTTGCACATCATTCTCTCCTAAGCTAGTAACAGAGATGGTGCTCTGTTACATTCCTCCCTTTCTTTAAGAAGACTTTTCTTGAAAAGTCTTAATCCCTAACCTACTTATTCTAATTATTCTTTCCCTCATTAAACCTTAACCCCAATATTATTTCTCCAACCCATCTTAAACTAACCCCCTCTTAACCAATGAACTTTATTTCTACACCTTCGAGTCCAGTTCTCCACTTCTCTCTTATAGCTAACCGCTAGGTTCTGTTATAGATCTTCGTGAAGTGATACTTCTTCTTCGTTTCCGTATATGAGCCTACAAGGTTTCATAAAAAAAAAACACAGTTCATAAGGAATCCACATATATATAGGTATCTATTATACATCATAATATTTCTGCCTTACAAAATCTCAGTTTTATACAACACACCACAACATATATATGTGTACCTTTTCGAAATACTTCTTCTTCTCTTCATAAGCGATCTGCTTAAACCTTTTCATCACGAACATATATACCAATATCTGATCTCAAGTATAAAACGCCGTACTCTTCTGATACTACTTCAAACTCCCTATCGTCATCACTAACAGTATTACCTCAACATTACTAATTCTCCACTTTCAACCAACCTGAAATCACTCGCACACGATAGGAAGACAAAGAATCGGTGCGCACCGGAAAGTCAAAGAACTAGAACTCTTCCTCACAAAAACCACACTCACACTTACTCCCCTATGTCGCCTTTAGACTTTATGTAATGAAGTCTAAAACAAGTACATATCTTCTTCCACAGTTCAATTATACCACTTATTATGGCAATTTCACAGTTTGCGCTGATATCTACAGCATCAAGCATCAACCATCAAAAATATTATTCACTCCTAAATGTCTATATATTACAGACAGTACACAAATCATTATAAACATCACCTAACATAACCAAATCTCTCCTATACCTCACTCAGGAATACTCCATATCAGGTTCCCTATTAATCTCGCCGAAAAACTTCAGCAAACCACTAATGTCCATTTATTATGGGCATTTCACCAAAAACCTTCACTTGTCAATTTATGCCGTTATCAACAGCAACAAAAATACCGCCACTGAATTCTGTGACCTTCTAACCCATCACTGCTTGCAGTCAACTTTATTCTTTATCAGTCCGTATCTCACGGACCCCCAAAACCTCATGGCATTTTATCTATGCTTTGCTGTGACCACAGCACTCCACACTGACAATGTCCATTTCTCACGAACACACTGTGACTAATCGTCCCTGGAGGAAAGTGGACTCGACCAGCACATCTTTAATATCCTTCTACTATTGGGAGTATTGAATGACTTTTGTCTACATTCCTCCCTTCCGTCTTTCATACACTATCTCTCTCTCTCTCTCTCTCTCTCTCTCTCTCTCTCTCTCTCTCTCTCTCTCTCTCTCTCTCTCTCTCTCTCTCTCTCTCCTTCATAACATACCCTGACAACAGTTCCTCCAACAATTAATAACCTGTTTATTGTTGAAAACTATGTCAGTTGTATGTATTGAATGTGTATCTACAGTTGTTAATGTCTGCTAATGTGAGTGCAAGATAGGACCTTTAGACGTTATTCTTCGTAGTTTCTCCAGCATATTCAAACGGTTAAAACATCAGACATTACACATAGACATGGAACGATCTCACCCTGAATGTTCCTTTCCGGCTTGAGTCTGGGCTTAATCCAATTATTGAAAACAATTGTCAATGTTTTATCATCAGAAACATAATCCAATAAAGGTAAGTCACTGAAGTTCAGATATGTCCTGTTTTGGAAGGTAGTATAGTCCATCACTGAATACACATCATCACTGTATATAAAGGTCTATTTCTATGTGAAATCTTCTCGTGTTCTTCAATGTTTCTTTTAGGTGATTACCTAATTGCACTCTATTTTAGCCTATTTGCTCTGCTTGAATAAAGGTCTTTCACTGAAGTTCACCAAAATATATTTCTTGGCATTCGTTATGTCACCACCTCTTATTGACTGTTTAGGTTGACTTTGTTATAGTGACATATCTTCACTGCACCTGTGAAGTGACTGATTAACGTGAATGTTCTTTCCTTTATTATCAACCCTGCTTTCTCTGTACAAGAGATGTACTGATTTATCTTCTTTGATATGTCCAGCTGTGTAGTGGAACCTGGGTAATAAACATTAGATCAGGTGATTTAAGTCTGCTCCATATTACTGTTTATGTGATTGTCTTTCTCCAGCCGTAATGAAAAGCTTCCGAAAGACTACTCTGACATAAACAGCAGAATTCACTAAAGTCTAAACTATTCACTAATAGAAAGCAATGGTAAACGCTATGCTCACACATCTATTTGCCTATGCTAATATTACTCTAATATATTAATACCTTATATATGCACTTATCCTCCTGGAATCGAAATACACTAGCGAATAACACACTAATATCCCATATTCTTTCTATCATTAGGGACGTGTATTTCTTTCCCCACTCATGAGGCATAGATCATTCAGCCCAGTTTGGAACACACACTAACTAGAAACCCCAGGTTCGGATATTTATAACGAGTGTCCAATCTTCCGGTGAGTGTTTGATCTACCATCCTCAACCCTCATCTCTTGACGTATCCTGCCCATCCAAAAGCGGTGAAATCACGTAGTGGTTAGTTGTTCGTTTCTCTCCGTTCCTAAGCTGTTTCCCCTCGTTCATCGCTCGTCGCACTTCAAAGAAATCTATTCTTTGATCACCGTCTCCCGCTGTGTTTGTCCGGTGTCGAAGTTTTCCCCAGCGCGATCATACCGTTTCCCGTGTCCGGTCAGATCCTCAAGCAATGAACTTTGCGAACACCTGTTTCCTATTTTCATATTTGTCGGGCAATGATCTTTTATTCGTCCTCATCTCAGAATGAAGTACACAATGGTTAACCCTCCTTCTTCCTTGTATTTTAATATGTGTGTTATCAAGGAATCACTAAACTGCAGTTTTTTCCGTGACATAGGCCCCCTCTTAAGAGAGTTGACCGCGTCGACTCTTCATCCCTGTAGTTTTGATTCCTATGATCATCCAAATTATTCCTCTTCCTCTGGAGTTAGATGTCTAGATAAGAAATCTGCTCCTACATTCTCCTTACCAAGGATGTATTCCTCTGTGAAGTCCTGTTGCAGCAACAACGTCCATCACATCCACCGTGCGTTGAGCTTCTGCGAAGTAGCTATTAACATCACGTGTTGATGATATGATTGGATCCTCACATGGTTCAGCACCTCATCCAGTAAGCGACCTCATAGACACCCTACCCTACTACTCATGATCACCATTAGTGCTTGCACATCGCCCCTGTACGTTCAGTCGACCTCCTTTCGACTGGTGTAAGCGATGGCTCACAATACAGACGGATTGTCCCATCCTGACTGTAACACTGTTTCCATATTCTCTTGGTTTCTCCCGGCTTTTCCTCTGGGGATGTTCCGCCTCGTCCTCGTTGGACCGAGTCGTCTTTCCCAAATCTCCTGGACTTTTGCTTCCAGGACCATCTTGGGCGATATTGTATCGGGTCAGCCAATCTTCGGTTGGAGTCCTGGGTATTTCTCGCCTTTCCCGACGTTACCCGCCCCTTTTTAACTTGGTTACTATTGCAGGTTTCCCTCTTGTCCTTTCCCTGACGTGCGATTTCCCTCCTCCTGTCGTTGGGTAGATCTGACCTATCACGTACTGTCCCATAGGCCCTCCTATGTTGTACTGGCGATCTCTGGTCTTCGTCTGGACTGGTAACCTTTGTCCCAATGGCTGCCATCACCATAAAGTGCGAAGCTTTACTCTCGGATCTCTCCTCATATTTCCTAATGAGATGTCTAGGGAGATTTTTCTGCTCTTCCCCGATCCGTATTTTGTAGATGTTCTTGGACACCACCTTTTCCACAGGATAAGGTCCTTTCCATCCTACTTGGAGTATATTGGTCTCTGCTGGACTCCACACTTCCACTTTGTCTTCCACTTTAAGAGCTATTTTACTCTTAGTCCGCTTGTGGGTGGTGCGTTTCTGGCACTCCGAACAAGATTTCACCCACCGGCGTACATCTCCGGTCATTCCTGGCCAGCACATAATGGCCGGAAATTTGCTGCAAGGTCTCCTCTGACGCCCAATATGTCCGATTCTCGGCTATGGTGTGTCCACTCTGAAGAATGTGAGGACGGTGGTCTCTGGAACCACCCAACTGCTCGTGCAGGTTATCTCCCCTCCCAGCTCTCCGATAGAGTAGTCGATTCTTCAGAAAGTACTGTCCCCGTTCTGGTGGCTCAGCACTTCTTTGCAGCTCCTGTAGCAAGGACGCAACGTAGTATCCTTCCTCTGGGCAGTATGCAATTCTCACTATCCCTGGGTTGTCGCATAGTGTCTCTGCCTCTTTTTTCCCTTTCCCCTTTAGATCCACTGACTACTGTTCCCTTGTGGGCTGGCTGTTTGGGCATCCCCAAAAAGACATATTCGTGCCAATGATCATGGGAAATAAGGAGTCAGATAATACAGCAGCTGGAATAATGCCCGTGACGTACCTGGATTTAATCTCCACCTTGGGGGATTGGCAGCGTCATGGTAACAGCACTCCTCATTGCCGGCTGTATTTCTATGGTCTCCCCTGTAAGTTGGTCTGGGCTTACCCAAACTGGCGTCCACCCCGCTTCCCCATCCAAACCCGGGATCGTAGAGACAAACAACCCGCTGGCCATTGACTTCAATCAGTTCGACCACAGGTGGCCTCTCTTGGTCCGGAGTGTCTTCCATCTCCTTGACCGTTTCCCTTTCCTTCCTCTTTTGATTCCTCGAGGTTGGGTTTTGCAATTGGCGTCTTCTGCCTTGCATCTGCAGTCCACAGTATTATGTGTTGTCGACTGGCAGGGTGTGCACCATGTTCCCCCCTAGGTTTCCGTGTGTCCTTTTGTTCCTTTCTCCTTCCCGACCTCAGCCTTGTCTGTGATCACCGTCGTAGGAATCACTTTGCATGCTGCGAAGTAAGAACTTTTAGGTTTCGATCTGCAGTCCTTCGTGTTATGAGATGGCACCTTGCAGAATGCACACCACTTCTCGACCACTGTCGTTTTGCTGGAGAATTCGAGGGTTCTGGTTTCCTTCCTTCACCTTCTCTGAACTCTCCATTGAGTCTTTATATAAGGTTCCACTTTTTTCCCTTCCCCGTTTTTTTGGTTTTTTTTTCTTGTTTTCCTGACCTTTGGTTTGAATACTGAGTTTCCCCAGCCTCCCCATGTACCTCTACGAATCGTTCCGCCAGCTTATTCACAACATCAATCCGTTCCGCCCCTTTTCTCCCCAAAAAGGGTTTTGAGAGGTTTCGACATTTGCTTTCGCATCTGGTCGACCCCCATCATCTCTTCGAGACTCTCATAATCCCTCTTTAATTCGCCAAGTCCATCCATTTCTGGAGATAGGATTTCAGCCTTAGACTGTAGGCGGCGAATAGTCTCCGGCTCTCGTCTAGACTTAAATTTTTCCATACGTTTGTGCTGTGACTTCATAATGTTTCATCAAAGCGGCTTTTAATTCCTCGTACTGATTTCATGTCCTGGTGGTAGGCGTGTGTAGACCTCGTACCCTGAACCACGTAAAACCTGGGGTAATTTAAGAACCCATCGGCTTCTATCCGTCCATAGCGACTGCCATAGCCTCGAATGATTTGCAAAGTGTCAAATTTTTTTTTGATTCCTCAAAACGCTAAGGGAAAATTCATTGCATGGTAGCTAGTCCACTCATGTTTGGGTTTACCAGTACGATGATCCGCCCTTTCCCCGCCATCTATTTCTCCCTTATTTTGTGTTTTTAGTTTCCCCCTTTCATGCGGTATTCATGTTCCCGTATTTTTTGGCCTTCCTCGTCCAACCTCCTTTTGGGCTGCTCCACTTCAGCATCCAAACCCCTTTTTGATTTGTTCCCTTTCCATGCGTTTCATTTCAACTCAGTTTCCCATCTCTCTTTTCCCCTGGGCGAATTTCCCTTCTCTTTCCTGTATGTAATCAGTTAGTTCCGAACCAGCTAAACCCCAATGCCTCCCGTTGGGCCCCTTTGTTCTGCTGTAGTTTCTTTAGGAGTTGCCATATTAAAAATGTAAGTCAGCCCGGGTAGAAAAAACCCCCTTAAAACGTAAGAAGTACTCACTATAAACAGATATCTACTAGACCCCATATCATTATCTATGTCTATCTAATATTATTAATCTACAAACCACACAGTACATCACAACCCCTCTCTCATCCACAAGAGGAGATATAGGATAAAGATATGTAGACGTGTGACCGTGTGATAGGTATGTAATGTGTCTTACCACCTATCCACATTCACCCTGTCTGGAACTTTCTCACTGTAAAGTCACCAGCTTAATGAAATGTTTCACCATAAATGTAATGGCACCATATATCCAATGGACGTCCTTCCATTAAAAGTCATCAAGTATACTTATATTTATTCCAATCAGTATGTCCCAACATGCAGGTACTCCGCTATGCCTGTGCCAATATGCAGGTACCCCTCTATGCATATGCCCTGGTATGCCTCAGTTCATATGGGTATTATGTATGTACACCGCTCGCTCCACCAATTATGTGACTAATCGTCCCTGGAGGAAAGTGGACTCGACCAGCACATCTTAATATCCTTCTACTATTGGGAGTATTGAATGACTTTTGTCTACATTCCTCCCTTCCGTCTTTCATACACTATATCTCTCTCTTCTTCTCTCTCTCTCTCCTTCATAACATACCCTGACAACAGTTCCTCCAACAATTAATAACCCTGTTTATTGTTGAAAACTATGTAATTTGTATGTATTGAAAGTGTATCTGTAGTTGTTAAAGTTTCTAATGTGAGTGCAAGATAGGACCCTTTTGACGTTATTCTTCGTAGTTTCCCAGCATATTCAAACGGCCAAAACATCAGACATTTCACATAGACATGGAACGATCTCACCTGAATGTTCCTTCCGGCTTGAGTCTGGGCTTAATCCAATTTTTGAAAACAATTGTCAATGTTTATCATCAGAAACATAATCCCAAAAAAGGTAAGTCACTGAAGTTCAGATATGTCCTGTTTTGGAAGGTAGTATAGTCCACCACGAATACACATCATCACTGTATATAAATGTCTATTTCTATGTGAAATGTTCTCGTGTTCTTCAATGTTTCTTTAGGTGATTACCTAATTGCACTCTATTTTAGCCTATTTGCTCTGCTTGAATAAAGGTCTTTCACTGAAGTTCACCAAAACATATTTTTATTCGTTATGTCCCACCTCTTATTGACTGTTTAGGTTGACTTTTTTATAGTGACATATCTTCACTGCACCTGTGAAGTGACTGATTAACGTGAATGTTCTTTCCTTTATTATCAACCCTGCTTTCTCTGTACAAGAGATGTATGGTTTCTTCTTTTATATGTCCAGTGGTAGTGGAACCTGGGTAATAAACATTAGATCAGGTGATTAAGTCTGCTTCATATTACTGTTTTTGTGATTGTCTTTCTCCCGCCGTAATGAAAAGCTTCCCAAAGACTACTCTGACATAAACCAGAATTCACTAAAGTCTAAACTATTTACTAATAGAAAACAATGGTAAACGCTATGCTCACACATCTTTGCCTATGCAATATTTCTCTAATATTTAATACCTTATATATGCACTTACCCCCTGGAATCGAAAAACACTAGCGAATAACACACTAATATCCATATTCTTTCTATCATTAGGGACGTGTATTTCTTTCCCACTCATGAGGTAGATCATTCAGCCCCGTTTGGAACACACACTAACTAGAAACCCAGGTTCGGATATTTATAAGAGTGTCCAATCTTTCCCGGGGAGTGTTTGATCTACCATCCTCAACCCCCATCTCTTGACGTATCCCGCCCATCAAAAAACGGTGAAATCATTAGTGGTTAGTTTCGTTTCTCTCCGTTCCTAAACTGTTTCCCCCCGTCATCGCTGTCGCACTTCAAAGAAATCTATTCTTTGACACCGTCTCCCCTGTGTTTGTCCGGTGTCGAAGTTTTCCCCCCGCGCTATCATACCGTTTCCGTGTCCGGTCAGATCCTCAAGCAAGAACTTTGCGAACACCTGTTTCCTATTTTTTTTATTTTTCGGTCAATGATCTTTTATTCGTCCTTATCTAGAATGAAGTAACAATGTTAAACCCCCCTTCCCCTTGTATTTTTAAAATGTTTTATCAAGGAATCACTAAACTGCAGTTTTTCCGTGACAACAAATTCCCCCTTTACTATTTTTAAATTCTAAAAATTTTTCTTCGGAGTAAAAATGGCTTTCAATTCGTGTTTTACTATTAACAATTAACGCTGTCTGGCGCAGCATTATTATAAGCATTCCCCACGCCTAAAAAACCCAGCAATTCTGGCGTTTTTTAAAATTTCCATTACATCATGGCACTAAATCCTTTTCACTTCCGACCCCGAAGACAGTTTTAAAATTGCCCACATTTTTGAATGAAACTGATCAAAATTTTCCAAGGACCTTTTAAATTTTAACCCCTCTTTAATATGGACCTGTTTTAAATTTTTTAACTCCCAAATTGAACGTCAAACGAAAACTAAAATTTAAACATAGTCAGGGCAACTCAATAAGTAACATCATTATAACTTTTGCAAATGAAAATTAATAAACAAAGAAATCTAATATTCCCAAAAGTAAGCAAAATTAAACTACAATTGTAAATAAGGATTCAAGACAATCAAATAGAACAAAAATTCACCCCCCTTTTTTTTCCCAAAATGCTTCATATATCCCCCTTTTTTCAAAAAAAAAAAAAGCAAATAGAAAATATCTAGTTTTGTCAAACACTACTGGTCCTTTACGGACCATATTTTCCCAAAAAGACTGAAAACACAACAACCCTATTATAAAATCAATGGAAATCGTTTTAAAAACCCAAAATCAAGTAAACAAAATAATTTACATACCACATGATAAAATTGAAAGATCATAGTAATTTTTAAAAATCATTGTTTATTACCAAAAACATTGGTTTTTATACGAACCAATGAAATACATATCTATTCATACAAGTCATCCCTATTCTGCTACTCTTAAACTAAAAAAAACCATAAATGAGGGAAAATTATTACCTGCATTAAAAATATATTTTATATATATAATATATATATTATATATATATAAATAATATATAATATAATAATATTTTATATATATATATAATAAATATTTGTCAGGGTTTTAAACTTTCGCTTCCTAACAAGTGTGAGACAGTACAAATACAAGTGTTTTGCGTAAGATAAACGACACATCGTTCGATGGATTTATTAACATATAAAATACAGAACGAGATCACAAAATATATAATGGATACTTTACAATTACATCCACAATACAGTTCAAAATTTGACTCGCAAGATGTCCAGACACTCGCCTTTCAAACAGAAACCATAAAGCCTTTTCTCAATCACACGTCCGCCGGTCCCGACTGTCTACCGGGTTCGCAACTTGCCTCCTGCCTGACGGGGCGTAGTGGAGGCGGCGTTTTGCGTTGGCGGCCTGACCCTGGTCACCCAGGTCTCGCAGGCCGGTAACTCCTATTCGCCTGGCGGGGCAACGAAGTTGTTGCTCCCTTACTGGGAGCTAAGTCGCCTGGCGGTCGAACGAGTTTCATCGCTTCCCCTTTTGGACTCTGACACGCCCCCCGGTAAAATCCATGAAAATGTCGTCTTTCATGTATAATGTCTGTACCTGTTGGGTTAATAGATACCCTTGTCAGAGTCTACCTTTCTATTGTTATACACAACGTTATCAAAAATACCACATGCCATAGAAATATATAAGAACTGGAGTTGGGTACAAAGACATGTGGTGCTTATGTTTAACACATATCAGGCTTCACCCTCTCGATGGCTGGTTACCTCAATTGTTTATCACCCAGTCAGATCAGTATTTCCAGCTTCACGCATCTCCCTCGCAGCAATTTGAAAAAAAATAATTATGGTTTTTGGGAAAAAAACCATCTAGCCAGACTAAAATAGGGTTTTATAAGTCGTATAAAACACCCAACCCTGTCCCTATTTGGCCCAGGAGTTTTGTTTTGGTATACAATTTTGGAAACCCTCTGCCATGCCCAGTAGATGCCTGCCTGTGGTGTCAACTTTTTAACAACAAATGTTATATTACACAAAAACACATTAGCATATACTTTTCAAATTATGGCCCTTTGTGTAAAAATGTAATAACAATAAAGAAAGGGAAATAATTTTAACATTAGTGAAACACAATAATTACAAAACTATTTAATTTCTTAGTGTCATTGCTTGACTTTTTTCATATTAACGGAAAAGTCGGTAATATGAATACGTTAATCAAGATATGATTCTAAGATTACATTAGAGAAATAAATAAAACACAATTCGTGTATTCAATTTTATAGAATCCTAAACATTTTGAATCGTCAAAACTTTTTAACCTTTTATATGTTGTCTGCTATTTTTTTTCTAAATTTTAATTAATCCGGAAGTACACACGAACACTAAAAACAGCTGATGTTTAAAACTTGAGAACACACCTGTTCCGGTTTGATGTAGTTTAAGGAAGGTACAATGTTCTCAAAGTTCGTGTTGGATGTTGCTACACAAACTTCTGGATTACGATCGAATGTTCATGTGTTAGATGTTTCAGTCGAACATTAAAGATTTCGGTTCACTGCAGAGGTGTAGAAAAGTCGTCACTGCAGTTTTTTTCTTTCACATCGTAATTAAAATGTTCCCGGAAGATTTCCCCACGAAGTTTTACTGTCGTTGGATAATTCGTTTAGGTAAGTGCGAATGTGACACTGTTCTTGTACGTAATATATACAGTTAATAAAGTTCGCTTTCTCCACATACTGCACATTTATACACGCAATCACTACATGAACTAGTAAAATAAGAAAACTATATTAAGGGAGTAATCCCTACACAATATTGTAGACATTACACAGCTTTTGTGAATGAAAAACCACTATTCACTGCTAAATGGTGTGTCGGTCTGAGTGTATTTTACATACTGCACTCAGACTTGGTGCTCACTGGGTCGGTCGGACAACGTGAAAAAAGATGGGCAATTAAATTTGGTTCTGCCTGGGATATGTCGAACCTCAAAGCTATAATCTTGAAGTTTAAAAGACCACGCGCTACCAAAATGGTTCGATGGCACCCCTGAATTCATCCATCGAAGGGGTGCTGTCCGTTCTACGATGAAATGGCGCCCTAGAAGAAATCTAGAAATTTTTGTAATACCTACTACTAAAGCTAGGGTTTCCCAAATTTGAGGAATGGACCATCCCCGCTCTCGGGTTTTCAGCTTCCTGGATACAAAAAAAACGGGGGGGGAGTTTTATACTCCTGCAACAGGACTGTCCAATCCCCGGAGCTAGCATCGTGCGTAATCTGAAAGGTAAACGGATATCGGGCAATTTAAGGATAAGATTTGTTCATTCTTATCAGAAAAACATGATAGAACTTTATGAAATGCGATTTTTAGGCATTGATCGTGTAAAATTTTTCTCTGGTTTTCTTTTGTTAGTAGATTGTAAAAACCTCGGTCAGTTCAGAAAAACAGGAATAAACTGCCGGTGTAATTTATTAAGCCCAACAAACTTCTGACTTGTTTTTTAGTAGTCGGAAGTGAGAGTTTTAGTATCTTGGACACAAATTTTTTCGTCTGTCGTGACAAAACCAGGAATTTTGTAACCCAAGAAGATATTTCCTGGGAGGCTATGTCTACTTTTGCAGGCTTCACTGTCAGTCCGTGCTGTTGATCCGTTCAAAGTTGGTCTAATGTTTTGTGCTCCGTCATTGTCTCTGTGTGAATACATATGTCGTCAATATACAGATTATGTTAGGAATGTCTACTAGAAGAGTCGTGTCATCCGTACAAAGTGGCTGGGGCTTTAACAAGCCCAAATGGAAGTTTGCACCATTGTACAGTCCCCGGTGTGGCAAATGCTGTCAGATGTCTGCTCTGTTCGTCTACAGAAATCTGCCAATAACCTTTAGTCATGTCTCCCGTCGTAAAGAATAGCGTCTGTCATTTCTGTCAGAAGATCGTCAGTTTTTGCCATTGGCTCAAGATCTAAAACAGTTATTTTATTCATTTTTCGGTAGTCGATGCACAGTTTATTGTATTGCCTTTTTGCGACTATGACCGGGGAGATGAGTAGTTGTTTGGGGATCGTCTTATGTGTTATTTTCTCTAATTTGATGATTTCTTGATGTAAATGTCTTTGTAAGTAAGGGATGGTTTGGTCTGCATCTAATGGGGTTTTGATGTGAGTTGATGTGATGCTGTACTAATTTTTTTGCCGGGGTTTGTTGGAAAAGATGGTTTGTACTGTTGTATAAGTTGTTTGAAACTGTCTGTCTGCTTGATTTAAAATTTGGGGTTTGATTTTGATCTCCTTCAAGCAGTCTGTCGTGTCAATGCAGGTTTTGGGAAATTTTCGTCACTAGCATCGTCGTCTTCGTGATCTTTATCACTGTACAAGTGTGTATCGTCTTGTTCTTTCTCTCTGTTGTGGTATGGTCTTTGCATATTTATGTGAAAAATTTTGTGTTTGTCTTTATAAGGATTTCGTAGTCTACAGGTGAAATCTGTCTTGTCACTTTAAAAGGTCCCTGCCAAGAATCATCAGAGGGTCGTCACAGGTAGCGAAAAAGAATGTCCTGTCCAGGTGTCAATGTTTTTGTCCGTTACCTTTGTCAGCATACTGTCATAAATAGCACCAGATAGTTTTAGTGCATTTTTGCAATAACACAAGATTTTATGATTCTTTCACGCAATGATGTCACATATAAGTATGATGATAGGGTTTAAGTACGGGTAGAGTAGTTAACATTTGGGGGTAAATGGTAATGGGCCCGTGGTTTTGGGACCATAGATAAATTCAAAAAGGGGAGAAACCGGTACTAGCATGAGGTACCTCGCGAAAAAAAAAGAATAGCTGGTAGTTAATCCCCGTTGTTGGGGGGTTCTTTCGTTATTTTTCAAGCATGTGCTTAAGATCCCCCTTAAACTTTTCTATTACTCCGCTACTGTGAGGATGGTAGGGGGAATTGAAACACTGCTTCACCCCAGCATTTTGGTGAAAGCTTGGGGGGATGCGGGAAAAAACTGAGTGCCCCCATCAGATTGGGTGTATCTGGAAAACCTATCCTAGAAAAAATAGGAAAAACACTTCCATTATGTCATTGGGAGTTATGTTTTTTAACGGAATAGTTCTGGCCAGCGACTACATTGATCAATGAAGTTGAATAAATTTATTCCCCTTTTTTTTAAAGGGTTGTTGTTTTAAAAAGACCCAAAAGAAGGGGGGCCCATTTATGTCCCAACCCCGATTAAAGGCCTTTTTTCCCAAAAGGTCAAAT
>JACEFZ010026939.1:45000-52891 GCA_014155875.1 Cepaea nemoralis | reverse complement strand
TTATCTGATCTGCCTGGCCTGGGGGTCTCGCCACCAGATATCTTTCTTATTATGTTTTCTTTCATGGTTGTTATGGTTTCTTGGCAAGTTTTGCAGAAGGTAGTTTGCCGTTGCTTTCCTTCTGGGCAGTGACTGTACTAGTCGGTGGCCATAGCCATTGTCTCTACTGATGAGATCATCTGCCTATCGCGGCAGAGTGCAAGACCATAACCAACAACAATCTGTCGGCTGCTCTCACACTCCATCCACCACCTGCTTCCATGGCTTTCACGTAACCCTGATCGGGGGGCTAAACGGGTACTCCACCTTGCCCAAAGGTGTTCCGTAGACTAACGGAGGAAAGGAGGCGTCTTACATCTCCTTTGATAGGGGATACCCCTACCCCGCAATCAGCATTTAGAAAAAAAAAACACATAGAAGATCTTAACAGCTGCCTCAACAGCTCACTGATGTAAGTGGAGGGAGATAAGAAGGAGAATTACTGTTGTTATGTAGACTTAAATGAAATTGCGATTACTATTATAGTGCAAGGAGTCAGCCGGACAGAACCAAGATCAAATAAACACGTTTACGGGCAAATGGGGGGAACAGTAACATCTGAAATATTACATTGCGGAAAACAGGCAACATTTGAATTATTACATTGTGGAAAACATGCAATATTTGAAATATTACATTGGGTAAAACATGCAACTTTTGACATTTTCACAAATGTGGGAGTGGCAGGCCGAGTGGATAGAACGCCGTACTCTCCTTCAGGAGACCCGGGTTCGATCCCTCGGTAAGGTGTGGGATTGTTTTCTGTCGGGGGCAAAAAGAAAATCCTGACCTGCACAGTTTGCGGCGACTGCACTAGCCAGGCGGCCTTAATTCTTCAGGCTCAAAGACCCCTCTGCCATACACCGCAAGGTACTATATTGGCAGTAAATGGCAGTTTTAACAGTAGGCTGTTTTGATAAAGGGCATGGTTCCTGGTAGAAAAAGCAGGGGCCTACAAGTGCGACGGAAGACACAGGCCATTGCAGACTCCTTAGGTCGTGAAATACCTGCTCTCACAGAATCGCTAATGACATACTCACATTCAACATAGGAGAGTTCCGGGCGGCGTATGTACCAAGAAGTGCACCAAACTGTGCGGCACATTCCCCACGATGGAATCAGCTACACGAGAAAGTCCAGTGCATTTATTGGAGTTGAGTTAAGAACCGACATCACATTATCGGGACTTCCCCATACGCGTTCCGTTCTCATCCGCAACAACCCAGCAAGAAGTCTCATTACTAATAGTACCAGCTGCAGTCTGATTCTGTGTCAGAAGAAAAACAGCCGTCTATGTAAGTAAGAGTTAAAGTAACAACTTCCTGGGATAGAAATAGTTAAAGTAACGACTTTCTGAGATAGAAATAGTTAAAGTAACGAGATTCTGAAATATAAATAGTTAAAGTAACGACTTTTTGAGATAAGAAATAGTTAAGTAACGACTTTCTGAACAACTTCCTTGGATAGAAATAGTTAAAGTAATGACTTTCTGGGATATAAGTAGTAAAAGTAACGACTTTCTGAGATGCAAATAGATAAAGTAACGACTTTCTGAGATAGAAATAGATGAAAGTAACGACTTTCTGAGATAAAAATAGTTAAAGTAACACTTTCTGAGATAGAAATAGTAAAAGTAACGACTTTTTGAGATAGAAATAGTTAACGTTACGACTTTTTGAGATAGAAATAGTTAAAGTAACGACTTTCAAGATATAATTAGTTAAAGTAACGACATTCTGAGATAGAAATAGTTAAAGTAACGACTTTCTGAGATAGAAATAGATAAAGTAACGAATTTTCGAGGTAAAAATAGTTAAGGTAACGACTTTCTGAGATAGAAATAGTTAAAGTAACGACTTTATGAGATAGAAATAGATAAAGTAAGGACATTTTTGATAAGAAATAGTTTAGTTTAGTCGTTGGCTCAATATCATGGCACACGGTTTAACCCATAAGTGCTCCGTTTTCCTCTTAACTCAAACCTGAATCTGGAGAAACTCAACATCCTGACATACTTTGGGTAGACTTTTAACTCGAAATTTTGTCCGGGCAGCGCCGTTAGGCTACTCTCTTTCGATTTCCAAATGCCAAGGGATTTTTTACGTGCGCAACAATACACACGGGCGTCCGATCTCACTACCCAGAGACCAGGGGCAATTTTATTACTGGAAGTCCAGGTGGATTTTTTAAATAAATCCCGGTCCTTAACGGGGCTTGAAACCGGGACCTCCAGCACTCGAGGAGGACACCATACCTCGAGACCACTCAACCCCCAGAAATATTTAAAGAAATAGTTAAAGAAATAGTTAAAGTAGCGACTGCATGGGATGGAAAGAGTTAAAATAACACTTGTATATGGAAGACAAGTTAAAGTAACAACCTACTTAGATAGAAATAGTTAATTTACCAACAACCTGAGATAGATTTAAGTTAACATCCGTTTTGTATAGAAAGAGTTAAATTGACAACTGTCTAGAAAGGAAATATTTAAAATCACAGCACTTGAAATAGAGTTTAAAAATGGCATATCCGCATACTGAATGCCGCTACATAGCTAAACTGGGAAAAACATAGTTAGTTACATGTCCTGAACAGGACGTTTGCAGTCAACACCAGCATTTTTTGCTGTTGTTGATGTCTTGGCAAGCAGTAGTTTGCCATCGCTTTCTGAACGACTGGTACCCATACCATTTCGTAAAATCCAGCGCAACGCGGTCTGCTAACAAAATTGCGCTCAGCTGTGTTTCGAACGCTGGATATACGAATCAATAACTGCGTCCGAAAATCATTCGCTACGGAGAACGGCAAACTGGAAAAACGAAGAACAAATAGGGTGTGCCAGTTCTACCAACGCCAGAGATCCACCCGGAATCATTAGCCAGCGAAGCGTGAAGTGCACAGGTGGGAGAGGGTAAGCGAATCTGACCTCATTGCCGCCTCAAACCACGAATTACAGAACAAAGGGCAAGGTACGTAATCACTGGTCGAACTCAGTGATTTTATTAGTTACCTCTCTTGATTGACAAAACCTGTTGCTGTCAGATAAGATGCAAGTGCCTAAAGTGGGAGATGCGGTGGCGCGGTGGCCCATGGGCCGGCTCGGTGGTCTGGGTTCGTATCCGCACCGAGGCTGGTCATTATGGCCCCTAAGTAGACCCTGTATACAGTGAATACCAGGAAATGTCCTAAAGTAAAATGCGCCAAGA
Source organism: Cepaea nemoralis (assembly GCA_014155875.1). Classification (NCBI taxonomy): domain Eukaryota; kingdom Metazoa; phylum Mollusca; class Gastropoda; order Stylommatophora; family Helicidae; genus Cepaea; species Cepaea nemoralis. The sequence goes on along the minus strand of JACEFZ010026939.1, from coordinate 49,646 downwards.
CGTGTTACTGAACCACATCACCCAACGAGTGCCGCTTGGTCTATACAAATGGGTCGAGCAGCATACCATCATCATCATCATGTGCCATGCACGTAGACATGGGCGGTCATGTTTTGCCATCTCGATCACCAGAATCTTGGATCGGCTTAGTGTTCTGGTCTCAACCATACAGCGTGGACAAGTCATCCAGGTATTTACTTTTCTGCCCTCCCCTTGCTCACTTCCCTCGATCTTGCCTAGTTGTCACCAAGTTCTCCAAGTCACTTCTTTCCATAACATGACCAACATATTTTGACTGTCTACGTCTAATGTCTCTAATCAGTTTACGGTTTTTATGTGTTTCTTGTAGGACTTGCTCGTTGGTTTTTCTATCTGTCCATGGTAGTCTTCGCATTTTCCTCAGAAACCACATTTCCACAGCCATCAGCTGAGCACCATATATCCAATGCCCACCCAGGCATATAAAGGACCTTTGCCTTTTACTTGTTCACTGTGTGCTTCTAGGGAGAAGCAATTGAAGTCTGAATTGCAAGTGCCCCAAGAATGCCCCATAGTGCCTTATACAGTTAAGTTGATTCCTCATTCTGAATATTTTAACTGATTCAATACCAAAGGATAATATATCGTCACATGTGACCTCCCATTACACAGAAGGACGATATATCGCCGTACTAGAGTAATGTTTTTTGTTTCATTTTGCTCTATCTTCCTCAGTTCCAATGCTCAGTGAAAGGTAATTTACATTATAATACTTGATCAATTGATTGTGTTCCATGTTTGGTCCAACCTACCTTTTGTTTGGGAGTGAATCAGTTAATGACACACTTTCCATTCTCTCTCAGTCATGACCGTCCACGCTTTCCGGCATGGTACATTGATGGATGGATGAATTGTGTTTTCCCTTGATGCTTTTGTGTTGTTGGAAATTAGAAGCCAAAGTTGTCAACTAACAACACCAAACAGCAGAAACATCTGGAGTACAACACTGCAGGTTCAAGTCTGGGTACAACTGTCAACGTTTGATGTGTCAATGTGTCCTCTAGTATCTACATATCTTCCTTTACTTGTGTGGGGGCACATCAATACTCGTTCATGATATTTTTACATGCCCGGTCACATTGGACGATTTACTTCTAGAACATTCACTTTTAGAACATCCACTTCTAGAACATCTATTTAAAGAACATCTCTTATAAAACATCTACTTCTAGAACATCCACTTATAGAACATTTACTTCTAGAACATCCACTTATAGAACATCTACTTCTAGAACATCCACTTATAGAACATCTACTTATAGAACATCCACTTATAGAACATCCACTTATAGAACATCCACTTATAGAACATCCACTTATAGAACATCTACTTATAGAACATCCACTTATAGAACATCTAATTCTAGAACATTCACTTTTAGAACATCTACTTCTAGAACATCTATTTAAAGAACATCTCTTATAATACATCTACTTATAGAACATCCACTTATAGAACATCTACTTCTAGAACATCCACTTATAGAACTTCCACTACCCGGGAAGGTTAACCCGATCAACAAATGCCCGCAGACATCGGATGTGTCGGCCACAAGGCGCAAGTATAGCAGCCCTGTTGTAAACAGGCACAACGCAATTACGTCTTGAAAAAAAAAAACACTCCGGATGAACGCAGAAGTAGAAGAAGAACATTCACTTCTAGAGCATCCACTTATAGAACACCTGGCTTTGTCCACAGTCCGTCCACCTCTTACATCTGAACAGTTTCCCACTTTAAGCGAGGGGTCCAGCCTACCTCGGGACCCTCGGGTACATGATAATGATGGATAATTAAAGGGGTTTCCTTCATTGCACCGGGTTTTATCCCATATGACTTGTCCCTTTCCACAGAGCAGCCTGCTGAAAGCGTCACACATAGCACGAACTCCGTTGCCCCAGCGAAGACTTCTATAATAGAGGCGTCCTGTTACAGCAGTCTTTTGGGAATGATCCACCCTCCCCTCGCCCATATATCGGAATGCGGAGATAGGGAATTTACTCAGAAGTGATGCGAGTGTGTGTGTCTGCTGGCAGATCAGATATGATGACATTTGCTGATATAGGGGTGAAACCATGCACATGTTTGCTAGTTATTTATGTGTGCTTGGGTGAAGGTTAGAGGATTATTGTCTAGATACTGACAGATGGGTTAAGTAGAAAAACTGACAGAAGAAGAGACAGTTCGACATACACATTTAAAATGACTATGGTAGACAATTGAAATTACGGTGTGAGCATATGTGATGTATATGCCAGCTTGAAAGGAATTATCTAGTTACTTTAGTTTAGTTTTCAGAAGCGATAATGATCAATCTACACAAGCCAATTTTGTGCAAACGTAAAAACATATTAGTAAGTTTAAAATTACCGCGGTAGACAATTGACATTACTGTGCGAACATGTGTATATTTCAGCTTGAAGGATTTATCTAGTTATTTTACTTTATGTTGTGTGAATTCTGCAGTATATTACCTGACGAGATGCAGCGAAATATGCCAGGCAATAAATCGTGCAATCTATTGTTTGTGTCTTCGTTATTAATATACTTGTAAATTATGTTTGTTGTTTGTATTGTGTGTGTGTGTGTGTGTGAATATATATATATATATATATATATATATATATATATATATATATATATATATATATATATTATATATATATATATATATATATATGTGTGTGTGTGTGTGTGTATTTCATGTTGCGTTGTTTCTCTTAATGTTTTCACAAAACCCTGTTGTATTCCATTGTTCACTAACGGGTGACTTTAATAACGGGAGACCCGTGATGGCGAGGTTATTCACTAAATGCCAGCAGATCAATCACACCGACCTTGCCTATGATCTGCTCGCGCCGTCAGTGCCAGGCGAGACTTCTGACCACCTGCAGCACTATAACACTGTATAACCTAACTGCTACTGGTACCACTAGTATTGGGACTCGTCGCTGGTGTTGGGAGTGAATTACGATTTTCCTGATCATTTGAGTGTAAGTAGCGGTCGTCTCATTCTCTGTTATGGCCACAATCTTTCGTTCTGTTGTTTTGTTCTTCTTTGTTCTTTTTTCCTCTTCCTACTTCTTCTTTCTTCTTCTTTCTTCTTTCTTCTTCTTTCTTCTTCTTCTTCTTCTTCTTCTTCTTCTTCTTCTTTCTTCTTCTTTCTTCTTCTTTCTTCATCTTTCTTCTTTCTTCTTCATTATTCTTTTTTCTTCCTTCTTCTTTCATCTTCTTTTTACTTCTTCTTCTTCTCCTCCTGCTTAGAAAAGCAACCTAGGCTTGACCCACAAAGGACATTGACAACACAGTTTCAATAGCGTTAGAAAGGTTCATTACTTTTTTTTTTTTTAATTAGTGAGAAAGAAAAACCAATGACCAAGTACTACAGGAGACAAATGAAAATCGTAAACTGATTAGAGAAATTAGACGTAGACAGTCAACATTTTTTGGACATGTTATGAGAAGAAATGAATTGGAGAACTTAGTGACAACTGGCAAGATTGAAGGGAACAGACCAAGGGGAAGACCGAGAGGAAAATACCTGGATGGCTTGGCCACATGGCATGGACGAGACAGGAACACTGAGCTGATCCACGACTCTGGTGATCGAGTGAAATGTCGAGTTATGACCGCCCAAGCTTATCGGCATGGCACATGACTGATTGATTGAGTGAGGCCAATAATCCATCTGAAGTATATTGGCACACTATTTATACGATCATTAATTCATTAAACTTGTTGACGGCTGTTAACAATTCATAGCTTGACTGCTCGTACACGTGTCAGTATAGCAGCATGAGAATTATTTTTTTCGCTCGCTCAAGCGTATCCATACACACTTCTTCTAGTAGCATTTAACTGAATTTTTTTCGTTTTGATTAAATTGCCCTATTACTAGTGTCCCTCGCCATCAGGCAAACCCACTCCGATTTTAGAAGCACTTGTAATTTACGTCCCCAAGTCAAGGACGAGAAGTCAACATTTTAGTCCGGTGTAGGGGTTGAACCCCTTACCTCGGCATAAACACACCGGATGTTTCAGATCTTACGCGTTTTCATCCATTCGGTCAAGCTGACTTCCGCATGTGAATTACATTCACGAGTATTAATCGCTACTGATAGAAATAAGGTTACGAAGTAAACACAGACGAGTCCAATCTAATAAATGCAAACTATTCTCATGACTAATTTGAACCCCATCTTCTCAATCCGTATCCCCGAACGTGGGTCGTAACTTGCTACGTTGGGTGCCTAGACAATTAGAGCTCTCTATTTATGTCTGTTTTCAGTTTTAGTTTAAGCCTTTCCGGATGAAATTAAAACTCGATGCTCGTATCCACCCGAAATCCCATGTGGGTTTGTTTTTTTTTGGCCCAGGAGTTTGCTCCTCTCAAAGATTCATTTTCCGTCAAGACGACCATCCAGATTGTCATTGCTGCCGAAAGTTCCACAGAGCAGTGTACTTTGTACTTTTATGAACTTGTCCCGTTGATGAAATCTTTCGTCTTTCATTACTTGCAGAAGAGGTCGTGAGTTGTTCTGTAGAGCTAGCGAGCAATTTTATTTACCTAACTTTAAATTGTGCCTGAAGACCCTAGAATTCACCTGTT
>JACEFZ010026939.1:0-40000 GCA_014155875.1 Cepaea nemoralis | reverse complement strand
GAGAGAGAGAGAGAGAGAGAGAGAGAGAGAGAGAGAGAGAGAGAGAGAGAGAGAGAGAGAGAGAGAGGGTTTAAAGTTGGAGACAAACGATCGCATACAGTACAAACGTGTGTGTTTGTGGTGTGTGAGTGTGGTGTGTGAGTGGGGGTATGTGGGGTGGATGGGTAAGGGTATCTGTGTGGGTGGTGGGTGGAATATTGTGTGGTATATGGGTGGGGGAACATGTGTGGGGTGTGTAAGTGGGGATGTGTGGTGAGGGATATGTGTGTGTGTGGTGCGTGGGTTGGAATAGTGCGTGGTAGGGGGTGTATGTGATGTGCGGGTTGGGGATTGTGTGGTGGGGGATTAGGTTATGGCATGTGTGGGTGGGTTGGAAGTTGTATGTGTGGGTGGTGGGGTGTGTGTGAGTGGATTGGGGATGTATGGGTGGTTAGAGAGATGTGTGTTGTGTGTGTGGGGGGGGGGGTAGGGACATGTCAGTTGGTGGGGATGTGTGTGTATGGTTTGGGGATGTGTGAGTGGATGTGCGATGTGTGGGTTGGTGGGGGATTGTGTGCATGGGTGGGGAATATGTTGTCGATGGAGATGTGCGTGGGGGATGGGTGGTTTGAGGTGTGGGTGGGGAGAGGATGTGGGGTTAGGATGTGTATGTGGATGGGCGTGGATGTGTGGGTTGGTAGGGGGAATGTTTGTGGGTGGCGAGTGTGTTTTGGTTGGGGGATCAGGTGAGGGCAGTGTGTGTGTGGGTGGGGGATGTGCGGGAGGGGGATGGGTCGGTTGGTGGGGTATGTATGTGTCCTTTGGTGTGCGTGTGTGTGGGTAGGTGGGAGTATGTATGTGTCCCTTGGTGCGCGTGTGTGTGGGTAGGTGGGGGTGTTGTGTGGGTGGGGTGATGTATGGATAGGTGGGAGATGGGCTTCATAACATGGTAATTAGCCTTGTTTATGTTTACAACATTCATTTCACAATGTTTATTTTTCTTCCTATGTAAATGCATAATGCTCATGATGAACGAAAGACGAGTGATTGGAAGGGCCGAATGTAAGACGGGCCTGCGCGCACAATTTGTGACCCTAATAAAGTTGATTTGATTTGATTTGATTTGATTTTCTATATCTGTCTCTCTGTGTGTTTATGTCTATAACTATCTCTTTCTATCTCTATCTCGCTCTATCACTCTGTCGCACTCTATCTTTCTCTGCCTCTTTCTATCTCTCTGTCCCTCACTATCTCTCCCAATCTTTCTGTCTGTCTATATCTTTCCATCTCTCTCATTATCTCCTCTTATCTCTCTATCATTCTTTATCCCTGTCAGTCTCTATCTATCTGTCTCTCTCTATCCCTCTGTGTTCTTCTCTCTCTCTCTCGCTCTCCTCTCTCTCTCTATATATAGATATAATATAGATATATATATATATAGTATAGATATATAGATATATATATATATATAGGAGATATATATATATCTTTCTCTGGGTGAGTGAAAGCTAATTAATGGTCAGTTGTCATTGCCATTCCACACCCTTGGCCTAGCTAGTGAGTTCTAACGAAGACAAGGGACGTGCCCATGCGGCTGTGAGTTCATCGCGTGCGCCTCGTGGGCTGCACTTTGCCTGGAGAATCTTCATCTGTTCCCGTAATGACCCCCACAGGGGGTTGCCTTTATGACACTTAAGATCTATGACATCGGTATTATATATATGACCGAACCCTTGCGTCGCCGGATGAAATATTTGTACCCAGGACATCTAACAGTGCAGACAAATTCCCTACAGCGATAATATAAAATTAGCCAGCAGGGGGTGCGCTATTAAAGTTTATAGAGAACTGCATTGATAATGTCATGAGCGCAGTCAAGTGTGGTACGACGTCCTGCCTCGTCGTCTGCTAAGTGAGAATCAAATTAGCCACATGTCTCCCCCCCCCCCCATCCCCCCCGAACATTCAGGCCTACCAGATGTGCTGACCCTATTGCTTCACGGAACCACAGAAGCAAACTGTTTCTGGACAAATTTGTATTTTTAAGTGAGGGTTGTTAATGGCACTTATAGTGAGAGTTGTAAATGGCACTTAATGTGAGGGTTGTAAATGGCACTTAATGTGAGGGTTGTAAATGGCACTTATAGTGAGGGTTGTAAATGGAACTTATAGTGAGATTTGTAAATGGCACTTATAGTGAGGCTTGTAAATGGCACTTATAGTGAGGGTTGTAAATGGCACTTATAGTGAGTGTTGTAAATGGCACTTATAGTGAGGGTTGTAAATGGCACTTATAGTGAAGGTTGTAAATGGCACTTATAGTGAGTGTCGTAAATGGCACTTAATGTGAGGGTTGTAAATGGCACTTATAGTGAGTGTTGTAAATGGCACTTATAGTGAGGGTTGTAAATGGCTTATAGTGAAGGTTGTAAATATGGCACTTATAGTGAGTGTGTAAGGGCACTAATGTGAGGTTGTAAATTGGAACTTAGAGTGAGGTTGTAAATGGCACTTATAGTGAGGGTTGTAAATGGCACTTATAGTGAGGGTTGTAAATGGCACTTATAGTGAAGGTTGTAAATGGAACTTATAGTGAGGTTTGTAAATGGCACTTATAGTGAGGGTTGTAAATGGCACTTATAGTGAAGGTTGTAAATGGCACTTATAGTGAGGGTTGTAAATGGCACTTATAGTGAGGGTTGTAAATGGCACTTATAGTGAAGGTTGTAAATGGAACTTATAGTGAGGTTTGTAAATGGCACTTATAGTGAGGGTTGTAAATGGCACTTATAGGGAGGTTGTAAATGGCACTTATAGTGAAGGTGTAAATGGCACTTATAGTGAAGGTTGCAATGGAACTTATAGATAGTAAGGTGTAAATGGAAATTATAGTGAGGTTTGTAAATGGCACTTATAGTGAGGGTTTAAATGGCACTTAGAGTGAAGGTTGTAAATGGCACTTATATGAGGTTGTAAATGGCACTTATAGTGAGGGTTGTAAATGGCACTTATAGTGAAGCTTGTAAATGGCACTTATAGTGAGGGTTGTAAATGACACTTATAGTGAAGGTTGTAAATGGATCTTATAGTGAGGTTTGTAAATGGCACTTATAGTGAGGGTTGTAAATGGCATTATAGTGAGGGTTTTAAATGGCAATTATAGTGAAGGTTGTAAATGGCACTTAGAGGGAGGTTGTAAATGGCAACTTATAAGTGAGGGTGTAAATGGCACTTATATGAGGGTTTGTAATGGCAATTATAGTGAGGTTTGTAATGGCACTATAGTGAGGGTTGTAAATGGCATTTATAGTGAGGGTTGTAAATGGCACTGAAAGTGAGGGTTGTAAATGGCACTTATAGTGAGGGTTGTAAATGTCACTTATAGTGAGGTTTGTAAATGGCACTTAAAGTGAGGGTTGTAAATGGCACTTATAGTGAGGGTTGTAAATGGCACTTAAAGTGAGGGTTGTAAATGGCACTTATAGTGAGGGTTGTAAATGTCACTTATAGTGAGGTTTGTAAATGGCACTTATAGTGAGGTTTGTAAATGGCACCTATAGTGAGGATTGTAAATGGCACTTAAAGTGAGGGTTGTAACTGGCACTTAAAGTGAGAGTTGTAAGTGGCACATATAGTGAGAGTTATAAATGACACTTAATAAATCCCAATCAGCCATTAATGCCAGATTTGATTGTGACGTCATGTAAAGGTCATGCAACTAATTAACCTCTACTATTACCTACCGGGCTCTGTGGCGAAGGGTTTACGTTCGCTGTTCATGATCCCGGATACCCGGGTTCGAAACACATCTGCGCGCGATTTGGCAGAAAGGATATTTTTTACGAAAGGATATGGTTGCTGGTTGTTCAGAAAGCAATGACAAACTACTGAACGTAAAACTTGCCATGACATTAACAACAGCAAAAAAAAAATGTTGTTGTTGACTTCAAACATCCTGTAAAGGATATGCAATTAACTTTTTATTACCTACCGAGGGATAACAGAGCGTTCGATCATCTTTGAAGGAACATGAGTACTGGGGTGTTCGGCCAACCAAACACGCCTCTATCTGCGAACTGTTTTACATGGAATATTTACTTTTGTCCTGAGCATGGTCACTCCCATGCATCAAGACGCCATTAATTCTCGCACTCATAAATCATGGAACCTTGTCTGTCACTTCATCACCTTGACCCTTTACAAAACCGGGAATCTCCACAAATGAAAGCACCGGAAGATGTTACGACCATAGCTGAGACGACTGAAATAAACTATTACATGGTTGAGTTTCCGTCTGTTTATTCTGCCTGCCGAAGACACAATTTTAGCCGGATCATTTTTCATCTACCGTTGACTATCATCCATCACTAGGGAAGCAATACCTGGTGGTAATGTCTCGTACAGAACTGGCCTTTCCCTGTTCACCTGGCGGAAAGAATAGGTCATTAGAAGACGTCAATCGTCGCTTTGGATAGTGGGTTGTGTCTACTGCTGTTGTCTTTTGTTGTCCTAAGAGCGCGCTGTGTTGACCAGAAGGGTCATTTGTTGGTATCGGTCACTTTAACAGAAGGGAATCAATCTTCTGAGACAGGAGGCACACTCGCAGGCAGGTCGCTGGACTGTGACAGGAGCGTAAATCATCGGGCCTGTACAATTTATGACTGATTGATTTCTGAGATAACCACGGTGCATTTTCCCAGTCCAGGTTCTCACAAAACTGGACAGCTGGAACAAAGACAAAGAAGGCCAGGGTAAATGTAACCCCATGGCAGATGGTAGGCCTTCTTTTATCTGAGTAGGCTAGCCAGTTCCCTTCCTACCCTCTTGTCTTTCCCAGACGAAGAAATGTTGCATGCAATTTCACAGGACGTTGTTATCAACCCCAACCACAGATGTTCTAGACAATTTTAAGTTCAGTAGCTTGCCTTTGATTTCTGAACGACAAGTCAACGTTGAATTGCAACTGACCGGTTGAGGGATTGAACTCCCTACTCCGTTCTCAGCGCAAGGGAAATGTAAGAGCATGCAGATTAAACCAGTCTGTCACACATACCTCTCTTGTCCTGACAATTGCAGTAACATTAGAACAATAGCTGTTAACCATGTTATAAGACTTGACCGGGCCACTGCCATGGCAAAGTCAGGACCAACTATTATAGAAGCTATACATGGTGCGGCACTTCCACGTGTTTAAATGATGGCGATGCGCCTCCACGGATGTAGAGTGCCGCCTTGGGCAAACCTGTTTGGTTTCTGAGCTTGCATGGTGGAAGTAGAGCTGTGTACCAGAGTGGAAGTAGAGCTGTGTACCAGAGTGGAAGTAGAGCTGTGTAACAGAGTGGAAGTAGAGCTGTGTAACAGTCCTAGAAGGGCGCCTACTTCCATTCACGGCCGGGTTTGTCCCGGGAGGATAGGAGAGAGAGAGAAGGGGGAGAGAGAGGGGAGAGAGACAGAGAGAGGCAAAGTGGGAGGGAGAGTGAGAGGGAGAAAGGGTGGGAAGGGTCGAGAGGGGGAGATTGAAAGAAAGAGAAAGAGGGGGTGAGGGAGAGAGAGGAATGGAGAGAGGAAGAGAGAGGGAATGAGAGAGATTGAGGGAGATAGAGACAGGGAGATAAATACAGGGAGAGAGAGAGAGAGAGAGAGAGAGAGAGAGAGGAAGACAGAAGGGAGGGAGAGAGATAGAAGGAGAGGGAGAGACAGGGAAATAGAGGATGTTGAGAGAGGGGTGGAGAGAGGAAGAGAGAGGGAGAGAGAGAGGGGGCGCAAGAGGGAGGAGTGGAGAGAGAAAGAAAGAGGGAGAAAGAGGATCAGAGAGAGTCATGGAGATAGAGACAGGGAGATAGAGACGGGGGGGGAGAGAGAGAGAAGGGGAGAGAGAGGGAGGGAGAGAGAGGGAGAGAGAGGAGAGTGGCAGAGGGTAAGAGAGGGGGGAGAAAGGGAATGAGAGAGAGAGTGAGAGAGGGAGGGAGATAGAGACAGTTAGAGAGGGAGAAAGAAAGACGGAGAGAGAGGATGAGAGAGAGAGAGGGAGGGAGATATAGACAGGGAGATAGAGACGGGGGGAGAGAGAAGGGAGAGAGGGAGAGAGAGGGAGGGAGAGAGAGGAGGGTGAGAGATGGTGAGAGGTGAGAGAGAGAGGGGAGAGGGAATGAGAGAATGAGAAAGGAAGGGAGATAAAGACAGTTAGAGATGAGATAGAAGTGGAGAGAGAAGGAGAGAGGTAGAGAGATGGGAAGAGGAAGAAAGAGGGAAAGAGAGAGGTTGAGAGAAGGAGAAATGGGGAAGGAGAGAGGAGGAGAGAGGGAATGAGAGACAGGGGAAGGAGATAGAGACAGGGAGAGAGGAGGGGAGAGATAAGAGAGAGATGGATATATAGGGGGAGAGGGAGAGAGAGGGAAAGAAAGAAGGTGAGAGAAGTAGAAATGGGGAGGGAGAGAGGGGGAGAAAGCGGTGAGGTGGAAAAAGGGGGAGAGGGAGAGAGAGGGATGGAGAGGGATAGAGAGGGGGAGAGAGAGGGGGTGGAGAGATAGAAGGAGAGAGAGGGAGAGAAAGGTGGGTGGGAATGGAAGAGAGTGGTAAATAAAGACAGGGAGACAGAGACAGAGACAGTGACAGATAAGGGGAGAGAGAGTGGTTGAAAGAAAGGTAAGGAGAGGGGAGAGAGAGGAAGAGAGAGATGGAAGAAGAGAGGTAGAGAGATGGAAGGAGAGAGATGGAAATAAAGAGAGAGGGAGAGAGATGGAGTTAGATAGAGACAGAGGGAGAAAGAGAGACAGAAGGGAAGAGATGGAGAGCGAGGTAGAGAGAGACAGGGGAAGAGAGGTAGAGAGAGAGGGTGAGAGAGGGGAAACTGAGGAAAGACGTAGTGTCTTTCTGTCTCGTGATTCTTCTTCTTCTATTTTCGTTCGCTTGAAGTATGTCTATAACTGCAATGTTGTTTCTTGTATGAATCTAACAGTCTTTTTTAGTTCACTTAGCGGTCCATAGAGTTTATCTTCCACTGTTGTCTTTCTAGGCCAGAAGGTTCGCCTGGATATGTTGTAGTTTGGGCAGTCCTGGAGTATGTGCTCCGCTGTCTGCGACGCCAAACCACATGTGCACATGGCTGATTCACCAATCTTGATGTGATGTGATGTGATGTGATGTGATGTGATGAACTGAGGCTTCTCCGTGTTATGATGAACTGACGAAAGACGTAGCGCCTTTCCGTGTCAAGATGAGATCGACGTCCTGTAAACGACCTGCCACAGGATGAGTAAACACGTCAGGAAGGAAAGGAAACCGGAGAAGGGCAGTGTTCCCATTATATATACTACCATCGCCACCACCAATAACAAGAAAGTAATAACAAAATAACGACACCATAATACCAAAACAACTCAGAGAGCTTGTAAGTAAATAAAGGACCCTCTTAAAAGCTTTAAGGCCCAAGGGTTTATGGTGCGAGAACCATGTCTTCATAAACCAGTCGGCACTCAGTCAATGATGTACTCAGGATCATGCCCGCCGCCTTTAATCCCGAAAACATTCTTTGTACCCATCTATGGCTGGTTCAACCTGCCCATGTCCATTTTTGTGAAACTGCGAATACTCCCAGCTGTGGATATCAACCATGACCACGGGTCGGCAGTCGAGTATGTCCACTCCTTGACCTAATGAATAATTACAAATCTTAAGTGATAGTTCCATTCATTCAGCAAGATTGACCTAAAAAGCTTCTGGGGTATAGTACACGGGCCGGCAGTATGGCCTATGTGACCCGCTGACAGAAATTCCCCTACTAAGGGGAATCCTATGGTCGACCTGAATGTGCTGTCATGTCTCTCTGAAAGGGCCATCAACTCGACAAACCAGGGTGGATACGTCAACTGATTACTGTTTCCTGTCATACACATGGATATGGCGGGGTTTAATAAAAGTAGTAGTAGTAATGCCGGTCTCCATGGCTAAGGCCTTGAGAGGGCGATTCGTGGGGCGCTTACCTGCGTTCGACACCCAGCAGCGACCGATTTGGCAGTAGACCGTTTCGGTTTGGTTTTAACGTGATGGTATGGGAGCCGGTTGTGCAGAAAGCAATGGCAAACTACTGAATGCAAACTTGCCAAAGCATCAACAACAGCACTGCTAGTGTTGACAGCGAATTCCTTTTTAAAAAATGCAGCAGCAGCAGCAACAGCAGGAGCAGGAGCAGCAGCAGTAGTAGTAGCAGTATCACCAGCAGTAGCAGCAGCAGTAGGAGCAACAGCAGTAGTAGTAGTAATAGCAGTAGCAGCAGCAGCAGCAGTAGTAGTTCTAGTAGTAGTAGTAGTAGTAGTAGTAGTAGTAGTAGTAGTAGTAGTAGTAGTAGTAGTAGTAGTAGTAGTAGTAGTAGTAGTAGTTATTGTTGTTATTGTTGTTATAATTTTCATAACTTTCGGCAGATATTGTCATAGCAATGTGAAGTGGAGGAAAGTGGTATTTATGTAACGTATTTATTTAATCGCATAGTTCTGGCCCACACATTCTTCGCTTGCAGACAGTGTGTACAGTTATGCGTTCTACAGAAGTATCGAATTTATATCCGAGATTAAAGTCGAAGAGAGAGAGACAGAGAGAGAGAGAGAGAGAGAGAGAGAGAGAGAGAGAGAGAGAGAGAGAGAAGGGGGGGGGGGGAGTTGAATCGGGTAAAAACAACAATGATAATAACATTAATAATAAATAATAATACTAAAACACCGTGAGACGAATATGTAACACCGAAACTAAACCACACCGGCTCCGTGGCGAAGAGGTTTCGGTCGAAGTTCGTGATCTCGCATACCCGCGTTCGAAACACAGCTGCGGACGATTTGGCAGCAGACCGCCTTACGTTGGTTGTTTACGAAATGGTATGGGTGCTGGTCGTTAAGAAAGCAAGGGCAATCTACTGAATGTAAACTTTCCTAGAGACCACAATAGCAACAAATGCTGGTGTTGACAGGGACGTCCTGTAAAGGATATGCAACTAACTTTAACTTTAAACTAAACAACAACTTTACGAATCTGACGTTTCGATCCTAGTAATCTTCTTCAGATATATAAAAAAGAAAACAGACCATAAAGGGAGAAAAAATGGAATGAGTAAATAAAAACGGACACAGGTATAAACACAGAAGGAGCTACACATATCTAACTGTTTGTGTTTGTAATTTTGTATTGCCACACCCCGCCGTGGCCGCTGTTTCTCTTATCAGTTGCAATAGCATACAGACTAAATAACATCAACAGTACGTCGTGACTCCAGAGTCAGAATAAAGGACACTAAATGTTCCTGAACACCCCAGGGTTGAAACATAAGACTAAGTGACACAAAACGTGTCACTACATTCTAAGACAGTGGTTCTCAGCCTTTTTTTTGTGTGGCCCATGCACTCCTTTACCATATGTTCAGAATGTCACCCCCCCCCCCCCCAATCCTTTGTATTTCCACCGTATAAATTCCCACCGCCCCTATACATTTTACGTAAAAATGGAAGCTAAATTTAATAACACATACTAGAACAAGTCTAGACATCTACATAAAGAGTGATTTGTGGGTCAACTTACATTATAAAACGAATTTCAGAAGGGCGAGAAGTACAGAACTCTAAAGTATTGAGGGAAAAACAATATCAAGTGATCGGTTCTGTATTAACATGATCTTGAAATAATCCTAATTTCCCCCCCCCCCCCCTTTCGAAACACTAAAATCCACCCCAGGTGTGGAGGGGGGGGGGGGAATTCCTCACCGGTTGAGAACCACTGCTCTAAACTATAAACATAAAATCTAAATGACCCAAAAAGTACCTCTACATCCTATGGTATAAAATAGAGACAAAAGCCCACACATTAACGCGACAGACAGTCTAGAAAAGAAGATGAAAGACCGTCACAGAATAAACATAAAATAAGTAATCGGCTGCTGGAGAAAATGTATGCATGTGAGATGAAATTGTGCTGCCACAGAAAGACAAAACCTTGGACATCTAGACACAATCATAAAAGATGGATGGCGCTGTCAGCAAGGAAGATGCATCGGGGACAAATTGCTGTTGTCTACTGTTCTACTCCTATTGTCATATTTTGCCCTGTACGATTATCTTGTGGAGGTTGAATACTTTAGACCAATTGTCTGTGTTTTGGTGCATTTGTTAAGCTTCAGCTTGTTTTTTCTACGTCTGGCAGATGCAAATGTCTGGGCGGAGTAGTCTTGTCAGATTTTTTGGGTCTATATTTACAGAATGTTCGATTCTACAGATTTTCTGTCTGCAGGTTTTCAGTGTATTGGTGTAATTTTAAGTCTTGTAGATTTTCTGTATTTTGTCACATTGTTTTGTCTTTGCCGATTTTATGTCTTTCACATTGTCAAAAATACTTATACACGCAGAGATGAAATCATGAATACTAAATAACACCATAATTGTCTCTAATCCCCCGTATAGAACCATAAGACTAAATGACACCCAAAATATCTCTACATAAGAGGGTAGAAACATACAAATTAAATTACACCAAATGTATTTCTGCATCCAGGGTGAAAACCGAGTGCGAAATAACACATTAGGAAATATTGATTGATTGATTGATTGATCTAGGAACCGACATCACAGCATTCGGGACATTCCCATAAGCGCTCCGTCTCCATCCTCAGCAGCCAGCGAAGAGTTCCAACACTAATAGTTCCAGTAGCAATCTGATTATATGTCCGTCTCGCCTTTCCTCCGAGCGCCGAGCGTCGGCCAGAACCCCTCGTCACACCTCGTTGTCTCATTCTTACCAGACCATGGTGCTCCATCTGCTCCTCCGAGGTGTACACGTGCTCCCACAAGGCCGCAACCACGTCTGCCTTGTCATGCATCAATACTCCACCAAATTTTGCCGAGCTAGCCAATCTGTCCGCCTGTTCATTCCCAAGCACACCGGCATGCCCAGGAGAAAAGATCCAGGTGATGCTTACTACCCGTGACCTCCGAAGCGAAGCAAGCCACTCTGCACGAAGCCTACCTGTTCTCACCCTTCTCAGCATGCTTTCTGAGTCAGTTACAATCACAATGTGTGTATGTATCGTGTTTTCTATCCAGCGGAAAGCTGCACTGACCGCCTCCACCTCCATTCTTAAGCTAGATGTAGTGTTATCATACGCCAGGCTCTCCTGCACCAAACGCCGACCATTAGTTTTTGCCAAGAACCCCCAGGCACTTCTCCTACCTCTCAACACTGACCCATCCGTGTAGATAATCACATCACCCGGGCGAGAATTTTCATGAATTAGTTGCTGAATTTCCACTTCCGTGGCCTCCGCTGGCCACTCCCTGCACTCCCGGTTCAATGTTATTACAACTCTGCACAAGTCTGACTGCACGACTGGCACTCTGACCCACTCCTCTCCTCGCCTGATGTTTTCCAAGGGGCACACCTGTCTGATCGTATCCTCCGCCTGATTAGGAAATATGTACATGGCAAATGTAATAATCAGACTAAATAACATCAGAATTTCCTCGACACACTAGGGTAGAAGCAGAAATACTAAATAACACCAACAGCATCTCAACGTCGTGGGTTAGGAAGGTAAACTCTAAATAACACCATAAGTATCTCTACATCTTATGGCAGGAACATAAACACTAATTGATAACCAAAAGTGTCTCTACATCCCCAGGAAAGAATCATACTAATTGACACCAACATATCTCTACACCCCAGGGTAGAATCATACAAATTGACACCAACATATCTCTACACCCCAGGGTAGAATCATACAAATTGACACCAACATATCTCTACACCCCAGGGTAGAATCATACAAAATGACACCAACATATCTCTACACCCCAGGGTAGAATCATACAAACTGACACCAACATATCTCTATACCTCAGGTCAGAAAAATAAAGACTAAGTGACACCAAAAGTGTCTCTACACCCCCAGGGTTAAAAGACAGACACAATCCCAAACATTAACATGACACACAGCCTAGAGTAGAAGTGGAAAGACTGTCAGAGAACAAAATATAAAATAAGTAATCGGCTGCTGAAGAAAATGTATGCAAGTGAGATGAAATTGTCTGCAGCCAAAAAAAAAAAAAAAAAACAAGACATCCAACATCTAGACACAATCAGTCAAGATGGATAGCGCTGTCAGCAAAGAAGACTCATCTGGAACAATTAGTGTTCTGGTGTTCCACTGTTATTGTCATATTTTTGCCCTCCACGATTATCTTGTGGGGGTTGAACACTTTAGACTGAATTTTTTGTGTTTTGGCGCATTTGTTAAACTTACGCTGGTTTTCTACGTTTGGCAGATTGTAAATGTTGTCTTCGAGACCTTTTGTTTGTCTTCGCAGAATTTTAGTTTTTTGCAGATTTGCTGTCTTGCAGATTGTCTGTGTCTCAGCATATTTTTATGTTGTTTGGAGATTTTCTGCAGTTTGTTATAATTTATTTTTTTTTTGGTCTTTACAGATTTTCTCTACCGTAGAGATACTGTTTCTTGGCTTATATTTTATGTCTTTGAAGATTTTCTGTCTTTCGGAGTGTCTATGCCTTAGCATACTTATGACCTTGCAGACTGTCCGTATCTTGCCATATTTTTATGTCCTTGCAGAATGTTTTGGCATGTTTGTCTGCCCTTTGGATTTTATATCTTTGCAGATCTTCTCACCTGGCAGATATGTAAAGTGTTTGTAGGTTATCTGTTATCGGAGGTTATAATATAAATAATATATAATATGCAGACAACACAGTATAGGTGGCGGATAATGCAAAGGATCTACAACAATTGTTGGGCATTTTCGTAACAGATAGTGCAAAGAAAGGACTCGTCTTGATTAGCAAGAAAACAGTAACAATGATTATATCAAAGAAAGAGGTGACATCAAACTGTGAAATGGAAATAGAAAGGAAAATTCTTAACAAAGTGGATAATTTTAAATACCCATGCGAAATTATAACACCCGATAGAAGATGCCCAACCGACATTAACAGATGAATAGGGTAAGCACAAAAGGCATTTCAGAAAATGAAAGGTATCTTATGCAATAAGTCACTATTATTGAATGTAAGAAAGATAGTGCTGAAATTCTATATAGAACCTGCTTAGTTGTATGGCAGTGAATCTTCGAATGTGAATGAACAAATTAGGAAGAATTTGGAAGTAACGGAGATGCGATCCTGAGACGAATGTTGGGAATTTCTTGGACTGTCACAATAATTAACAATGGGACGCAGAGGTGTTTCCAAGGCACCAGGGCCGGGTTATATACTGGCCAAGACCTATTGACGCGTCCTCGTCGAGCGTCCTGGGCAACAGGTCCCTTCGGGGCCCTGGCTAAAGTCAATAGGATCGCCGATTCTTCCGAAGTCGGAGAGTGTCTGCCTGTATGGCGAGGAA
This sequence comes from Cepaea nemoralis, assembly GCA_014155875.1. Taxonomy (NCBI): domain Eukaryota; kingdom Metazoa; phylum Mollusca; class Gastropoda; order Stylommatophora; family Helicidae; genus Cepaea; species Cepaea nemoralis. The sequence goes on along the minus strand of JACEFZ010026939.1, from coordinate 26,634 downwards.
CCACCAGTCTGCACACCAATAAGCCAGACATGGGACAACGGATACTCACGCAAACTTCAGGTCCTGTATGACATCACACTGATGTTGGACAACAGGATGCCTTCATCCAACATAGAGGACTTCGAGTTGGAGCTCAAGCCAACGAACACAAGCAAGCAAGCAAGCAATAATTAACAATGATTGCCTGAAAGAGGCTAATGGAAAGAACATTATATACAACAATATGAAAGAGACAAACATCTTTCTTTTGTCATGGTATGAGAAGAGAGGCATTGGAGACCATCGTGACAACTGGAAAGATCAAGGGAAAAGAGAAAGAGACAGGCCAAGAGAAACAATTCTGAATGGGTTAAGACGGTGGCATGGAGGAATATCATTAGCAGAGTTGACCCAGAACACACAAGACTGAGATCTGTGGAGAGACATAACCGACTACGCCAGCTGGCAGGGCTGATGATCTGTTATGATTGTTTTCCTACCGGGCGATTGGTAATCTGTAGCCGGGAAATCACCGAGGTCAATACAATACACGACATGACACGATTATATTGACTCTGTTTTAAATCTTTGAAGTCAATGAAATACATGACTAAACATTACATTATTGACACTGTTTAAATCCTCGAGGTCAATAAATACACGACAGGTCGTTACAATATTGACTCTTTTTACATCTCTGAGGTCAATAAAATAAATGCTTTGGTGCATTACTGTATTGACTCTTTTCAAAACTTCGAGGTCAATAATATAACATGACAAAGCATTACAATATTGACACTTTGTAAATCCATTTGGTCAATAAAATACATGATAGAGCTGATTTATTTGGTTGTTTCGGGATTTGAGATTTAAAGATTGAGCATAACATTTTTGTGGATTTTAAAAAGGCTTATGATAGTGTCCATAGGAATAGTCTATGGAATGCTATGCAGGAATTTGGAATACCAAGGAAGTTAATCAACATGACCAGACTATGCATGGAAGATACTTATAATATAGTAACATATAAAGGCAGGAAATCAGACCCTTTCCAAATAACATCTGGCTTGAAACAGGGTGATGCACTATCGCCGCTACTCTTCAATCTGGCTCTAGAGAAAGTTGTAAGGAAGGTAAAGGAGGAATGTGATATTGGAGGAACATCCAAGCTGCTTGGTTATGCAGATGATATATATATTATAGGGGAAAATTAACAAAAGACATTGGAAATATTGACTCACGTAAAGGAAAAAGCCCAACAGATGGGGCTGGTTATCAACCAAGATAATACAGAATATATGGTAATTTCAAGAGAAGGAACGGCTAAAAACTCTGGCCACATACAAAAAGATAAAATGACCATTAAAAGAACGGAAACATACAAATACCCGGGTACAATCTTCAACTGCTCCAACATCATAAGGGAAGAAATACAAACTAGAATCAATTCTGGAAATAAGATATACTATGCACTACAACATCTACTAAGATCAAATGCGCTACCTCGTAACACCAAAATCACAATATACAAAACACTGATCAGACCAGCTGTGCTGTATGGCTCTGAAACCTGGAGTACAACGAAAAGAGACTAAGCCTTGTTATAAACCTTTGAGAACAAAAGTTTTAAGACGCATCTTTGGACCCATTAGGGATACACAAAGTGGAGAGTGGAAAAGAAGAAGTAACAAAGACATTTATGATCTGTTTAGGTCCCCGCTAATCACTGGTATCATGAAGGCTAATAGACTACAATGGCTGGGGCATATAGAAAGAATGGAAGATAATAGGGAAACAAAACTCGCTTACACTCAGGAAATAAATGACCGTAGATCCCGAGGTAGACCAAGAAGACGGTAGAGAGATAATATATATACAGACCTACAAGCACTTGGAATCAACGACTGGCAAGAGAAGGTCAACCAGAGAGACGAATGGAGACGGATTGTATCTGCAGCAAAGAACCTCAATGGCTCGGAACGATGGAGAAGAAGAAGAAGAAGAAGAAGAAGAAGAAGAAGAAGAAGAAGAAGAAGAAGAAGAAGAAGAAGAAGAAGAAGAAGAAGAAGAAGAAGAAGAAGAAGAAGAAGAAGAAGAAGAAGAAGAAGAAGAATACATTAGGAAAACGTAAATCACTTGGAGCTAGGTCTGATGAGTACGGGGGGATGTGTAAAGTGGAGGTCTTCGATGGTTTCAACCGTTGCATTGGCAGTATGGGGTCGAGCGTTGTCGTTGTGCAAAAAGACACCTTTTCTCAGAAGTCCACGTCGTTTGAATTTGACTGCGGGTCGAAACTTCATACTCCACTAAAATACTTGCTGGACTGACAGACAGGCATGCATCAAAATACTGGACCTCATACGCAGGTGAATATCCATAGGTTTCACGCTTTCACTAATTAAAAAAAACGGATAACAGACAGCTGCTCCTCTTTGGTGTATATCAAAAGTGGGGCGGCCATCTTTAAACTACCCTTACGACGTCACCGTTTTCGTGTGCAACGTGATGTTACATGCTGAACACTCTTGACATCCATGACAATAACATTGACAGGTTAGAAGACAATGGCGTGGTTATTGTAATTTATATTACACTTTGAGGGTTCTCATTTGAAGCCTTCTCGCATTAAATAGTGCAATAGAACAAGTGGCGCATCACCCCTCGAGTGTCAATTAATCTATGCAAATAAGCGATGAGCACCATATACTGACAACGCCTCAAGGCCTCCTTTATAACATTTTCCTGCTGCAAGTTTTGCCAACTTTCTTCTTGGCGTTTCGGAAATCCCGAACCAGCGGAGTTATAATTTGAGTGTAATTGTGTTAAGTCCTGTCATTTGGGGGTCTTAGTAACTGGGAATCCTGGCCGGAAATACGACGGATTTTGAGGGAGAAATAACCCTGACTATCGCTCATAATTCTCACACTTATCCATAACATCTAATCTGTGTGTGTATGTGTGCGTGTGTGTATGTGTGTGTTCTTCTTTTTTGTATGCTTTACCTTCTCTTTCCTACTAGGGCATGGGCCCTAACAGGCATGGCCATGGGAATCTTATTCCCATGGGAATCCCATGGGAAAGATCCCATGGGATGGGATGGTACAGTCATAACTTACCATGGGATGGGATGGGATGGGACGGGACAATATGTCCCATGGACAAGCCTGCCAGGCTTGTCCATGGGAATGTGTTATATATATATATATATATTTGCGCTCGCTCGCTTCGAACCCAAGCGTAGTCCATACACACTACTTCTAGTAGTGCTGGACTGAGCTTTGCGTGTGGATTCGCTTTCCCTATTACCAGTGTCCCTCGCCATCAGGCGAACCCACTCCGACTTTAGAGGTACTTGTAATTTACATCTCCAAATCAAAGATGAGAAGTCAACAATCCATCACAATTTTTACTTCTTTGTATTCTCATTGTTCTTTTCCCCCCAATCCTGCCAGTTGTCACCAATTTCTCCAGCTATTTTCTTCTCATAACGTGTCCCCAAAAATGTTGGCTGTCTATGTCTAATTTCTCTAATCAGTTTACGATTTTCCTTTTCTTCGTTTAGGACTTGCTCAATTGTTTTTCTGTCTCTCCATGGCATTCTTTGCATTTTTCTTCATTAACCACATCTCCGCTGCCATTCGATGTTTTTCAGCCTTTCTGTTCATTGCCCACGTTTCACATCCATAGAAAAGTGCAGGTTCTATGTAGCACTTCAACACTATTCATCGTTGCAATTGACATCTTTTTATTGGTCAGTATGCTTCCCATCTTGCAAAAGGCTAACTTCGCCATAGCTATTCTTGTTATAATCTATTCAAGGCACCCTCCCATCAGATGTTATGACTGGTTCTAAGATAGTTGTACCGATTCAATTGGTTCATCTTTCCACATACACTCTTCTCTGTCTTCTTCTACCGCTCTTGTCAATTCTATTTCACCCCATGTCCACATACACATTACTCTGTCTTCTTTTGTTTTTCTTGTATATTGCTCATCTGCTGCATCTCCCACATTCATCTTTCTGTGTCTTCCTCTTGTCTAGTTTATTCACGCGTAAGGTTCATTCTCTAACTCACATCTGTTCTTGATTAGATCTTGTCGTCTTATTTGTCTTTATAGGTTTGATAAGTGATGTTGTTATATCTGAAGCTCTGAACATCTCAGATTTCTTTTCTTCTGTATCCATGATATCTCAACATCCTCAGATTTCTTTTCTTCTGTATCCACAATATCTCAACATCTCAGATTTCTTTTCTTCTGTATCCACAATATCTCAACATCTCAGATTTCTTTTCTTCTGTATCCACAATATCTCAACATCTCAGATTTCGTTTCTTCTGTATCCACAATATCTCAACATCTCAGATTTCTTTTCTTCTGTATCCACAATATCTCAACATCTCAGATTTCTTTTCTTCTGTATCCACAATATCTCAACATCTCAGATTTCGTTTCTTCTGTATCCACAATATCTCAACATCTCAGATTTCTTTCTTCTGTATCCACGATATCTCAACATCATTCTCTACAACCACACGCACACTTTTCATCTGATAGCTTCGTCATTTCTTGATGCATGTAGTCCAGTATTCGCATTTTAATGCTTCGTCATTTCTTGATGCATGTAGTCCAGTATTCGCATTTTAATGTACACCCTACATAAATTTACCATCTATACATACATACTTTTAGTGTTTTTTTTTCCCCCATAAACATTTAATTTCACCAAAATGACTTTCTAGATTTTGTTTCACTTTGTCTCGCTCGTGTGTAGTCCATGCTGCACTGAAATTTGCGTGTGTACCAGCTTTCCCTATTACCATTGTCCCTCGCCATCAGGCGAACCCACTCCGACTTCTAAGGTGTTTATAATTTGCGTCCCAAAGTCAAGAAAGAGAATCCACCGTTTAAATCCAACTGACCGGTGAGGGAGATAACCCCTTCTTTGCCATCCGCAAACCGGAAGTTTAAGAGCAAGTGCTTTTAACCTTTCTGCCACACAACGTCTTCTTTCCTGATTGAGATAACAAATTACAATGCAAAAATTGAGGCAGAGTGAACCTGACCAGCTGAAATGTTGCACAATACGCAACAAATAACACAACATAATGAGGCCAAGGCTAGAAAACAATCTGATGTGATTAATTACCGTGCGGAATGTGAAGACAAATCTAAAGTGATAGTTCACAACTTGCCCTAACATCACCTTGCCCTTTCTGGGTAATTTTAGCGTTAGACACGATTAACTTCGTTTCAGTACAAAGCTCCGGGTATTTGCAAATCCCGTTTTTGTTGTGTTTAGAGTTTTCTCGGAGCACTTAAAATTTCTGGAACGAAAGTTGATGTTTGTTTTGGAAACTTGGGTTTGTTGGATCTCTAGAATATTCGGCAATCGGTGTTTACAGAGATGGATCGGTTGCAGACGTATGTTGATCAGGTGTATGCTTGTCTGTGATTATGTGTGTTGGTGTCTACTTGTGTGAATGACTGTCTATCAGTCTACGGGTTTGTGTTTCCGTCAGTCTGTCTTTGGGCTCTTTGGTTTTACAGGTTTGTCTGTGTGAATATATAATTTATATTTCTGCTTGGAAGTTTGTATGTCTACCTCTCTGATTCACAGAACCTGTCCTTCTGTGTAGCAGTAAATCACGAAAGGTGGACGACCCAATTAAAAGAACGTAAAGATAACGGGCATGTGATTTCTGAGGTGTATGATCGGATACTTTTGACTGTCAGAGAAACTAACAATGATTGCCTGGAAGAGACAAGGAACGTAAAACATTATATACAAGTATAAGAAGGAGACAAACCGTTTTTTTGGTCATATGATGAGAAGAGAGCCCATAAGCGGGCACTCTCCCGCTGTTTATACTTCACCTCGACACCGCAAGGTACAAGAGGAACATGATGAGACGAGATGATGATGAGATGAGAAGAGAGGTATTGTAAAACATTGTGACGACTGGAAAGATTAGGGGTAGAAGAAAAAGGGACAGACAGTAATAAATGATGCTCTACGTCATGAGAGTGTAGCGTGGGTGAGTATCATGGACAGAGTTAGCGAAGTGGTTAAGTCATCTGCCTTTAGCTGTGAAGGCTTTGGGTTCGTTTCCCGTTCTGCGCCGTTGAGACCACGAGTACTATATTTGCGAAGACTACTGAGGGTCATCGCTAGAACTACGGAGTTTGTGCTTTCTGCAATGCTCTTTGCAATCCGCTTGTCTTTCTGTGGAGAGAAGCTGAACCATATGGGGGAAAACCCGGTGGAATGATCTCGATCCTCTCGACTTTATTATTATTTTATTTTAATGTGTGATCACTTGATTTGAACTCAAGCGTAGTCCATACATGTGCAACTACTTCTAATGCATTGGGCTGATTTGTGTGTGCATTAGTTTTCCCTATTACCAGTGTCCCTCACCATTAGACGAACCCACTCTGACTTCTGAAGTACTTGTAATTTACGTCCCCGAGTCAAGGGCGAGAAGTCAACATTTTAGTCCAACTGATTGATGTAGTGGTTGAACCGGCTACCCCGGTATCAACAAACCGGCAGGTTAAGAGCGGGCGCTGTCATCCATTCGGTCCTTACAGACTTTATACTGAAGACTTCATCATTGAGAGAATTGAACCAGAACACTAGGGGGGGCCGAGATATGTGGAGATGACTGAACGCCAAATTGGCCAAAGCACTCAATGACGATGCTGATGATGATGATGACGTAATAAGCTCGATCTTTTACACGGAAAACTACATCAAATACCCTCTTCTTATGTTGAGATAATGTTATGAATTAAGAGAATTCCCCACAACCGGCTCTATCTTTGAAGTATTGATGCCTGCAAGAAGTACGGTTTCAATTACCATAATTAATCAAATATCTGTATATTGCCGTGGGCAGACCAGCATCTTCCCTCACACGTCAGAGTTTGTTCTTAAATAGAGCCGATGAAACCAAGATGCTCATGCTTGACCTAGTTAAGATTGCATGTCGGGGCAAAAGGAAACTACGCGCCTCATTATTCTCTATGCCACATCACAGGTTATATATATTAAAGGAATAATCAAAGAAATGTCCTTTGACGTCAAGATCTTCAAATGTTTTTGTCCTATTTCACAGTTATATGTTTTCAAGATCCCACCTTATTCTGCGTTCAACCGAGCACCATAACCGCCACAGGCAAACCCTTATAAGATCAGCATGGCCGAATAGATAAGAATGAGCATTTTAAACATTCGGTGTGCCGATGCCATAAAAGAGGTTCAACCCCTACAGCGGACAGTTGGACTAAAATGTTGACTTCTCGTCCTTGACTTGGGGATGTAAATTACAAGTGCTTCTGAAGTCGAAGTGGGGCACCAGATAGCGAGGGGTACTGATAAAAGAGAACTCTAATAAACAAACAAACTTTCAGTTCAGAACTGCTAGAAGTAGTGTGTGTGTGTGGACTACACTTGAGTTCATAGCTAGTGAGCGCAAAAAAAACACCATATAAGTCGGGCCACTGAAGTGTGTAACAACAACCCAGCACCCAGCACCCAGCACCCACCACCAACCAAGTCTCCCGCTGCCTTTCCTTGGCTACCACTAATCCTGGGTGCTCCCGCACATCCCTCACAGTCCAAGGAATGATAACACTCAGGGATCTAACAGATGGGAAACAGCCCGAATCCTTTGTGTTTATTGTCCCAGAGAGAACAAACACGTTGGCCGCTTTTCCTGCAGCCTTGTTTTATCCAGTGCGCCTGTGTTTTTGTTTGCTTGTGTTTTGTGTGTACATCTCTTTCAAGGTACTTCACCTTTAGCGCTTACTTTATCTGTTTATTTTGTTTCTGTCTCGTGAACTTGGCTACTTCCTCACTCAGTGGCCTGCGATGACACCTTTCGGGGGTCTGCTGTTTGTGCACGATAAAAGAGCGTTCACCTTATTTTGATATCATCCGGTTCGTGTTACTTCATCTATGTATCCATCTGTCAATCTCCCCCTCCGTTTATATCTATCTAGTTTTCCATCTGTCCATCTCTCCCTCCTTTTCTATCTATCTATCCATATGTCCATCTCCTCCTCCGTTTCTATCTACCCATCTGTCCATTGCTCCTTCGTTTCTATCTATCCATCGAGCTGTCTATTTCTAACACCGTTTTTATCTATCCATCCAACCGTTCATCCGTTCGTCTGTTTATCTGTCTGTCCACCAGTACGGCTGCCATTCCATCCACCTATCCTTCCATCGATCGATCGATCGATCCATCCATCCATCCTTCCATCCATCCATCCATCCATCCATCCATCCATCCACCCATCCATCTATCCATCCATCCACCCATCCAAGGTAACAATTAACTGCTAAGAAAACAACCGAAGATTGAAGCCGGACCTCTGTGTTGGCAGGCCAAAGGATCTACTGACACACCAGTAATATCCCAGGTCCAGTAACAAATATGTCATTATAGTATAGAATCGGTATATTGTTATTGATCAGACGCCACATTCACCAAGAGTCGGCGTATGTAACCTTTCGATAAAAGACGCAACAGGGAAACATAAAGAAGAAAAGGTTGAAATTTCTTGTAAGTCGATGGCAAATGCAGATGAAACATTCGGAAAAGGGTGCATTCATATCTATTAATAGAACAATTGTTCTAAGTACAGGACACAGCAGGTTGGAATACCAAATTTACAGGCTATAAATGTTAGTTACTCTCCAGTACAAAAAAGTACGCAGCATGCATCTCACAAACCATATTTCGGTTGCCTTCACTTTCTTCTTAATGTGATAGATGAATTTTCAAGTTTCACAAATCAATTATCATCATCAAGTGTCCTGCCAGCTGGCGTAGATGTTCATGGGTCTCCACAGATCTCGGTCATTGATGTTTTGAATCAACTCTGCTGATGATATTCCTCCATGTCACCATCTCAATCCATCCAGCATAACTTCTCTTGGTCTGCCTCTGCCTCTCTTCCCCTCGATCTTTCCAGTTGTCACGATGTTCTCCAATGCCTCTCTTCTCATCACATGACCAAAGACAGCTGTTTGTCTCTTTCTTATTGTTATATGTAATGTTTTAGGTTCATCAGCCTCTTTCATGCAATCGTCGTTTGTTACTCCGACAGTCCAGATTCACTAAAGATAGAATACACTAATGAATGTAACTGTGGAATTGGTAAAATAACAGCTAAACATTCGTTGCAGGAGTGTCCAAGATATGCAAAACAAAGACGAGTATTTTTTGGCCTACATCAGCTCCGTTTGAGGACAAAAAATCTTAAGCTGACTGCTGATTTCTTTGCATTTATTCATATTGATGTCTGCAGAAGAACCTAGAATAAGGAGGAGGAGGAGGAGGAGGAGGAGGAGGAGGGGGAGGGAGGAGAAGAACAAGAACAAGAATAAAACCAAGAAGAATAAGAACTAGAAAAACAAGAATAAGAAGGAGACGAAGAAGAAGAAGAAGAAGAAGAAGAAGAAGAAGAAGAAGAAGAAGAAGAAGAAGAAGAAGAAGAAGAAGAAGAAGAAGAAGAAGAAGAAGAAGAAGATTGCAGCTGATTCCTTTAGTATTGGGACTCTTCGCTAGTTGTTGAAAAGTTTAAAGGATTTAAAACGCAAGAGGATCTACTTCATTGCCCCGGGTTATATCCCATGTGGCTTGGTCTCTTTCTGCAGGACGACCTGCCGAAATCGTCGCACAAAGCACGAACTCCGTAGCTCCAGCGACGACCCCGAGGAGTCTCCGAGAAAATTACACCAGGGAAAAGAACGACGTAGGCCAGAATCGAACCCACAACCTTCGGAGTGAGCCAGAAGGCATAACCACTTCGCCACATAGACTCTCTGGTTGTTGAAGATGAGGACGGAGCACGTATGAGAATGTCCGGATTGTTTTGACGTCGGTTCTTGGCTCAACTCAACTCAACCCATCTACTACTATGAGCAACAATAAATACGTATCAATTTATTCAACTGCCCATGTGCTAAAACATTCAAAGGCAAAGAAAATACATTCTCCATGAAAAGTAAGTCAATGGAACTGGATTCCTAACCAAATATAAGCTCTTCCAATCTTTAAAAACATCTAGAAAATACCACGTACATTCAGTTCTCGTAGCATGAACTTACTGATCCCTTCCGTCACGGAACACCAGATACGATCTCTGGCTGTTTACGCATGTGGGCAGAGGTCTGTGTTGGTGAAAGATGAAACGGGTTGAGCTGGAGACTTTCTGTAAGCCCTAGGTGGAAAGGCTGTTGAGTGAGGACGTAATATTTATTTCAAGGTAAGTATTGTCTTTGTTGAGGGATTCTATTCTGATCCTCGGAGGCTTGTTTTAGCGTAGACTGTTTTAATGATGACTAAGGTAATGTTGGTTCGTTGGATTAAGTTGCGTTGATATAAGAGGGATGAAGGTTTCTGGTGGAATTGTCGATGTCGGCATCATCTTTTTATTAACATCATTAACATCATCATCCTAATCCTTCTCTTCATCATAATCACCACCTTATTATTATTATATGTTAGTTAGTTAGTTAGTTAGTCGACAGATCATCCTCGTTGCACATCGGACCATTCAGTCCATAAGTGCTCGGATCCCCTCCTCAGCAAATCCCGCAGCGTGTAGCGGCTAACGACGCCAGTTCTGTGTTGGTTTATCAATCTTCTTTGGCTTCCTGCGTAGTGTTCTTGTTTGGCATTATTATTATTATTATATGTGTCATCATCAACATCTGCTCCTTCTTCTTTTTAATCATCATCGTCTCCATCATCATCATCATCATCATCATCATCATCATCATCATCATCATCATCATCATCACCTTCTTCTTCTTCTTCTTCTTCTTCTTCTTCTTCTTCTTCTTCTTCTTCTTCTTATTATTATTATTATTATTATTATTATTATTATTATTATTATTATTATTATTATTATTATTATTATTATCATCATCATCATCATCATCATCATCATAACCACCATCATCCTTGAGTTCTTATTATATTTTCTAACATAATTATAATTATAATTATAATTACTACTGTCAGTATAATTATAACAATCATTGAATCATCATCACCATCATCATCATCATCCTTCAATTATTATTATTATTATTATTATTATTATTATTATTATTATTATTATTTCTTTCGATAAAGTGAGACATGTCAACATGATAAGGATGCTTGAGGATCTACAGATTGATGGAAAAGACCTTAGACTTGTAAAAAACATATATTGGAAACAATAAGCTGCCATAAGAGTTGTTAATGAAGTAGGTCAATATCAGCCTATTAAGAGAGGTGTGAGACAGGGATGTGTAATGTCTCCAGATCTGTTTTCCCTGTACAGTGAAAGTATTTTCAGAAATATTGAAGATATGGAAGGAATCAACATTGGGGGACGATGCATCAATAACATTAGATATGCAGATGATACAGTCTTGACTGCAGACAATGAACAGGACCTGCAAAATTTAGTAAATGCGGTTGTTACACACAGTGAACAACTAGGGTTAGAATTAAATTGTAAAAAGACACAGATTATGGTCGTCACTAGGAAGAACGAAATACCACAATGTAATATACAAGTAAATGGGAATATTCTTCAACAAGTGAACAGGTACAATTATCTTGGAACAGTAATAACATCTGATGGGAGATGCTTGAATAGATTAGAACAAGAATCGCCATGGCAAAAGTAGCCTTTAGCAAGATGAAAAACATACTGACCAATAAAAAGATTTCAATTGAAACGAGAAAAAGAGTGTTGAGATGCTACATAGAACCTGTACTCTTATATGGATGTGAAGCTTGGACAATGAGCAGTCAGGCTGAAAAACATCTGATGGCTGTAGAAATGTGGTTTCTGAGGAAAATGCAAAGAATACCATGGACAGCCAGAAAGACCAATGAACAAGTTCTTCAAGAAACAAATGAAGATCGTAAACTGATTAGAGACATTAGACGTAGACAGTCACAATTTTTGGGGCATGTTATGAGAAGAAATGATCTGGAGAACTTGGTGACAACTGGTAAGATCGAGGGGAACATACCAAGGGGAAGACCTGGAAGCAAGTACCTGGATGGCTTGGCCTTGTGGCATGGTCGAGACAGGAATACGGAGCTGATCCACGACTCTGGTGATCGAGTGAGATGGCAGAACATGACTGCCCACGCTTACCAGCATGGCACATGATGGATGGATTATTATTATTATTCTTAATATTATTATTATTATTATTATTATTATTATTATTATTAAGTTATTGTATTATTGTTATTATATTATTATTGTTAATAACAATTATTATTGTCATTATAATTTATATATATATTATGATTATTAGCAGCAATAGTCTCGCTACCACAACCAAGACCGCGATGATCAAATTGCCGCAGTAATCATCAACATCATCACTTTCGTTATCAACATCAACATTATTACCGTCAACTACAGCATTATCATCATCAACATTACCCTCATCAACATCAGCATTATCATCATTAATATCCGTCATAAATATTAGCATTATAGTGAGTGAGTGAGTGAGCGAGCTACTTAGTTAGTTTGTTAATTTAGTTAGTTTAGTTAGTCAGTCAGTCAGTCAGTCAGTCAGTCAGGCAGTCAGTCAGTCAGTCAGTCAGTTAATTAGTTAGTCGAGAGATCATCCTCACTTGCACATCGAACCATGTCAGTCCATAAGTGCTCGGATCCCCTCCTCAGCGAATCCCGCAGCGTGTAGCGGCTACCGACACCAGTTCTGTGTTGGTTTATAAATCTTCTTTGGCTTCCTGCGTAGTGTTCATGTTTGGCCACACCTCTTTTAATTTGCTGTTCTCGCATACTGACCATGGTTGTATATTCACAGTCATCAGTTGGTTCTTGCGAACGATTTACTTCTCGTAGAGCATTCAGAATGCCAGCCTGGTCCATGGCGCGTCCGCCCTACACAGTAGCCTTACCTGCGAGCTTGTCAGCCCGCTCATTTCCTTGTACTCCCGCATGCCCTGGCACGAAAATGAAACTAATCTTTGCCAGCCGAGACCCCTCCAGAGACAGCAACCTCTGTTTAGCATTACAATCATAAATGTTAGCATTATAATCATCAATATTATCATCATTAACATCAGCAATGTCACCATCAACATCAACATTGGCATCATCAACATCAGCATTATCATCATCAACAGCATCACCAACAGCATCAGCATCATCAACATCAGCATTATCATCATCAACAGCATCACCAACAGCATCATCATCATCAACATCAGCATTAGCATCATCAACATCAGCATCATCATCATCAACATCAGCATTATCCTCATTAACAGCAACAGCAGCAGTATTATTATCATTGTCACCATGAACATAAGTGTTGTTATCAGTGTCATCATTATCTGTATCATCTGTTTGTGCCCTGATCAAAAGAGAAGACAATAGACAGGTGGACATCATGTCATGCAGGAACATCAGTATCAGAAACGGTTGGTACAAGATGGCTTCAAATGAACATCCTAACAGTATGATGAAAATTGCAATAACATGTCAATATTGTTATTAAGGATGTCAAGAGTGTTAAGCAGTGACATAACGATGCAGACGAACACTGTGACATCATGCAGACAGTTGTAAGATGGCCGCCCCACTTTTGACATGCACCAAAGAGGAACAGTGCAATGTTATTTGGTGTTGTTGTTTTTTAATCAGTCAAGCAGTGAAACCTACAGAAATTCATCGGCGAATGAAAATCCAGTATGGTGATGCATGCCTGTCAGTCCAGCAAGTGTATGAGTGGCGTAGGAAGTTTCAAAACGGCGTTATTTTTCTACAGGAATCCAAGCACTTTATCGGCGCTGGAGAACATGCATTCAATGCAGTGGTGACTACATCGAAAATTGATAAATTTATTCTTTACTTTTTTTTTCTGAATATATTTACACAGAAGACAGCGAACAGACATGATCATCAACCCACACGGTATGGACTGTCATCATCATCAAGTGCCATGCCAGCTGGCTTAGGAGTTTATGTCTCTCCACATATCTCGGTCTTTAGTGTTTTGGATCATCTCTGCTGCAGATATTCCTCCATGACACCGTCTCAATCCATGCAGCATTATTCTCTCGGTCGGCCTCTACCTCTCTACCCCTCGATCTTTCCAGTCCTCACGATGTTCTCCGGTGCTCTCTTCTCATCACATGACCAAAGAAAGCTGTTTGTCTCTTTCTTATTGTTGTATATAATGCTTTAGTTTCATTAGACACTTTCAGGCAATCATCGTTAGTTAATCTGGCAGTCCAAGGAATTCGCAACATTCGTCTCAATAACCACATCTCTGTTGCTTCTAAGTTATCTCTAATCTGTTCATTTATATTCCAAGATTCAACGCCATACAGCAAAACAGTTTCTACATAGCACTTCGTCACTGTCTTTCTTACATTCAATGTTAGTGACTTATTGCACGAGATACATTTCATCTTCTGAAATGCAGCTATTGTTTACCCTATCCTACTCATATGGACTGTAAGAAGAAGAATTACCTGTACAGCAACATCGTTACCGTAATTTCCATCATCATTAACAATATCACCATCATCATTATCATACACATTTGCATTGTTGTATCATCATTACAGTAATCATCATCAAAATACCTCCTTTTGTTGTCATCTTCAACATTGCAATTCTCATCATCATCATCATAAACATCATCATCAAAAATATCATCATCGCCATAATCATCATAATAATTATGAAACTGATGATAATGATGATTGTAATAATGAAGATGGTGATATCCGTCATAGAGATAATTATATTGCGAATTATTTTAGCGATTATAGCGACGTTGGTAGTTTATGATGATAATGATAACGATTATGATATCCATGATTAAGATGATATTAATGACAATGTTGATAAGGACTTTCATTATAATATTTACCATAGTAATGCCAATGATTTCGATGATGATGTTGATAATGATGATGATTATGTTGACGATAACGTTGTTGTTGTTGTTGTTGTTGTTGTTGTTGTTGTTGTTGTTGTTGTTGTTGTTGTTGTTGTTGACGATAATGTTGTTGTTGTTGATGATGATGATGATGTTAATGTTGTTAATAATAACAACGGCGATGATGCTGTTGACGATGGTAATGATGATGTTGATGATGGTAATGATGGTGTTGGTCATGACGATTGTCGTGACAATGAGGAGAAAGTCGATGACGTTGGCAACGGAGAAACAACAGACGCCACTGATGCAGCACCCCTGGTAGCGAGTGTCCTATGACCTATCCCGCAGGTATCGCTGTCACGCGACCAGGCTGACACAATTCTACATCTGTGGAGAGTATCTGCAGACATAAACAATCCCCGGCCCAACATTGTTGACTCGGGGAGGAAACTTTATGAAAGCCAGGAGATCCCCAGATGTGGAAGCTGAATCACAACAAGCACACATGAACATCGGAATCTTCGCAGTTAAGTTCGCGGGTACCTGGCAGCAGATTGCACAATCGTAAACGTTTCCCATGGACTATGCAGCGAAAATGTTAAAGGGTTACGTGGCACGAGAATCGACTGTCTTTATCCCAATGTGAAAAATGTGTCCATATGACAAGTTAAGTATGCCAAGATGTCTTTTGTTTCTATTTTGATGAATATGACCAACAAACAAACAAACAAAAAACCGGGAGGCCCGCGTCGCTGAGAGGTTGACGCGCTTACACTTTCTCTGACAACGAGTTTGTGGGTTCGTTCTACATGCTGGTCAGTTGGTCTTAAATGTTGAATTCTCGTTCAGAAAACAATGGCAAACTCCATCCACCATGTGCCATGCCGATAAGCGTGGGCGGTCATGTTTTTCCATCTCACTCGATCACCAGAGTCGTGGATCAGCTCTGTGTTCCTGTCTCGACCATGCCACATGGCCAAGCCATCCAGGTATTTAATTCTTAGTCTTACCTTTGGTCTCCTCACTTCGATCTTGCCAGTCGTCACCAAGTTCTCCAATGCATTTCTTCTCATAACATGCCCAAAAAATTGTCACTGCCTACGTCTAATGTCTTTAGTCAATCTACGATCTTCATTTGTTTCTTGAAGGACTTGTTCATTGGTTTTTCTATCTGTCCATGGTATTCTTTGCATTTTCCTCAGAAACCACATTCCCACAGCCATCAGCTGTTTTTCAGCTTGTCTGCTCATTGTCCACGCTTCACATCCATACAAAAGTATAGGTTCTATGTAGCACTTCAACACTCTTTTTCTCGTTTCAATTGATATCTTTTTATTGGTCAGTGTGTTTTTCATCTTGAAAAGGCTACCTTCGCAATGGCAATTCGTGTTCTAATCTCTTCAAGGCATCCCCCATAAGATGTTACGACTGTTCCGAGATAACTGTACCGATTCACTTGCTTAAGAATATGCCCATTTACTCGTATATCACATTGTGGTATTTCCTTCTTCCCAGTGACGACCATAATCTGTATCTTCTTACAATTTAATCATAACCCTAGTTGTTCACTGTGTGCAACAACCGCATCTACTAAATGTTGCAGGTCTTCTATGTGGCAAACTACTGAATGTAAAATTGCTAAACCCATATTTTAATAGACCAATCGGTACTCGGTGGGTAAAAAAAAACAACTGTCCTTTACTGCCAGTATAGTACCTTGCAGTGTATGGCAAATCCTCATACTGAATGTAAAATTGCTAAACCCATATTTTAATAGACCAATCGGTACTCGGTGGGTTAAAAAAACAACTGTCATTTACTGCCAAGATAGTACCTTGCGGTGTATGGCAGAGGGGTCTTGAGCCTGAGGAATTAAGGCCGCCTGGCTAGTGCAGTCGCCGTGAACCATGCAGGTTAGAGTTTTCTGTTTGGCCCCCGACAGAATAAAATCCACACCTTACCGAAGATTCTTCTTCTGCGTTCATCCGGAGTTTTTTTTTCTTCGGATGTGATTGCGTTGTGTCTGTTTACAGCAGAGCTGCGTTCTTGCGCAGTTAGGCCGACACATCCGACTTCTGCGGGCATTTGTTGACCGGGTTAACCTTCCCGGACCGAAGATTCGAACCTGGGTCTCCCGAAGGAAAATCCGACAATCCAGTCACTGGGTGATGTTGTCAGTATCACAGCGGCCATCTTTACCTTCCAAGATATTTTAAGGTATCCATCTGAGCCTGGGTCGACCTGGAGCATTTAAAAATTCTTCATAATGTGGGTTCGAGCCCAGGACAACGAAGACAGGAGGCGAGCGTCTAGCCACTACGTTACCGCCGCTTCTGTTGACAAATGTTGTGTTCTCACACTTCATATCCTTGCAGGACGTATAATCGACTCCAGCACCGGATGAATTATTAGGTAATATACTATATTGTAATATCTTAAAACCACAATAGTGTAAATAAAATGATTATGTAACACCAAAGCAGTGATAGAGGCAGTGAAAACAGCAGAAAGCTGATGACAAAGAATAATACAGAACAATTGCATGCAGCTCGTAGTAAAAATTAAGAATACTATAAACCAAAAAAGAAAAATGAACAAGATTCATCTAAAAGAAACTCACTGTAACAAATAAAGCACTTTGAATACTTAGGAAGTTAACATCATCAAATGGCAAATCAGAAGACGAGATAGATAATAGATGCAATAAGGCAAAGCAACTCATTGGAGAAATGGCACCAATACTAAAGAACAAACACGTATCAATAGTTACTAAGTAAGTACTCTATCAACACAATCTTCCTTCAACTCTATGCTACCTATGCAGAACCTGGACAATTGACAGAAAAAAGAAAAGAAAAATCACAACAGAAATGAGATTCCTGAGAAGAATACCCAATGTATCAAACAGAGAGAAAATCAGAAATGAAGAAATCAGGACTAAATTGAGGGTTATGCAACGCTAACTGTTATAAAAAAACAGCAAGTTAAATGGTTTGGCCATGTAACTAGATTAACAAACTAACAGTATACCACAACAAGCAATGATGTACAGACCAGATGGAAGCAGAAGAAGAAAAACGATGGACGGAGGGAATAGCAGAGTCCAAGAGAATCTCGATATATGAAGCCAATGAATGGGCTCTCTCCCGCTGTTTATACTTCACCTCGACACCGCAAGGTACAAGAGGAACAGGATGAGATGAGATGAGGTGAGAATGCACAGGTTTCTTCACAAACGGAAAATAAGTTGTCTCAGTAATAATAGAAAGAAACGGTGCAGAAGTAGAAGAACTAAGAGCAGCAACATGGTATTAACATAAAAGACGAAACTTATTATAATTAGCAGTGGAAATTAGAGGACGTCATTGAGCAATATAGTAAACAGGGAGATTCTAGAACAAGTAACAAGTTTCTCCTAATCTTGGACATGTAATAACAGTTGATGGCAGAAGTGAAACAGAAATCAAAAAAGAGAATACGAATGGCTAAAAATGCTTTCAGCAGGCTGAAATCAGCATTAACATATGTTGAAATTAACAAGGCATTAAAAATAAGAATTGTCAAATGTTACGTATATTCAACACTACTGTATGGCGCGGAAGCCTGGACATTGAACAAGCAACTAGAAAGTCGAATAGAGGCCTTGGAGATGTGGATATATAGGAGAATATGTCGTATTTTATTGAAACAAAAACAATCAAATACAGAGGTTCTAGAAAAATTAGTAATGAAAAGAGAGTTGATAAATAAATAAACAAAGAGGCAAGTTAAATATGTCGGTCACGTTAAAAGTTATACTACTCTTATAAAAAACCATACTAGAGGGTAAGGATGAGGGCAAGCCAGCAAGAGGTAGACAACGATACAAGTGGGAAGTAACAGCAAGAGTTGGACGATCAGCGGCCTGATAGAATGTACAGTCAGGGCGAGAGACAGCCAATGTTGGAGATCCTTTGCAGCCAACCTTCATTGTGGAGACGGCACCTGATTGACTGATTGAAGAAAAGAAATCTATGGACTATGTCAGAAATATAAAAAGGTACAATAGACCATATCACAAAGCAACACATCTAAGCACGAGGCAATGATATAGACATAACCTATAATGAGGCCAAACAAACTAATGAGAATTCAGGAAGCGAGATTCGCAGTTCTATTTTCACAAGCAGGAAAGAAACCGAGGTCCGCATGGATAAATAAACATGGATAAATAAACATCCGGTGTGCTGATTCTGAGGTAACGGGTTCAACCCCTAACGGTCAGTTGGACTAAAATAAAGACTTCTCGTCCTTGACTTGGGGCCCTAAATTACAATAACCTCTGAAGTCGGAATGGGTCGGCTGATGGCGAGGGGCACTGGTAATAGGAAAAGCCAATACACACGCAAAAATCAGTCCGATGCACTAAAACCATGTGTATGGACTACGCTTGAGTTTAAAGCGAGCTAGCGAAAAAAAAAAATTAAAAGCAAAAAGAGAAACATCATAAGGGCCCTAATTATGACACCCAGATTGATTAGCAGTTGAACGTTGATAAACACGTCCTTCAAAAGCGAGCGAACTAGTGAGGCAACAGGTTTTTACTGTACCTGCAACATGCCGTCTTGACAGAGTAGTTTTTGTGCTTCAAAATAGGCATAATAACCTCTCCATGGCACAAAACCTGGGCTGAATTATGAGACTCATGTATTGCCCATGCAGCATGATCCCTCTCTCGGCCTGCCTAGTTTACTCCAGAGGAAAGGTAGCCTGATAGTTTACTCCAGAGGAAAGCTAGTCTGATAGTTTACTCCAGAGGAAAGGTAGTCTGATAGTTTACTCCAGAGAAAAGGTAGCACAAATGCAAACTGATGTGAAGAAAACATGGAGCCAACTGGGAACAGATCAAGAGAAGGTGCACCCGTCCGGAGAAATGGCCTGAGATAGAGAAACTCGGTATGTGGTGAGTACGATGTCCTGCAGAGTGCCTGTCACATGATGCTAGATTGTGTGGAGTAATTTCAGCATCGGATCTTTTTTTGTTTTTTAGGAAAATGAGGAGACTATCATGGATGGGTGTAGAATATGAATGAGACAGTTCCAAACATAAGCACATACACTCTCACACATAATACACTCAAGTACACGCACATGCATACTCACACGCACACATTACACACTTACACCACGCACACTCATAAGCACACATAATACACTTACACCACGCACACTCACACTCACACATAATACATCCACTCACACTCACTCTCACAGATAATACACTTTCGCGCACACACACAATCCCATCCACCCGCATATGTGTGTACAAGCAGCTACGAGTGACCATATATTCCTTATCTGTCTGTGCCATACCTTTCGGCAGCGCCAAAGAACAACATACCTTCAACAAATTAATAACCAGGATAATAATAATGATGAAAAACCCACAGACAATACATCGCAGAAGATAAACACACAGAAACGCGAGGCACACAATCTCCACCAACAGTTTACTCACACGAGCACCAACCGCGTGCTGTGTTTGTGATCATGTTGACGCCTCATTTCATCAGCTCATCTAACCTGCTCTGGCTGAGCGAAAACAAGCCGTGTTGACGTAGGGCCGGAGGACCACACGGAGCCCTGGCAAACTCGGTCTGTGTAGTGTCATTCGTAGAGCGTTGTTAGCAGGTTCACGAGCTGCCCGGTGTGTGTGTGCGCGCGCGCGTGTTTGTGTGTGTGTGTGTGTGTGTGTTTATGTGTGTTTACGAGCTGTCCTTATATGTGTGTGTGTTTATATGTGTTTTATGTGTGTTTACCAGCTGTCTTGTGTTTGTGTTTATGTGTGTTTACGAGCTGTCCTATTTATGTGTGTGCTTATGTGTGTATGGCTTCCGGTAAAATGACGACGACGTGACGCGTTTATTCTGTGGGAGACGCTGTTTAGTGTTTTCCTGTGGATTATGTGGTGTAATTTGGTATTCGTTTATTGGAAGTGTTCAAAAGAAGCCACGGAAGGCAGGTGGTGGGTGAAATTTTGAGGGCAGCCGTCAGATATTTGTTGGTTATGGTCTCAAGTTTCGCGACGGCAGGCAGAGGATCTCTTTCGCGAGACAATGACTGCGGTCACATGACCAATATGTTTACTGCCATAGAGGAAAGACACGGCAAACTAACCTCTTTAAGGTGCCTAGTACATTATGATTCGCCTAAAGATGATCATCGCAAGACAAGGACAGAGACATTAAAATTAGCAACATGGAATGTTACTACGCTAAACGACGACGAAAAATTAGATAACATAAAACAAGAAATGGAAAGAGAAAAAATTAATATTTTAGGGATGTGCGAAACAGATGGACAGGAGCAGGCATCAAGATAGACGAAGATTTTAAGATTTTTTATTCTGGAGGTGAAGATCGACAAAAGGGAGTGGCAATTAATTTGGACCGGAAACATCAAAATCTGTTCAAAGATATTGGGCCGTGTCGGACGAGAGTTCTACTAGTTAAATTAAGTGGCAGACCTTTTAATATAAATTTTATTCAAGTATATGCCTCAACAGGAGAATCCAGTGAAGATAGTGTAGAGGAATTTTAAAATGACATAGAGTCTGCCTTAAAGAAATGTAAAAATTCCGAAATAAACATCATAATTGGGGACTTCAATGCAAAAGTAGGAAATCAAGGTTATAGATATACAGTAGGAAACTATGGTTTAGGAGAGAGAAATGAAAGAGGATACAGTCTCGTAGAGTGGGCAAAAGAACAGGAAATGATCGTAGGAAACATCTGGTTTAAGCAACACCCTAGAAGATTATGGACATGGAGGAGTCCTGGTAGCAGGATTAGAAACCAGATTGACTACATTCTGATTAGCTGAAGATTTAGAAACGCGTTAACAATAGCAAAAACAGTTCCCAGTGCTGATTGTTATAGTGACCACAAATAACTTACAGGAACATTGAGGATAAAGTTGAAGAAAGTCAAGTATATAACAGGAAACACTAAATATGATTTGTGTACATTGAGTAATGACAAGGAATTACAAAACAAATTTAACATAGAAGTACAGAACAGATTTGATATATTGTCTGATCTAGAGATATTATTCCACGATGTGAATGATCAATGGGAAATGTTGAAGAATTCAGATACCCACCTACCGAAAAATAGAGGCGTGATACTGAGCAAGCTACATGCTCAGGTCTGATACAAGTTCGAAGGCTCTCAGCTGGGGGATATGAGAGATCCCCGGATGAGAGGGCCAGGTCGTTTCTCGTTCACTGCTGCACGAAGGTAAGGTGCTGAGCCGGCAGCACATGTAGCCTACCTTGTGAGCGAGTACAAAAAGTCAGAAAAGTGCCCCAGTCGAAGGAAATGGTTACGAAAACTGTCTGTATCTAACTCATAGAGAGTGTAGACAAAAGTGGAAGAACGTCTCAATAACGCGAAATGGAACGCACGGCGAGCGAACCTATTGCGTTGTCCGAAGTCAAAAAATAAAAGCTTACCGAGTGGATGTCGCTCGAAGTCTGACCGCTCCTGGTGTGTGCTTGAGCGATCAGTGGCAAGCGAGACTCCCAACACATGGAAGTGAGGAACTAAAGCAGCCATGAGCAGGACGTGGCAACTCCTCGGGTGTGCCCAGTCTCAGAGCAACATGTGTCGACTTTGCAATTATGGAAGCCTCCTTGGATAGCGAGGGAATGCCCATGATCTGCCCCTGCCTTCCCTTGAGGGCCGACCGCGATGTCGTTGATCGTTCTATCTTGACCAGCTGAGATGTTGGCGACATCACGAGAGTCTAACGTGCCTCGAAACCAGAGGAAGGCTAACCTCATTAAAAAATGCCCGCCGGAAGTCGGAAGTGTCGTCCTACGGGTGGCAAACTAAAAATTGACACTACGCAATTACGTCCGAGTGAAATGTCTCGTCCGAATGTCTCTCGTGCTAGGAACAGCTCTGACTACCTAGTTTCCGAATGCCGCTCTTGTTCGGAACAGCTCTGACTAGGTAGTTTTCCGAATGTCTGTCGTGCCTGGAACAGCTCTGACGGGCGCAACGACAAGCACATGTCCGAAAACTCGCTGAGTGGATACCGTCTGCAAACTTGTCTGGTTTGTGCAGGAATGGCCCGGGGCAAACGAAATGACCAATATATTGAAGTGAGGATTTAAAGCAGCCATGAGCAGGACGTGACGATTTCCCTCGGTGAGCCCAGAATCAGGGCGCTATGTGTCGGCCCTGCAACTATGGAAGCAACCTTGGATGGCGGAAAATGCTATGGACTGTCCCTGCCTTCCTTTGAGGGATGACCGTTGTCTTCGACCGTTCAACCTTGGCCAGCTGGGCTGTAGATGGCACCACAAAAGTGAGAGTCTCCCAGGAATGCTACCTGGTCAAAAAAGCACGCTGTAGCCGGATGTGTTAGCCTACGGGTTTCGGCCCAAGGGCGCATAACTGACACACCGCAATCACATCTGAAAAAACACTCCGGATGAACGAAAAGAAGAAACAGAAGAAGAAGATAATAGAAAAAGATCAGATTCTACATGTATGGACAGATTATGTGAAAAACCACTATGATGATAACAGAGAGGAACAGTATGATATTAGATTTAATAATGAAGAACCGCCAATTTCGAAGATGGAGGTTCAGAATGTTCTTAAGCATATGAAAGCTGACATCCCCCCCCCCCCCCCCCCCCCCGTGCAGATAACATCACAAAGAAAAACAGAAATGATTAAAGCTTTAAAAGAATATGGAATAGATAAAGTCACCAGACTGCTGAACACATTATATGATACTGGAGATATACTTTCTGAATTATGTAACTCTGTATTTATTGCAATCCAAAAGAAATCAGGAGCCTTGGAGTGTGATGAACATAGAACAATTAATATAATGAGTCACATCACAAAGATCTTGTTACGAATTATCATGCAAAGAGTGATGAAGAAAATACAACCTGAAATAGGGGAAGAACAATGTGGGTTTGTAGAAGGAAAGGGTACAGTAAATGCTGTGTATATGCTGCGAACAGTTATTGAACGTGCTATAGAAGTAAACAAGGATATACATCTTTGCTTTATTGACTATACAAGGCTTTTGATAGCGTTAGACATGTCAATATGGTGGATATGCTTGCAGATCTACAAATTGATGGGAAAGACATTAGACTTATAAAAAACATTTATTGGATACAACAAGCTGCCATAAGGATTCATAATGAAGTGGGGACAATATCAGCCTATTAAGAGAGGTGTTAGGCAGGGATGTGTAATGTCTCCAGATCGTTTTTCCCTACACAGTGAAAATATTTTCAGAAATGTAGAAGATATAAATGGAATCAGCATTGTAGGACGAAACATCAATAACATTAGATATGCAGATGATACAGTATTGATTGCAGACAATGCGCAGGATCTGCAACAATTAGTAGATGCGGTTGTTGTACACAGTGAGCAACTGGGGTTAGAATTAAATTGTAAAAAGACTCAGGTTATGGTCGTCACTAGGAAGAACGAAGTGCCACAATGTAATATACAAGTAAATGGAAATATTCTTCAACAAGTGAATCGGTACAATTATCTTGGAACAGTCATAACATCTGATGGGAGATGCCTTGAAGAGATTAGAACAAGAATCGCCATGGCGAAAGTAGCCTTTAGCAAGATGAAAAACATTCTGACCAATAAAAAGATGTCAATTGAAACGATAAAAAGAGTGTTGAGGGGATACATAGAGCCTGTTCTTTTGTATGGATGTGAAACTTGGACAATGAGCAGTCAAGCTGAAAAACATCTGATGGCTGCAGAAATGTGGTTTCTGAGGAAAATGCAAAGAATACCATGGACAGACAGAAAAACCAATGACCAAGTACTACAGGAGACAAATGAAAATCGTAAATTGATTAGAGAAATTAGACGTAGACAGTCAAAATTTTTTGGACATGTTATGAGAAGAAATGGATTGGAGAACTTAGTGACAACTGGCAAGATCGAAGGGAACAGACCAAGAGGAAGACCGAGAGGAAAATACCTGGATGGCTTGGCCACATGGCATGGACGAGACAGGAACACTGAGCTGATCCACGACTCTAGTGATCTAGTGAAATGGCCAGTCATAATCGCCCACGCTTTCCGGCATGGCACATGATTGATTGATTATGTGTGTAACTACGTGTGTGATTATATGTCTGTTTAATGTGTTTGTTCATGTGTGTGCTTATGTGTGTGCTCATGTGTATATCTATGCGTATGTTTGTGTGTGTACGTCTGTGTTTACGTGTGTGCGCGCGAGCGTGTGTGTGTGTGCGTCCATGTGTGTTTGGTCTGGGTCGTTTATTATCGTTTTTGGTTGGTTTTGGTTGGAGTGGATAATTTTGGTTTTACCATTAAATAATAGATTTATTCTGTCTGTCTGTCTATCTGTTTGTCTGTCTGTCCGTCCGTCCGTCCGTCTGTCTGTCTGTCTGTGGGGAGATGTGTGTGTGTGGGTGGGGATGTGTGTATGAGTGGGCGGTGTGTGTGTCGGTGGGTAAGGGATGTTTGTTTGGGAGATGGGTGATTGGGTGTGTGTGGGTGGGTGGAGGATGTGTGAGTGTGTGTAGATTTGGGGATGGGTGGGGGTCGATGGGTGCGAGATGTGTGGGTGCGTGGAGGAGATGGTGTGGGTGGGGATGTGTATAAGTTGGGGATGTGTGGGTGGTGCGTGATGTGTGTGTGGGTAGGTGCGGGATGTGTCGGTTAGCGAGGGGATATGTGTGTGGTTTGGAGATGTGTTATTGGCTGGGTGGTTGGGGTTGTGTGGGATGGGTGATAGAGGATATGTGCGTGGGTGAGTGTGTCTGGGTTATGATATGGGTGGAGTGATGTGTATGAGGGTGGGGGATGTGCGTAGGTGGGGGATGTGTGTGGGTGGGGGATGTGCCGGTGGAGAATGGGTGGCTGTGTGGGGAATGTATGTGTGCCTTGGTGTGTGTCTGGGTGGGGGGTATGTGTGGTATGGTGGGGGATGTATGTGAGGCGCGGGGGGGGGTGTGGTGGGTGGGGGATGTATGGGTGGGTGGGGATGTGTCTCACAACATGGTAATATGCATTGTTTATCTTTACAACGTTCATTTGACAATGTTTTTTTTCCCTGTGTGAATGTATCATGCACAATTGATGAACGAAAGATGACTGTCAGAGTCTCACATGGAGTCGGTAGGAACATAAAGATAGAAGGGAATTAGAGAAGGGACATAACCCCAATACAAGGGAGACACACTCGAATGCTCGAACAATCTAGAGCCTTCGAGAAGGATAAGTCAGTTCGCCTACAGCTCCGTGGACACGCTGACCGCGTGCCAGGACCTGTTCCACGAGAAGCTCGAGGAGAGTTACAGCCCGTGTCCGAGACACGTTGGAGGGCAGACGCCGACTGGACATCGAACAAGCAACAGGGCTTAACTTAAGGGGGACTTGATAGATTGAACCCAAGTGTATTTAGGGGTGTTAGATAGATAGATGATAGAGTTTGTTGTAATGATTATGTATGATTGCTTTGTTTTGAACTCCTGTGATATGCAACTCAAATGTAGCTGGCTGCGAAAACCATTCTTCGCCAGCTTCCTGTAAATAAATTATTCAGATAGATCAGAATTTTGGGGAAAATTTTTGTTTTGGCTGTATGAAACCCCCCGTTTTTCATTTTTTTTTTTTTTTTTTTTT